>CM073575.1:19056411-19656411 GCA_037074715.1 Magnolia kwangsiensis | reverse complement strand
TCTAGACCTTAACCTATAACCTAAACCTATACCTATAACCTAAACCTAAACCTTAACCTATAAGCTAAATCTAGACTTATATCTTTAACCTAAACCTATTCTCAAATCCCAAAACCTATACTTATAGCCGAAACCTAAACCTTAACCTTAACCTATAACATATACTTACAACCTTAACCTAAATCTATTCTCAAATCCCAAAACCCATACCAATAACCCAAACCTAAATCCGATCTCGAACCCGAACCCGATTTCCTTAACCTAAACCTTAACCTATAACCTAAACCTATACCTATAGACTAAACCTAAACCTTAACCTATAACCTAAACCTAGACTCATAACCTTAACCTAAACCTATTCTCAAATCCCAATACCTATACCTATAACCCAAACCTAAACCCGATCCCGAGCCCGATTTCCTAAACCTAAACCTTAACCTATAACCTAAACCTATACCTATAACCTAAACCTAAACCGTAACCTATAACCTAAACTGTAACTTATAACCTAAACCTAAACTCATAACCTTAACCTAAACTTATTCTCAAATCTCAAAACCTATACTTATATCTGAAACCTAAATCTTAACCTTAACCTATAACCTATACTTACAACCTTAACCTAAACCTATCCTCAAATCTTAAAACCCATACCTATAACCCAAGCATAAACACAATCCCGAATCCGAACCCGATTTCCTAAACCTAAACCTATACCTATAGCCTAAACCTAAAACTTAACCTAAAACCTAAACCTAGACTCATAACCTTAACCTAAACATATTCTCAAATCCCAAAACCTATACCTATAGCCCAAACCTAAACCCGATCCCGAACCCGAACCCGATTTCCTAAACCTATAACCTAAACATATACCTATAACTTAAACCTAAACCTTGACCTATAACCTAAACTTAGACTTATAACCTTAACCTAAACCTATTCTCAAATTCCAAAACTTATTCTTATATCAAAAACCTAAACCTTAACCTTAACCTATAATCTATACTTACAACCTTAACCTAAACCTATTCTTAAATCCCAAAACCTATACCTATAACCCAAGCCTAAACCCGATCCTAAACCCGAACTCAATTTCCTAAACCTAAACCTTAACCTATAACTTAAAATTATACCCATAGCCTAAACTTAAACCTTAACCTATAACCTAAACCTAGACTCATAACCTTAACCTAAACCTATTTTCAAATCCCAAAACCTATACTTATAGCTGAAATCTAAACATTAACCTTTACCTATAACCTATACTTACAACATTAACCTAAACCTATTCTCAAATCCCAAAACCCATACCTATAACCCAAACCTAAACCCGATCCCGAACCCGAACCCAAACCCGATTTTCTTAACCTAAACCTTAACCTATAACCTAAACCTATACCTATAGCCTAAACCTAAACCGTAACTTATAACCTAAACCTAGACTGATAACCTTAACTTAAACCTATTCTCAAATCCCAATACCTATACTTATAGCCGAAACCTAATCCTTAACCTTAACGTATAACCTATACTTACAACCTTAACCTAAACCTATTCTCAAATCCCAAAACCTATGCCTATAACCCAAACCTAAACCCGATCCCAAATCTGAATCTGATTTCCTAAACCTAAACCTTAACCTATAACCTAAACCTATACCTATATCCTAAACCTAAACCTTAACCTATAACCTAAACCTAGACTCATAACATTAACCTAAACCTATTCTCAAATCTCAAAATCTATACCTATAACCCGAACCTAAATCCGATCACCAACCCAAACTCAATTTTCTAAACCTAAACCTTATCCAATAACCAAAACCTATACTTATAACCTAAACCTAAACCTTAACCTATAATCTAAACCTAGACTTATAACCTTAACCTAAACCTATTCTCAAATTTCAAAACCTATACTTATAGCCGAAACCTACACCTTAACCTTAACCTATAACCTATACTTGAAACCTTAACCTAAACCTATTCTCAAATTCCAAAACCTATACCTATAACCCAAACCTAAACCCGATCCCGAACCTGAACCCGATTTTCTAAACCTAAACCTTAACATGTAACCTAGACCTATACCTATAGCCTAAACCTAAACATTAACCTATAACATAAACCTAGACTTATAACGTTAACCTGAACCTATTCTCAATTTCTAAAACCTAAACCTTAACCTTAACTTATTACCTATACTTACAACCTTAACCTAAACCTATTCTCAAATTCCAAAACTCATACCTATAACCCAAACCTAAACCCGATCCCGAATCCGAACCCGATTTCCTAAACCTAAACCTTAACCTATAACCTAAACCTATACCTATAGCCTAAACCTGAACCTTAACCTATAACCTAAATTAGACTCATAACCTTAAACTAAACTTATTCTCAAATCTCAAAACCAATACTTATAGCTGAAACCTAAACCTTAACCTTAACCTATAACCTATACTTACAACCTTAACCTAAACCTATTCTCAAATCCCTAAACCTATACCTATAACCCAAACCTAAACTCGATCCCGAACCTGAACCCCATTTCCTAAACCTAAACCTTAACCTATAACCTAAACCTATACCTATAGCATAAACCTAAACATTAACATATAACCTAAACCTAGACTCATAACCTTAACCTGAACCTATTCTCAAATCCCAAAACCTAAACCTTAACCTTAACCTATAACCTATACTTACAACCTTAACCTAAACCTATTCTCAAATCCTAAAACCCATACCTATAACCCAAACCTAAACCTGATCCTGAACCCGAACCCAATTTTCTAAACTTAAACCTTAACTTATAACCTAAACCTATAACTATAGCCTAAACCTAAACCTTAACCTATAACCTAAACTTAGACTCATAACCTTAACCTAAACCTATTCTAAAATCCCAAAACCTATACCTATAACCCAAACCTAAACCCGATCCCGAACCTGATTTCCTAAACCTAAACCTTAACATATAACCTAAACCTATACCTATAACCTAAACATAAACCTTAACCTATAACCTAAACCTAGACTTATAACCTTAGCCTAAACTTATTCTCAAATACCAAAAACTATACTTATAGCCAAAACCTAATCCTTAACCTTAACCTATAATTTATACTTACAACCTTAACCTAAACCTTTTCTCAAATATCAAAATATATGCCTATAACCCAAACCTAAACCCGATCCCGAACCCGAACCCGATTTCCTAAACCTAAACCTTAACATATAACCTAAACCTATACCTATAGCCTAAATCTAAACCTTAACCTATAATATAAACCTAGACTCATAACCTTAACCTAAACCTATTCTCAAATCCCAAAACCTATACCTATAACCCAAACCTAAACCCGATCCCCAACCCAAACCTGATTTCCTAAACCTAAACCTTAACCTATACCGACAACCTAAACCTAAACCTTAACCTATAACCTAAACCTAGACTTATAACCTTAACCTAAACCTATTCTCAAATCCCAAAACCTATACTTATAGCCAAAACCTACACCTTAACCTTAACCTATAACCTATACTTAAAACCTTAACCTAAACCTATTCTCAAGTCTCAAAACCGATACCTATAATGCAAACCTAAACCCGAGCCCGATTTTCTAAACCTAAACCTTAACCTATAACATAAACCTATACCTATATCCTAAACCTAAACCTTAACCTATAACCTAAACCTAGTCTCATAACTTAACCTAAACCTATTCTCAAATCCCAAAACCTATACTTATAGCCGAAACCTAAACCTTAACCTTTACCTATAACCTATACTTACAACCTTAACCTAAACCTATTCTCAAATCCCAAAACCTATACCTATAACCCAAACCTAAACCCGATCCCTAACCCGAACCCGATTTCCTAAACTTAAACCTTAACCTATAACCTAAACCTATACCTATAGCGTAAACCTAAACCTTAACCTATAACCTAAACCTAGACTCATGACCATAACCTAAACCTATTCTCAAATCTCAATACCTATACCTATAACCCAAACCTATGCTCGATCCCGAACCAAACCCAATTTCCTAAACCTTAACCTTAACTTATAACCTAAACCTTAACTTATAACCCAAACCTAAACCTATAACCTAAACCTTAATCTTAACCTATAACCTAAACCTAGAGTTATAACCGTAACCTATTCTCAATTCCCTAAAGCTATAACCTAAAACCTAAATGTATTCTCAAGTCCCTAAACTAAACCTAAACTTGAAAACCCAAACCTAAACCCGATCCCGAACTCGAACCCGAACCCGAACCCAATTTTCCAAACCTAAACGTATAACCTTAAACCTAAACCAAAACCTATGAGCTAAACCTTAACCTAAACTGATATCCTATAACCTAAACCTTAACCTACAACCTATAACCTAAACCTAAACCTAAAATCCAAATGAATTCTCAAATTCCTAAACCTAAACCTACACCTAATCTTAATCTCAACTCCCTAACCTAAACCTAAACCTAAACTTGAAAACCCAAACCTAAACCTGAACCCGAACCCGATTTCCTAAACCTAAACCTTAACCTATTCTCAATTCCGTAACACTATGAATAATTTTTTATATTTTATTTATGATGTTAAATTTATATGTATTTATGCATGGATGAATGTCATGTGAATAAGATTGTTTGTGTTTGGATGGATGTAGCTTATGTTTTAATGAATGTAGGTTATGTTTGGATGAATTTACATAGTTTGGGTTTAGATGGATGGGAATGTGAATATGATGAAATATATTATGTAACAGGTGTATATCAGGAAAAATATGATGAGAATATGATGAATTATATTGTAACAGGTGTATATCAGGAATTTTGTGCCGAAAAATTTTTAAAAAGAAAAGGTTTTTAGCTATGAAATTTTTCGTTGGTAAAACCCTAGGTAAACTTCGATACACGTTTTTTTACCTACGAACATTTTCGTAGGTAAAGGTCTGATACATGTTTTTTACCTACGAAAACTGTTGTAGGCAAAGGTCGCAACCACATTTCGTATTTATGTTAGAGAGCATATTTTTACCTATGAACCATTGTGTACGTATAAGTCTCCTACGCGTTTTGTAGCTACGAAATCATTCGTATGTAAAAGACTCCTACGCGTTTTGTAGTTACGAAAACATTCGTAGGTAAACGTCTCTCAAATATGTTTTTACCTACGAAAATAGTTGTAGGTAAAAGCCTCAAAGACGTTTTTTCCCTACGAAATCGTTGGTAGGTAAAAGTAAACTTTTCGATTTTTGATTTTTTGAAAAATTTAAAACACTGTTTTACCTACGAAAATCTTCATAGGTAAAGATCACTTTTTCCTACGAAATTACATGTCGTCGGCAAAAGTAAACTTTTAGTGTCTGAAATTGAAAACACCCTTTATCTACGACATTTTCGTAGGGAAAGATAGCTTTTAACTACGAAATTATATTTCGTAGGTGGAGCTAAACTTTTCGATTATTTTCAATTGAAAACACTATTTACCTACAAAAGGTTTCGTAGGTGAAAATATTTTTTACCTACGAAATTAAATTTCGTTGGTAAAAGTAATCTTTTGAATTTTTGCATTATTTTGAAAATTCAAAACAACCTTTACCTACAAACATTTTCATAGGTAAAGATGTCTTTTACCTATGAAATTGTATTGCGTAGGTAAATATAGGCTTTCTATTTATTTCGTATTGAAAACACCCTTTGCCTACAAAACGTTTCGTAGGTAAAAATAGCTTTTACCTACGAAATTAATTTTCGACGGTCAAAGTAAACTTTTCAATTTTTAATTTATTTTAAAATTTTAAAACACCCTTTACCTACAAATTTTTCGTAGGTAAAGATATCTTTTACCTACGAAATTATGTTTTGTAGGTAAAAGTACACTTTTAGTGCACCCACCGAAGGAGAAAGTGAAAACAGCCTTTACCTACGAAATGTTTCATAGGTAAAGATGACTTTTACCTATGAAATTTTATTTCGTCGGTAAAAGTTTACTTTTACCTACGAAAATATATTTCGTCGGTAAAAGTCATCTTTACCTACGAAAAATAATTTTGTCGATAAAAACCACATTTCTTGTAGTGAACTAGACTAAGATGGAATCTAAACTGAATGAAATTTAGAGAATAATGGTGAATAATTATCGAAGACGTAGAGAAATTCAGAAGTAGGAAACTAGGAATTCGGATGATCCACTTGTAGAGATCAGGGAGGTCTTATGCCTACATCAGAAACTCAACTGGACTTAGAGTCCGATCTTCATCCAGCTGAAGAGTGTAACCATGAAAATTAAACTGAACTTCCTTTGATATAGCTTTAAAGCAATGAAAGGTATATGAATTAGAATGGATTTCATCACCAAACCATGCCCAGGAGACAAAGCAAACAACAGAATTAAACTAATTACCAACCAATCAACAATGTATGAAGGTTAGGAAGGGTACCGTCATTCGACCATGCCGAGGAGACTATGGTGAACAATAGGGCTTCCTGACGTCATAAACATGAAAAGGAAAGGAACATGCTCAAAGCTATTGCAGACCCATTATAATTTCAGTAACAACAGACCATTAAAAACTAAAAACAGTCCTTTAATTAAACTAACATTAATGTCAATTCGGTCTTAAACAAAAGGCATAATTAAAACGACTCTCATCACACTACAAGCTTCACCTCTTAGCCCTAGCTAAGAGGTTTAGCTAGCCATAACTAGGATTTGTTAAATTCTCTTAGGAAAAGTAATCAAGGAAAAAGAAAAACAGGAAAGCAAAAAGAAAAATCTAAACTAATAACTCTCTCTCTCTCTATTGCACTTCACGTCCAAGCTTAGATTTGCCCCTTGATATCTCTCTCTCCCTCTTTTTATAGTTGTGGAGGTCGGTTGGAGCTTGCGTGCGTAGCCCTTGGCGGTGGAGAACTCTTTACATAGCCAGCGTGCATAAGAACGCAAAACAGTTTACGTTTGACTAAGTTTTAAGATGGCTGACCATCTTAAACTCTAGTTTTGGCTTTTGATTAGGGTAAAGAAACCCTGATGAGACGTCTAAACGGTTTAGGTCATCCAACCGATCAAGGATGGTGGGCCCCAACCACCCGAAATTTTCAGATTTCCCGGACGTGACCGTACGCACGTGGATTCGCTGACGTGATCGATGGGCTCCACTGTAATATTTTTGATGAAATCCACCCCATCCATTAGATTCCTCTTAAAATTTTGAGTCGGAATAGAATGGTTTTTATTGAGTTTTGGTGCGGTCCACTGATGTTTTTCTTCCGTCGTTCATCCTGTGTTTTCTAAAGATTCTCGTGTGTACACGTGCACAGGCTAAAAAGGACAGCTAGGCAATGGTCACGCCCCCCCTCTAGACACAATGGATGGTCTAGATCATCTATATGGATGATGAGTGGGCCCCACTACTCAAAAATGGCCTCCGTGCGTAAGGACGCTATTGCTTTTGAATTTTTTTTTTAGAAATTAGTCGGTCAGCTGTAAGTTTAACCAGACTCTCTGTCCAGTGCACTTCTCATGCACGTGTACCCTATATACATGCAATGTATGTGTGGGGTCCATCATGATGTTCATGAGAAATCCGCTTCATCCATCTTCTTTGGAACTTTATTTAACACGTTGAGACAAAAATTGAAATATATCCAGATATCACGCGGCCCACATCACTATTTTATGGGCTGATCTGCCTATTAGGTCACTTTCACAGGGATCGGACGGCTGAAATTCGACGTGTATGATTAATTTATGGTCCTCGGGCCATGTATGAAGTTTCAAGCCAAGAAGATGGGGAGAACTCTGTGATCTTGCATTCTGGACCAATTTTGGGCCACTTGAACTTCAGTTTCTCAATTTTCTCGGATCTCTAGCATGTAAATCCGTTGGTCTTGGTCCCTTATGGTCCGTCCCTTGCATTTGGTATTATCAGAGCGTTAAATCCATACTTTAAGCACCCTTTTTCAGTCCATGCTCATAAATATACTCTGCATCACAAACACAATTAAATCAGGCCATTAAACGGTATCATGTTTGTAAATCCATGCAATAAATAGGTTTGATATTCAATATTTGACCCTTAACACTTGTTAGCCATTGGATATTTATTAAAGTTTGAAACCAGGGAGGGTCTCATTGCCTTCTTAAGGGATAAGCTCCTGTAGAGCAAATTACGCCTAAACAATACGAGAAGCTAGGGTTCGATTTCTCTAGTTACAGGAAGGGGCTCTTGGATTCGAATGGAAGGGATCCCCATTCATGCCTAGAGTGAGCACACAATTGGTCAAATTGCAGAACAGATGGGGTCAGTTCTGGAGCTCGATAGATGCTCAATAGAAGGCCCAAACCGATGGTTCGCTAGGGCCAGGATCATTCCTCACTCGGACGCTCTACCATTTAAAAAACAACTCTACTGGTCGACGACAGACCACACCAGATCTTTATCTTAGTACAAATGAGTGGCCAATCTATGTGTGACCATCAAACCTCAAGTACGCCCACTTTCAAACCTCACAAATCCACCAAGTAATGGGTAGCCAGGGCTTTTGTCGATCAACAAATTGTTTAGGCTGATATGTCGAACTATCAAATATGAAAATAGCCACTCTGTCGATCTTCCCCCTCTCAATCTTCATCAAAGGCTCTCTATCCCAACTGAGTACTGCAACCCTAACAACTCCTAAGATGATCGACCAACCTCATCTTCCCCCCAGCTCCATCCAATGGTCCTCTCCACATCAGGATCACCAAACTATCGACATGCCCAATCAACCAAGCTTGAGATGCCTGCAATCCTCTCCTCCAATAAATCACCAAAACCATCAGAAACCACAGTCACATGCCCATTCTCCTTCTACCTTGCAGCTACAACCTCATCTGGCTAGCCCTCCCAATGCCCAATTCCAATCCCAAACCCCTCCCACCTATTTCGCCCTGATCTACCAACCACCCCCCCATAAGCCTCCCTTCAAATGAGTTACACACCCTTATCCACTTACCTCACCCAACCATTGATGTAATGGAAGCATGGAAATTGTGGCTATCAGGGATGAAAGGCCTATTCAAAGATTCAGTGGTGAGGCAGAACTACCAGAATTCGATAGCAGCCAAATATCAGTCATCAGCTCTAGTCACTAGGAACAGCCAAAACCCAACACCTCCTCATAATCAACCTTTGATGGGGAGGGTGTTGGAATCAGCATGTCTAAGGAAGTTGAAGCCCAACTAAATCCGGAATTGTAGAACCAACCCCAAACTAAAAAAAAAGGTGGCCTGGATCTATGGGTGGACTTTCAATGTGGTTTGGTTGTAAGCACTTCTTTGACTTTAGGATTTAATAGTGAGACAAAGTAGCTCCATAAAGGTATGAAGACAGGAAAGACATGGAGCAAACTTAAGCAGAAACTCAGTCAAATTAAAAGAAAGAGGCAAAGACTGAAAGGTAAATAGAAACAGGCTGAAAAAAAGGGTAGTTGTCTAATGATTAACATAATTTCCTGGAATGTGAGAGAGTTAAGCAATGCCCCTACCACCCACTACCTGAAAAGACTTATTAGAAAACACAGGCTGAAAATTCTTCTTCTTTAGGAACCTAAGATTAGAGAATCGAAGAAAGCGATTCTGGCTGTAAGCTGTGATTTGCTACCCATACTCCTTAGGTCATGGCAGGAAATAAAATATGAATTTTGGCCTCTGACTCCATCCAGCTCCAACTTCTGAGGGCCTTCCCTCAATGTATAACCCTTTGTCTTTCTTCAGCTGCCTTTCCTCAACCAATAACAGTCACAACCATCTACACCAGTTGTTTGAGAGACCTAAGAAAGTCACTCTAGGACAAGTTCTATTCTGTTCATGCGTCCACACAAGGACCTTGGCTAATAGGTGGGGATTTCAACACCACACTATCACCCGATGATAGGCATGGCGGGTCTCCCCAAATGATTGGGGCAATGAATGAATTTCAGAACATGGTCAATGACACCAGTATGATTAATTTGGGTTATTCGGGTTCTCAATTCACATGGTGCAACAACTGAGCCGGTAGAAGTCACCGTTGGGTTCGGCTTGACAGATTTTTTATCAATGCGGAGTGGCTTCTAGCTTACCCTGCATCTAAGTTCGAGCACCTTACCAGATCTCACTCTGATCATTCTCCCCTGCTCCTCACCTGTCATGCTACTCAGTCCACTTTTCCCCGTCCATTCAAGTTTCAACGTATGTGGACTGTTCATGAGGAGTTCATCAAAATTGTCTCCGACAGCAGGAATAATGAAGTCACAGCTACTCCCATGTACAAGTTTCACATAATGCCAAAAATGCTCAAGACCAAGCTCAAACTCTAGAATAGAGAGGTCTTTGGGGATATCCATAAAATCATCTAGGAGGCTCAAGATGAGGTTACTAGGGCTGAGTAGGACCTCACTTCCACTTAATCATAATCCAACCAGTTGAAAGTCAACCTGGTGCATGCCAGGCTTAACAAAGTGTTGCTTCAAGAAGAAATTTTTTAGAAATAAAAATCAAGGAATCAGTGGCTCAAGGAAGGTGATAGGAACACCAGGTTCTTTCACAATTCAGTCCTCATCAAGCACAAAAAGCTGGCTTTTTCCAAGATGAAGATGGACTCGAGTGATTTCATCGATAACATGGATGAGATTGGAGCTTTAACAGAAAATTATTTCAAGGCCATATTATCATCTGAGGGAGTGTTGCCTAACCAGAACATTCTCAACTCCATTCCAAGCTTAGTTACTTAAAGAATGAACTCCTTCCTCCTTTGTCCCCTCTCGTGTGAGGAGGTCAAGTCAATGGTGGCGTTTATCCCCATTGATAGTGCTCTTGGGCATGATGGATTTAGCGATGCGTTTTATTCTTCATGCTGAGATGTGAGAGGTTCGGATCTGTTTGAAGCTGCCAAGGATTTTTTCATGAGGGCCCCATTCCTAGGGCCTTCCAATGCACTCATATTTACCTAATTCCTAAGAAAAAGAACCCAAAGTACATCACAGACTACAGACCAAATAGCCTATGTAATTGCATCATGAAGATCTTCTCCAAAATCATGGTGCCCAGGATCTCTCACATCCTTCCTTCTCTCATCTCCCTTGAGCAAGGGGCATTGTTAAGGGCCGGTTAATATCTGAAAACATCTTGATAGCTCGTGAGATGATTCAGGAGATTGATCAAAAATTTTATGGGGAAAATTTCATCATCAAATTGGATATGGAGAAGGCATACGACCGCTTAGAATGGGACTTCATTTCTTTTGTCCTACAAAAATTCAGCTTTAATCACCAATGGATTCTTTAGGTGGAGCGATGTTAGAAAGATGTCTGGTTCTCCATTCTTATCAATGAGGGAGTTATGGTTTCTTTCAAGCCAATAGAGGAATCAAGCAGGGTGACCCCATTTCTCCCTCAATCTTCATCATTGTTGCAGAGGTCCTTAGCAGGGGCATCTCAAACTTGTTCTCATAAGGGAATTGTCAAAAGTTCAGCCTTCCCCAACATTGTCCATCGATTACTCATTTATTTTTTTGCTAATGATGTTATCCTGTTTCTCAATGGCAGGCTTTCAAATGTGCGTGTTTTGTAGAATTTAATTCATCAATATGAATCCTCTTCAGGTCAATGGGTGAATGCAGCGAAGATGGTCTTCATCACGCCAAAGAAAACAACCCGGTGCAAAGCCCATCGTCTCTTTAGTATCACTGGATACACCCAATCTTCCTTGCCAATAACTTATTTGGGTGTTCCGTTAGCTAAAGGAAAGATCAAGAGCCCATTATTGCAGCCGATCGTCTAGAAGATCATCAACAAAATTGAGGGCTGACAGGCTAAGTTCCTCAATCAGGCGGCAAAACTGACCTCCATAAATCACGTTCTTTCAAGCATCCTAGTTCACCTTCTTTCAACTATCAACATTACGAAATCGGTTTGTAAAACTTTAAATAGAGCTTTAGCCAATTTTTTCTGGGGTAGCTCTGAAGAAGGCCACAAGAGGCACTGGATTAATTGGATGAAGATTTGCACCCCTACCCAGGAAGGAGGCCTGGGTATCAGGTTGTTTGAAGACGTTATGCAAGCTTATAGAGTAAAGATGTGCTGAAACTTGTTGGAGAGCAAATCCCTATGGGAAACCTTCTTCTCAACTAAATACTTCTGGAATTTCATTTTTAGGAAAGGAATAACTTCATCGGTCTCGTCGTCTGTATGGAAGGAGATGTTCAAGGCTCTTCCATTCGCTCTCAACCATTCCAGATGACTCATTGGTGCAGGTAGAATTAGTTTCTGGATTCACAACTGGTCGATGTTGAGGTTTAAATATTGCATATTAGACCCCAGTTATTGCCTGAATTTATGAATATGGTACTGTTTAACTGCTCAATTTAATCGTGTTTGTGATGCAAGGTGTATTTATGAGCTTAGACTGAAGCAGGGTGCGTAAAGCATGGATTTAATACTCTGATGACACCAAAGGCAAAGGATAGACCCCAGGGGACCAAGATTGATGGATTTACACACTAGAGATTCGAGAAAATCATGAAATTGAAGTTCAAAAGGCCTGAAAGACATCCAGAATATAAGATCATAAGGTTTCCACCACCCGTTTGGCTCGAAACTTCATACAGGGCCTAAAGATCATAAATTAGTTGTACATGTTGAATTTCAAGCTTCAGATCTTTGTGGAAGTGGTCCAATGGTTAGATCATCCCACCAAATCTTTAATTTAGGGCCCACTTGATACCTGGTATGCTTCAAGTTTGGTCTCAAACCCTTAAAGGGGGTGGGAAAGCAGATGAATGGAATGGATCTCTCAAAAACATCAAGATGGGACCCACTGATGTGAGTGCATGTGCACAACACATGAGCACCCGCCCATGCAGCGCACTAAGGAGCTCGGTCAGCAGGCCATTGACCAAGCTCTCCTTCCTTAAAACGGATCTTTCGTTTTCATCAATGCAGCGTCCATGCAGGGACTTACGGTTGGGGCTCTGTAGGCCACCATCATGGTCCATATGATGAATCTGGACTGTCCATTAGAATCTCATGGCCCATGTTATCATCACCTAGGTGACGAAATTTAAAGAGAATAGCTTGATCGATTTTCAACCGTTCAAACATGGAACGAACGACAACAAGAAAAGTTTTGTGGGCCACACCGAAACTGAGCAGAAATCATCCATACCCAACTGGTTTTGTGAGGGGAATCTAGTGAATGGAATGGGATTTTCAGGAATCACCGATTGTGGACCCCACCATCATCACAGTGTAACCATCTTACGCAGGCTCCGTTTCACGCCGGACGCTGTCTGAGTTTTGTTGGCTGTTGTGGGCCACTATCATGGACCATCTCTTCGATCCACACCGTCCATCAGGAAGCTCGGACAAAACTGTCCTAGACCTGACCTATTGAAGGTAGAGACGAACTCTGAGGTGGACGAGATCTTCATCCGAAAGAGGCTCTATTATTGCGATACATAGGATGTTGCTGCGTCAGGATTTACGCACATGGCTAACCCCTCTAACCAACTCTTGCTATGTAAAGAAGGCTTGCAGATCGACCTCCCTGCCTATAAAAGAAAGAGAATAAAGAGAGAAAGCGGATCATCCAAAGCCAAGGGACGTCTGGAGAGAGAGAGAGAGAGAGAGAGAGAGAGAGAGAGAGAGAGAGAGAGAGAGAGAGCCTAGAGTTTTAGTTTACTGTTTTCTTTATTTTCCTTTATTTTCTTGTTCTTTTCTCTTTTGATTGTTGAGATTTAGTCCGATCATGGTTGGCTAAACCTCTTACCTAGTGCTAAGAGGGGAATCTAGTAACATGATGGGAGAACTTCTTACTTGTGCCTTTTGTTTAAACTGGATTGATGTTGATTTTGATTTAATTAAGAAAATATTTTTAGTTTTTAATGGTCTGTTGTGACTAAAATTACAATGGGTCTACGATAGTTTTGAGCATGTTCCTTTCCTTTTTATGATTATGACGTCAAGAAGCCCTATTGTTCAACATCGTCTCCTGGGCATGGTTGGATGATGGCACCTTTCCTAACCTTCATACATCAATGATTGATTGCCAATTAGTTTGATTCTGTTATTTTTTTTGTCTCCTGAGCATAGTTTGGTGATGAAATCCATTCTAATTCATATACCTTTCGTCTCTTGAAAACTATATTAAAAGAAATTCAGTTTGATTTTCATGGTTACACACTTTAACTGGATGAAGATGGGACTCTAAGTCTAGTTGAGTTTTTGAAGTAGGCATAAGATCTCCTTTATCTCTATAAGTGGATCCTCGAAATCCCTAGTTTCCTTCCTCTGAATTCTAAGTTTTAGATAAATATTTCATCATTATTCCCTCAATTACATTCGATTTGGATTTCATCTTAGCCTAGTTCTAGTTCCACTTAATTTCAGATTTCGTACAGGTTTCAGTCCCTTGGAATTCGACCTCGGTCTCACCGAGTTTATTACTACATCACAACCCTATACTTAGAGAGTGAATAGTCAGGCTGCAGTCTCCTTGTCACTGCAATTGTGCTGCCTGTTCCTCCCCACCTGCTTTCAGCCGTAGTTAAAGATTTCAATCCTTTGTCTGGGTGGTGGAGCCTAACTGATATTCAGGAATACATTTCCCCTGTTGCTATGCAGTCAATTGTTCGTTCTCAGGTTGCCTTGACCAATCGTCTGGATTAGCTCATTTGGGACTTAACCTCATCTGGAAGATTCACGCTACAATATGCTTGGAATGTGTTAAGGATGCAACGCCCGGAAGTCCCTTGGACTAAATGGTTTTAGAACAAACTTCTCCTCCCCAAAATTGCCATTTTCAGTTGGAAAGTAGTCCACAAAGTTGTCCCGACCGACATTGTTGTGCAGAGATTTGACATTTCCACGGTTTCCCGCTGTGGGTGCTGCAGGATCCACGCTACTCCATCTGTCCCCATCCAGTCAGTTTCACTGCAGCTTTCTCTGTCAGTCAAGTAGAATTAGGTTCATGCAAATGGCTCCTCACAAGTAGCGGCATGCCCCTTAGCAGCTCCCCCCTATTCTCGCCATGGTTTGTAGTTGCAGGATTATTTGGAAATTCATATTAGGGGCACTATTGAAAGCCTCGATCATCTGTTCTGTCAGGGGAGTATTACAGACAGTGGGTAGAAACATTTTCACATCCTTTTTGGCATCCCTTTCATCCCCAACCAGTCAGTTCTACCTTGCATTAGGCAATGGTTTCTTGCGAGCAGTCTCAAATCTAGAGCTTCCACTTTGACAGGCCATCTACCATGTTTTGTCTTATGGGAAATCTGGATCAGCAGAAATTTATCGCGGTTTGAAGGTCACTTGATGTCGTCATTGTCCATCATATCCAAAGTCTCCAACTAGCTAAGAGAGATTGGGGGGTCTGTTATGGAAGATGAAAGGCCATCATTTAGCCACTCTCCTCAATTAATCCCTGCACATTAAGGGTCCAACTCCTGTCCCAAGAGCTGCCCCCCTATTTGTTAGGTGGAGTAAGCTGTCTGTGTGTTGTGGGTTGGCTTAAATTAAACACGGATGGTTCGGCTAGAAATAATCCAGGTGAAGGAGGTGGTGGTGGGGTCTGCATGGACCACACTGGTAAAATGGTATTTGCTTTTTGCAGGAATTATGGCATAGTTTCAAACATGGTGGCAAAAGTGCAAGCAATGAATGACGGCATTAACATTTGTTTTAGATTGGGATTGGCCAATGTCATAGTCGAGTCAGATTCCAAAGTTGTCGTCCAAGTGGCAGAGAATCAGCTCTCGGACTGTCCTTGGAAAATCTGGTACCTAATGAGCGAAATTCTCGCCAAAAGATATTCCCTATATCTTCTTTTCGTGCACATCTTTCGGGAAGGTAATGTCGTAGTGGTGGCCTTAGTCAGGCTGGCAAGTGAGGGATGCCCAGATAGAACCTTCATAAATTCTTCCGATCTTCCTAGACACATTGGAAGTCCTCTTGTTCTGGATAACTCTGGCCTTGGATATTTGAGAAGGCCTTAGTTTGGCTTGTATATGAGTGTATCTTTTAGCTAGAGTCAAACTTCGATTTTCTTTTTCAGTTTCTTATTCTAGAGGGGATATGATATGAGTGGACCGTAGCTTTTTGTCCAGGCCCTTCTGAAATCTTGTAAAGATCTCGATTCTATGAATTGAAGGGGCTTCTGCCCCCTGTTTTCGGAAAAAAAAAAAAGCGTGAGCCCTGCCTTCACGGTCGCACCTACATTACGGTTTCAGGTCGCAGCCAGTCTCCACCGCAAAATTTCCTAAGGGCCACCCCCGAGGTCTTTCAGGGTCATCCAACTTGTTGATAAGGCCACGTATACATGTACGAAGGAAAGACACAATCAGCTTAATTCGAGCTTGCATGGTCCCAACCTTTTTTTAATGGTAGGCGTTCCATCACTAGAGTTTCCTATGGTGGGGTCCACATGCGCTTCAAATCTAGCTTTTTTTAAAGCTCATGACATAAAACTAGATCACAAAATGGATGGATGGTGTCAATCACACACATACATAAATGTGGGCCCCATACAACCTTCCACCTACCTACCCAATGGGGTATACCTACATGAAAATTAAAAATAAAGGGTGTAGGGATAAATCTGTGACTTAGACACATTAGCCGCACAAATTAAATGTCTTTCAACGTTAGTCAAGGTCGTTTTTTCTCAGTATTTGCAAACCTCTGGGTTTTGTTTTAATATTTTGAAAAGCATGCATTTCTTTGGGAATAGCCTAAAAGGTAGGCAGTTATATGGAAAATTTTCTAAATTTCTTAGGGCCATCATGGTGCGCTGTTCCAGACCATTGGTTTGTTGAGTCTCTCGGGGTAATCATACCTATCAGAATATTGCAGATCGGAAGATCCTACCGGCCTATGTTATTTCTTTAATTTGATAATTGTCTATCTTTAGGCTGCAAACAAATACTCAAAGGTTGCCTCATCAACATTAATCTTCAAGGATAGGCCTTAAATATTACCTTTCATGAAGGGACCTAATTCACCAATGGTCCAGATTTCTGAAACATGAACTCCAACTGTTAGAATTGATAACTAGTGCAATTCCTTATCAAGTTGACGTGGCAAACATCTGTTGGCCCCACCATAATGTATGTGTTATATCCATGCTATCCATCCATTTTGCGAGATCAATTTAGGGTATAAACTCAAAAATGAGGCAGATCCAATGCTCAAGTGGGCCACACCATAAAAAATAAAGGGAATCAAAGGCCTACCATTGAAAACTTTCTGAGGCCACGAAAGTTTTTTAAAGCCCATGCTCTAAATTGAGCAAGAAAAATAGGTGTTAATTGTATAAATATACAACACACATACATTGAGGTCGAGCCATGGTCAAGGTCGCATCCACCAAGCTAGAATCAATTAATTAAAGACTATTTTGTCACAACCTTTAAAAGGATGGCAACTTGTGTCCATTATACACGTTACATTGAATAGATGAAATACGCGTCCAGATAGTCCAAGTTGTGGGCCCAGTGTAAATGGATCATAGCCTCAAAATCAATGTCATTTAGAGATCTAACAATTTAATATGTGGTTTCAAACGGATGGTTAAAACTAAATTAAATAGGATACCATATCAATGTACTAATTTAAATATATTAAAGCCATCCTATCAGTATGATCTTAATTTGAATTATTTCTCCATATAAAATGGAGTTCATCAATAGAATGACCCATCTCACCAATGCACTTTGAACAAAAAATTAGAGGCCACACATGTATAAATTAAAAATATCAACACACGGTGTGTATCCTTACGAAGGATGAGTATCATCTATTTGCCTCCTTACACAATCTATTCATGTTCCTACACTTGGTAAATATAAGACGCAAACCATTCATTTCCTTCGCTTTATTTTGTGAGAAAAATATTAAACTTTTATTGGATTAGGTAAAGATATGCCAAATTTGGAAGCATATATGATTATATCATGTCTGGTCTCATACTCAAAAGGTAGAAATTGGGGCAACAGGGACAAATGTTATATATTCTCAACTTTCAAACATTTGTAGTTGGTGTTAATTTATCAAAGAAGTTTTGTGGGGAAAAAAAAGTACTTATTTTTAAATATTATGAATTTTTAAAGATAAATTATAAAGTAAATTTATTCTTAATTTATAAGTACTAAAATTCAACGCTTCGAGTTTTCAACACTCAAATTAATTTTCAGACCTTACTTTGTAATTTATCAAACGACACCTTATACTGAGAAATTTATATTGAGGTAAAACCATGTTCTTGGGAAAGTGAAAACTTTTATGACATTGTTCTTTGGTTATAAAAGGCTTGCCAATTTCAGTTTCATATCTCACCATTCGCACATACATAAGGCACGATGTGATGCCGAGGACAAACCATTCATAGGGAGGCCTAGCTGGGAAGATGGCCATATGAAACATATGCTATTCGAATTAGTCAGATGGCTGCTTTTGATTAAAGATGGACGGTTAAAAGAAACCTAGATCCGATCAAATTAGAAAGTGGCAGGGTTACATGGATATAGTGTCCTGAGATGTGACTACACGTCCACTATTTGTTCCACTTATGGACTGTTTTTTCATAATAAAAAGCCCAATGATTTTTTAAAAGAAAAAGAAAAAAGTACTAATGTTGCCATGTGAACACATGTGAAAAAGAATAAAAATAAAGCTATAGACAACCGTGAGTTTCCTGTAACAACTGTTATGGGGGAGCTCCTGTAGCCAAATTAAGCTCTGTGGAGCCCAATTGCGATATCAGTGTAAAATCCATTTTGTCGATTTCGCAGCTGCATTTTATACCCTTTATTTAAAATAAAAATAATTTTAAAATTTAAAAAAAAAAAAAAAGCAGAAGATGGGAGCAAACCCTGTAATTATGTTAACTTACCTGAAAGAGCTAGACAGGCACCACTAAAACGGAAGGCCTCACCTTATATTATACCGAGAACCCAAAAATAGGGTGGGACTCAAGTTGGCCACATGGCATGAAACGTTGTAGTTAGAAACACCACCGTTGAAACCTTCTCGAGGCTCACCATTAGGCTGTCAATAGGTTGGGCTGGCCCACGGGCTTTCCGTTGGACTGGAATATCAGGCCCAAGGGCTGAGTGCTTAGATTTCAAGTCAGCTTTTATTCCCCCAAGAAGACGTGCTTGACCTCACGTCCTTCCCTGCGTTATGATCATGAGGCACAGTATGTGAAAGAATTGGATGCGTGACATGTAAATGATGCAGTGGGTCATACACAAATTACCAACGTTGGAGGTTTCATCCTAACTATTTCTTGTGGTGTGGCCTAAGTTTTGGATGATCCGTTTTTTTCTTCCAGTACTTAAAATTAGGCAGTGTAACTGATGGAAGTAACTCACGTGGCTTTGGTGTGCGAAAGTCAATCCAGTAGGAACACAGCACAAATTAACTACGCAGCTACTTAAATTAAAATTTAGGTACCATTCGTATGATCCTCGACTGAGGACATGCCTAAGTTCTTAGTATTGGGACCCATTCCGTGATAAGACCGTTAATCTGCTGGGGCCAATTGAGGAATGTAGCACGTTCAAGTGAGGAAAAAAAGGACGATTAATGGCTATTATTCACAAACCCTGGACGTTTTGGGGAATAGCCCGTTCCATATGGGTGGCCCAATAAACCAATCGTCTAGGTCTTTAAAGCATGGACCACACCATTGATTAGAATAATGTGGCTGCGAAGGAGTGATGGGTGTGATTAGGTGGATTACCATCTTCCTCAGGGATAACTACTATGAATTCAGGGAGCTTCACTAGACTCCTCACAAAGACTCCTCGAATCTACGATTTAAATTTTTTTTTTAAAAACAATTAATAAATAAATTCTATAAAATTTGAAATTGGTTAATGAATGTCTAATATCTATCTACTTTACACTATATATATATATATATATATATATATATATATATATATATATATATATATATATAAAACTCTAAATTCATATTTATCAAAAATAGATAATTTTTAATACTAATAAAAATCATAATTGCAGTAAAACTCTTCTAAAAACTAATTCTAATAAAACTCTTCTAAAGCCTAATTTTAAAAATAAAAATTTCAAATAAACTTTTGCTAGAAGAGTACTAGCATAATTACAAGTTACTTCTAAAAATGAAGAAAATCTAAAACTTTAAAAATAGAAAAATATTTTTAAAAAATTCAAAATTACTAAAAATATTATTTTTTTCTAAAAATTCATTTTTAAGTGGAAAGCGTGTGTTTTCAGATGAAACGGGCAAATGCGACCCATAATGTGAGTCGGTTCACCTGGGATGGCCTGTTTCCGTAAAAATTGATAGGTTGGGCACCACGTAACGATACGCAAATCAAAAGTTACAGTCAATTTATGGTCCACCCTCTTTTGGTCTAAACATGATAGAAACGTATTTGTAACACATTATACATCAGACCCCTCCACTTGAAAAAAAATCGTCATCGAGTTACTCAAGGGACTTGTCTCATGATTCTGAGAACTTCTGATGACAATGTTTATTAGTCATTTTCTTGTACTTAGCATTAAGCTCTTGAGCTAACACAATACATGTACTCATGCTTTCCTTAACTTAAGTAGTATCAATCAGTTCCTTCACTTCTGCCTTCAAGATTTAATATTCTTTCCGATAATGTGGGTAATTAGGTAGTATAACACCCTGGTTCCCGAAACCCGAGTATACTACTCGTTTTCTCAAAACCTGAGTATTAACCTTTAAAGGTGGCTCAAATTTCACGTACATTTATTATTATTATTATTATTATTTATTTATTTTTGTTTTTGTCTTTATCAGAGTTAACATTTAGTATAATAGAAACAAATCAAGTATAGGAGGAAATCCAAATATACAAGACCAAATTTTCGAGTGGTTGCCAAAACTTATACAAATTAATGTCTTAAATTTTTACAATATATAATAGTATAAATTAAATACAAATGAATTTAGGAATAGAGATTCGCAAAATTGTTTAGCTCCTCCTATTCCACATGAACACCAGCATGCGCATCCTTTGCGTCTCCTGCACACTGATTATTGTTTAATAACATTAATGACTATCGCAGTGAGGTATAACCCTCAAGATTTATCGTATCATCGAGATAATTAAGCATAGTTATTAGGAACAGTCTACAATGTATGTTTCACAATGATTATCATAATACAAAGTTCATCAAATACGCATAATTTGAATAAATTTAACCAAGATATTCTTATTTAAATGCATGGATACATGCACATGCTCACAGACCTGGAAATGCACATCCAGCTGGCAAAAGGTCACTCAAGGAGAACTAGCCACTTGAAAAAGTACTCAAAGGTATGCCCTAAGGAGAACTAGTCACCCAGAAGAGATCATGCAGAGAGGACACCTAAGGTGACCTAGCTTCCTAGAAAAGTACTCTATGTACGTCCAAGAAAAACTAGACACTCAAAAAAGTCCATGCCAAAAAGACAGCCTACGGTAGTTGAATGTATGTAACAAAAACTTAGGATCACTAGTTAAAATACTCTACAGTATAGCCCATAGTGACCCAAGAAAATCCCGCGTCTTGTATTGACCACCCGATAAAGTCTGCATGCCATGAGATGCATGATTAGCCCAGCCATTATTCTTCTAATTTCAAACAGCCATTTTTAGAATGCTCAAAGGTCACTATAGGTGGCTCATCACCTAGCATAGGTCGACAACTCGAGCATAGTGTCTCTACCACCATCCCCGGCTCATGAGACTCTAACAAATAGGATATTTAAAGGAAACTTCCTCAACTAGTGGCCAATCATGTTCGACAAGTGAAGCTTACCATCGCGGGGTTATACAAAAATAATCCATAAAAACTACAAAAGAGCAAGTAGTCAAATAAAGCCATAAAAGGCAAATAGTCCATTCAAGGATGCAAAGAAGGGATTGTCTCCAAAAAGCTACAAAGGCACAAGCAATCCACAAGATGGTAAGTCCACAATATAATTTCAAGTAGTCTGTTACATAATTTGCCACTAGTTCGAGGATCCTCCAGAAAAATCATAAAGTAATCACAAATGACAAATTAAATTACGTGTAATTTTGAAAGCACATGCATATCTAAAGCATTTATTTTAAATCAAAATAAAGGTACTTAAATCTCATCGCATGTTCATATATTGAATTTAAATTCAATTCATCCATCAATTATAAGGAATCAAAATCAATAACAGCAATGAACCACATTAAGCAACCAATAAGATGAATGAACGAAGATGAATAAACAAGTTAACTATCAAGATGTATAAAAGCTTGAAGGGTGATCCTCACCTTCAAGAGTTGACTTGGCTTCCAATGTTGCTGAGCATTTGTGTACATATTTAGGATCAACCTCTCTAGCAAAGTTAGTACATATTATGTGATTAGCCCGTATCGACATCTAATTTATATGAATAGGATGAAAATGGGGTTTACGGGTGTAGGTCTAGGGTTTCCAACCTAGGGTGTAAATTTGAGTTTTAATATCAAGATATCTACAGACTAGATGAATCTAATTTACCGTACATGAGTCAGAAGTAACTCACTTCTACTAATTGTTTCGATCTCATCCAATCCACTTTGTCATTGGACCACTTATGCAACTCAAACTAGACAACTTCCAACTCGACCTGATATTCATCCATTTGGGGGAGAAGGCCTATAATAAGAGCATTTATATTCTTAGGTTCCTAAATAGAGGTTTTAAAATATAGAATTAAACCAAAATAGGATATATGACTTACTTGGACACGGACTAGCTTGGGTTAACTCTGTGAATAACCGAGTTCCAATTAATCCAGCAACAACGCTGGAAACTTGGCATCAACGCAGCCGACTAAGTCGACCCGGCAGGTCGCGCGCAACGGGAGGATTTGAACCAATAACAACCCCCTTTTCTTTCTTCTTTCCTCTTCTCCTTCTTTCTTTCTTTCCTTTCTTTCTCTCGTTTTCTTCTTCTTCTTCCTTCTTCTGCTTTTCTGCTTCATGAGTCAGCCAGCAAGTGGTCTAACCTCAGACTAGACTCACCAAACCTGCACTAACTCGCCTCAAAACTCGGCCAACTCAGTTCGAGTTGAGTTGGTGCGACAGAATGATGCTCTCTCTCTCTCTCTCTCTCTCTCTCTCTCTCTATCGCTCTCTCTCTCTCTCTCTCTCTCTCTCTCTCTCTCTCTCTCTCTCTCTCTCTCTCTCTCTCTCCATTCTCCTACGTCTTCTTCTATTTTCTACCTTTCTTTCTTCCCCTTTTCTTTAAATTTATGGCTCGAACCAACATATAGATGAGCTCAGGCCCAACTGAGTCGCACAGTCAATCATTGACTCGGTAGTGAACCCAGCAGCAGAATGAGATGTTGGACGAGCACCCCTTCTGAGTCTTCTTCTTTTCTTCCTTGTCTCTTCCACTCTCTCCTTACTCTCATTCTCCTCCTCCGTCTTCTCTCTTAGATACATCGTCTGCTCAAGACTGTTGAACCCAACTTGACTCGACAACAGATTCATGATAGTGACTCGGACCGTGTCCCCGTATCATGAACCCACTCTCGTTCCCTCTTCTCTTTTTCTGCTTCTTCTTCTCTGTGAATCCCATCTTACGACCAGACAAGGACTAAACTCAGTCCCGACTCTTGACTTGACTCGATAGTAAACTCAGACAGACTCATGGCTCACTTCGAGTCAACTAATGTGGAAGGAAGAAATAACACAACTTGCCTTCTTCTAAGGCTTTCCATTTTTGGAAAGTGTTGCCCTAGAAGGCAGCCTTTTGTAAGGCTTTATTAACCTAGTTCTAGAGGGTTCAAAGTAACTAATCAAAGGATTAGTTACACCCAGCAGCAAACTCAATGATTTAATCACATTTGTTAATTAGATACAAGAGATTTGATTGCATGACTTAGATCATACATTAGTAATAAACTTTTGGGTCCATGGCCCACATGATAAATTGATCAGATCAATTGATGGGTACACAACTAGATGGTGCAATTTTTCACCAAATTAAGGAAGATGACCGGCCGATCTTGGCAATTCTTAGTCCAAGGTCCCTTCTGATGATCCAATGCTTATGAGTGGACCGGATGGGTCCACTGATCACTGTGGCACCCATCATTTAGAGAGATTTGCATAAAAAATTTGTGGGTTCTGAGATTTTAGCCATGGCTATTAGCTCGTGCCCCCATGAATTTCTCATGAGAACTCCCATTTCGAGCGAGATGATCTTGCTAGTTGCCTTAAAATCAACCACTAGGATGCCTCACACAGCTTTTAGAGGAAGACGAGCGGTTGAGATTCTTTTTAGGGCAACCAGGGTTGATGGAAAGCGCTTCTAACTGCGCATCCTTTGTTAGAAAAACCTAAACCTATAAAGGGTTGAGATGCTTTGCATCTAATGGTCTTAAAGGAATGAGAATAACACTCCTGAATTGCCAATAAGGAAAATGGAGTTTCCATGTTTGGAATGACAACTATGTGTAAACCTATTTGTGCTCATGTTTGTGTGTATACACGTGTGTCTTAGAGTGCAAAACTAGGTGGGGTTTGGTCTAAAATCCATCCCTCATAAGATAGACGGTTCGGATTATCCAGACAGGGTTGGATGGTGGGTCGCAGTTGACGCAAACAACAGCTTTCCATTTAAACTGCGACTGGGCGAGAAAACGGGTGAACTTCCCCCCTTTTTTTCTTTTTTTCTCAGGTCAATGCCCAATTGACTGGGATACCGGTTCAGTGCTCTATAGTGTACAAGCACTATGCACTCACACCACCCTAAGTGGGGTCCACCGTGATGATTTGTAAAATCTACTTCGTCCATTCATCCTGAATAAGACTGTTGGGCCATCAGTCTAATGATTGGGGCAGATCTAACATTTAGATGGGTCATATAACTTGATTGGAGTGTCCAATCATGGATCTCCACCGATCTGTGGTAAGATCGTTTCGAGTTTGAACATCAATGGTAAAAAAAAGGTTCATAGTCCTAGTTAACAATTCGATTGAATGAATGATCATGAGTTCAGACAGTTAAATTTTTCAGATCCAATCATTAGGGTCTAGGAATATGTAAGACATCTATATGAATCAAATAACTAGTTTGGGTTTGTCAGATTCTTTATCATATGATGTGTGGTCTAATTTAATGATTGATCTCTAATCTAATAATTAATTTTCAATCTTAACGGTCCGATCATGAGGTTTAAATTGTTCGAAATTACTTTTCACCGGTTCTAAGTGTCCCAAAAACTATCTAAATGGAAATCTAAATATTAATTTTATAATTTGACAATCAATTAGTTCGATTCATGGATAAAAGGTTACTCTTAATGTATAGAGTGTAAACGAACGACTCAAAAGGCTAAGTAGTTTTGGTAACACCCAAGTACTTGAAGGTATAGGGTGTTACAGGTAGACTTATCCCTGTGACAAGATCAATGTGGTTTTGTATATCTTGTATGGGAGACAATTTATTAGAGAGTTCATCAAGTACAATCGTCTTGAACTCCTACAACATTGGTTCCAAATCTCCTGGGATGTTCATAGGTTCCATATGTTCTTTCTTTTTAACTAATGCACATATATCTCTTGTTTCCTTAGATTGTTTAACAAAAGCTTGTTCAGTTATGAGAGACTGTATATCCACTTTAGAAGTCTTGGGTTGGTTCTCCCTTCCCATAGGGGCGAGGATAATCTTTTTACTATCTTTAATAAATATAAATACGTTATCTCGATTTCTATGTGTAAAATCAATATTATTTTTTCAAGCTTGACTAAGTAACATGTGACAAGCTTTCATGTCGACCATGTAACGCCCTGAGTTTTTAGAACTTAAGTATATGACTCGTTCTCCAAAAACCCGAGTGTTAACATTTAAAGATAGTCAAATCCAGGTATTTTTTTTAATTTTTTTTTCTTTCAGAGTTAGAAAATTAGTGAAAGTTGACAAATCAATCGTAAAGGAAAAATTGCATTCACATTCAAAATATACAAGCGGCTACCCACAATGACTTATACAAACCAATGTAGACTGTATTAACAAATACAAGAATTACATAATTTACATAAAAGAAATAATAAAGTGCACATGATCTTGAGTCGTAAGATCGTGCAGCTTCTCCTAACAGATACAGCCATACATCCCTAATAACTGTACCCTCCTCTTTATCACTCTGGACATAAATGTCTTTTAAGTCACTTGTATTTTCTGTATGGTTAAATATTCGATGAATGAGTGACCAACTCAGTGTAAATTTTTCTAAAGATTACACACCGCCGCCTTAGCTAAGCATAGTTAAAAACAACAAGACATTCAAAATAATATATAATGCAGTCTTATTTAAATGCATGGATGCATGAATGCACATCGACATGGGATTACTCATCTAGTCGAACTTGGGCTCGTCACCCATGCATATGACTGGTCACCAACGCATCACATCACGTGTGTATATCACGTTCAACATAATGACTAAGTCATCGTACATCACGTACGTAGTTCGATAGTCGATGGTCTGGGAGCTAGCGAAACGATACCCCACTAAACCTAAGGGCACGTGCTACAGTATCTAGAAGTAGTCACCCATTATTTTCAGTATGCTTTGAATGTATGATTAGTCAAACCATTATTATTCTAATTACAACCAGCCAATTTAAATAACTTAATGGTCACTAAGGGGGCCTCATCACCCAACGTAGGCCAGAAAATCGGGCATAGTGTCTCATTCCTCCATCCCCGACTCATGAGATTTTCTCATCTTAGGATGTCTAATGGATGCCCATCAACTAGTGACCAATCAATTTCAATAAGTAGGGCTTATCCTCACATGGTTATAGGTCATCGAAGCCACGTAGGGCAAACATCAAAACATGAGATATATATTAAATCACAGCGATAAAAGGATACTCAGAACATTAAATTGAGACGATGGAGGGGTCAGGAAAGGTTAAATCAGAGTGGTTAAAGAAGTCATTTCTAAGCCACTCAATTCGTATGACCTATGGATGGCAAGTCCCACATTAATGTTTCATGCCTCATATAACCTCTAAATCGAGGGTCCATTTATTACCACACTCCATCTTGTTATATCCTAAGTATGGGTTCACATGCATAGGAGGGATTACCCACAAGTAAGTGTAGTAGTGAATAGAGATCTATAAGCAACTTACAACAATCCATGAGGAAGCATATAATTATGGCATGCCGGACATAAGTTGATTCATAATAATCGCAATAAGTCATGATAAGAACTATTAATGAAATTTAAATGAAAACCACCATGTAAGTAGTTATTGTATGAAATTATGGTTCACAACTATCAACTATAATTCAAGTATAAGTCATGCCTTAAGAATTGATAAAAGATCGCATGCTATGAGATAACATTTGTAATTTCAAATAAAGACCATCACTTAGATTAACTTGGAATTGAAAGCTTAAGGGGAAGAAGTCATCACCTCATGTTTTGAATTTCCTACAATGTTGATAGGAAGTGTGTGTAGCCTTAGAGTCTTCTTGAGATAGACTTGACTCGACTCGCCCTCAGCTCAAACAAAATGGAATTGAAAGTGTGATGTTACGCTACATCTTAGTTAAGATTAACAAATCAATCAACCAACTAAAACTCTAATTCAAAATCTAATGCAAGGTGGGTGGAAAAGACGTACCTAGTTAGTTTGAGTTGAATTAACTCAGTTCGGCACCCGAGTTAACTCGGTTCCAGTTAACCACCCACCTCTCTCTCTTTCTTTTGGAGCTCCAGTCATGCCTGGACTAGTCCCAAGCCTGACTCAACCCATCTGGACTCGGTTCCAGTTGAGTTAACTCGGCTACAACCTAGGACTCGAATTCCTCTCCTCTATCTTCCTCTTCCTCGCCATCTCCTTCACTCTCATGTTGTAAGTCCAACAAATCATGGGCTCATACAAAGCCCGACTGAAAATGCCCATACGCACCAGCCTTCAACCATGACTCGGCAAGTCAACTGGGTTTGGATAGGACAACCCCCTTCCCTTTCTTTTCTTCTTCTTTTTCTTTTTCTTCTTCTTCTTCTTCTTCTTCTTCTTCTCTCTCTCTCTCTCTCTTCTTCACCTTTTACTTATTTTTCACATGTTGGAAATCCAGTAATAGCACCCTAACGAACAAGCCTAACTCAGACCGTGCCTTAACTCAACTCATGTGAATCGAGTCGACTCGGTATCTACACAAAAAGGAGACATCCCACACACCTCTCTTCTTCCTTCTTTCTCTCACTCTCCTGCTGGAATTTTAGCAACAATAGGACCAATCCCAAACCGAACTTAGTCCAAGTCAAGATTGTGTGGCGAGTTGGTGCAACACGGCACAAACTCAACCCAATTCTCTCTCTCTCTACCTCGACTTTGTTTTTCCCGTTTCTTTTTTCGTTCTTCTCCTTTTGTCCTTCCCTCTGCTGGAGGTCCAACAATAGCAAATGAATGCCTAGGAATGATCCAACTCATACAGATCGACTCAACAATGAGTTTTGGTGTAGTGCGGCACTAGCTCGATTCCACTCTCTTGTTCTCTCTTCTTTCTTCTTCTTCCCTTTTTTTTTCTTTCTTTCTCCTCGGGGCTTCATGGAGCTTTAGACTTAGTCTTGGCTTGCCCGGCAAGATTTGACTCGATCCAGACACTTGGTGCAGTGGAACGGTGGTGAAGAAGATGACCATTAATGGCGTCTTCGACGACATTGCTCCTTCCTCTGATCTAATCCTTAGAAATAGTCTTAATGGACCCTGGAAAGTTTCTAAATGGTGTTTTCCGAAGCTTGGGGGAGAGTTTATTAGTGGGTTCGAATGAAGAAGGGAAATGGTTGGCTTTTTTTGTGCTGCCGCAAGAATAGGAGATAAGGCATTGTTGCTTTCATCTCTTGTTCTTTTTATATCAAACCTAAGTCTCCTTGACCGTAGGATCGAAATTAAACAGTTGAGATTGATGAGATTTTTGTCCCATGCTTGATCAGTTGTGAGCCCTACACGACCGGTCATGGACTAGTATTCGACCAGTCATAAGTTCGAGTCGTGACATGACTCAAAGTCCAGCGAGTTTGGACAATTTTTCTCCAGGGTGCTCAACCGGTCGTAAGAGGTTCATGACTGATCGTAGGTGGCACTCGACCGGTTGTGGGTGGCACACGACCAGTCGTGGTTTCGCAGATTCATTCTGCGATTTTTTACAGATTTCGTGTCGTAAGTCCTTTCGCAACTGGGATGCAAAAGAGAGTTTTCTAAAACTATTAAAGGGGTCTCTAAGGTTTTTCTAGAGCATGATGGTGATAGAAAAATACAAGACGGATATCAAAGGTGTGAGTGAGAGAGAAAGAAAGCTTGTAGAAGGGAAGTTATGCTCGTGGAGGTGATCTACTATATCTCATCATTTCTACATTCTCGTAATTGGTGATATCTCTCAGTTTTCTTTGTTTCTCTTACTGTTTATCCACTCCTGCATGAGTGATAAAAGTTTGATCATAGCAAGGTGTGCTTGTGATCGGTTGTAATATTCTACTTCATAATGGATTGTTGATCTAGATGAGGTCCCATAGTTTTTACCTCTTTGAGAGTTTTCCACGTAAAAATCTCTTATATGGTGTGAGATTGATGCTTTGATTTATTTCATTTCTTTGTTATTCTATAATTCTGGTTTATTCTGGAGGGCTAGATCCTAAGGTTTTGTGCAAGGCTCCCAACAAAGTGGTATCAGAGCTAAGTTCATTGAATGGGTAAGATCAGTTTGGAATTATGGAAGGTTGTTCATCAAGGATGATTAGCCTCAATGGTTCTAACTAGACCATATGGAAGGTTAAGATGGAGGACTTTCTTTATTGGAAGGACCTATATTCTCCAATTTTAAGCATATCAGCAAAATTCCAAGATATGTCTAATGATGATTGGAAGAAGATGGACCGGAAGGCGATGGGGTTTATTAGGCAATGGTTGGATGATTTTGTATTCCACCATGTGTCTACTGAAACCTCAACCGCTAGCCTATGGCTAAAACTAGAAGGGTTGTATGATAGGAAGACAACCGGTAATAAAAAAATTTTGATAAGACGACTTGTGAATCTCAAGTTCAAAGATGGTGGTTCTATGACCGAGCACATGAATGAGGTCAATAATATAGTAAACCAACTCTCCGCTATGAAGATGGTCCTGGATGATGAATTACAGGTTTTACTTTTGCTTAGTTCATTGCCTGACAGTTAGGAGACATTGGTGGTGTCTCTAAGTAACTCCGCGCAAGACGGAAGGATATCCATGGAACAGGTGACTAGTTATCTCTTCAATGAAGAAACAAGGGGGAAGTCTCAAGGGTCTCCTTAGCAAGAAGCCCTTGTGACACAGGAACGGGGGAGAGGAAAGAACAGGAAGAGCGGGAAGGCCTGAGACAAATCAAGAGGTAAGTCGAGTAACAGAAAAGATGTTGAATGCTGGAATTATGACAAGAAGGGTCACTATAAGCATGAATATTGTAAGGCTAAGAACGATAAGAAAGGAAAAGAAAAGGAGAAGGAAGATGAATCAGATTTCATTGTGGTCACTTCAGATGGCGACGTTGTAGTTATTCTTTCTGCAAATCATGATATATGTCTTACGGCTACGAGTCAGGACACCGACTAGGTGATAAACTCGGGAGCTTCTTTTCATGCGACTCCACAAAGGAATTTCTTCACAAGCTACAAGTCAGGTGACTATGGGACCGTGAAGATGGGAAATTTTAGAATATCAAAGATCGTAGGGGTCGGTGATATTTATATGAAGACCAGTGTGGGGTGCACATTGGTTCTTAGGGATGTGAGGCATATCTCAGACCTTCACCTCAACTTGATGTCGACGGGAAGGTTGGATGATGATGGCTATGAAAGCCGATTTGCTGGTGGGCACTGGAAGCTCATCAAGGGTTCGTTGATCGTAACTAGAGGAAAGAAGTGTTGCACCCTTTACAAGACATGTCTCAATGTGTGCAAGGGTGGGTTGAACACAGTGAAAGATTCAGTTATTGACATGTGGCACAAGCGTTTAGGCCACATGAGTGAAAAAGGGCTTCAGTTACTAGCGAAGAAGCGACTCCTTCCAGACATGACAGGTACGCCTCTCAAAACCTGTCTTGATTGTTTATCAAAAAAACAACATAGAGTTTCATTCGTTAAAACTGCTTCTCATGTTAATAAAGTGCATGCATTAGATTTGGTTTATTCTAATGTTTGTGGTCCTATGAGGATAAAAACCTTAGGTGGGGTATTGTATTTTATTACTTTTATAGATGATGCATGTAGGAGGATTTGGGTTTAAGCATTGAAATTCAAAGATGAGATCTTTGGTGTGTTTAAATTATTTTATGCTATGGTCGAGAGAGAGACAAGTAGATCATTGAAGTGCATCTGCACTGACAATGGTGGTGAATACATTGGTGACTTTCATGAATATTGCAAGTCCCTAGGTATACGACATGAATAGGCAGTTCCCAAAACCCCCCAGCTTAATGGTGTAGCTGAGCGAATGAATCGCACAATTGTAGAGAGAATCAAATGCAGTTATTCCATGCGAAGTTGCCCAAGACGTTCTGGGGAGAAACAATGCACACGGCGGTATATCTGATAAATAATTCTTTATCAGCCCCATTTAATGGAGAAGTACTTGAGAAGGTATGGACTGGACAGGATTCATCGTACAATCATCTCAGGGTGTTTGGATACAAGGCATCAATTCATGTACCAAAGGACGAGAGGTCCAAGCTCGATATGAAGATCAGGCAGTGTGTGTTCTTAGGGTACGATGATGAAAAGTTTGGTTACAAATTATGGGATCTGACCAAGAGGAAGCTCGTCAGGAGCAGAGATGTAGTTTTCTTTGAAGATCAGTGTATAGAAGATATTGGTAAGCTAGAGAAGAACCAGCCTAGTTTAGGTGAGTTAGAGGACATGGATCCGATTATTCCTCCCATGATGCCTGATGAGGGGGGAGTACAAAAAGGTGCAGAGGATAAGAGGTTCCTACAGAAGATATATGGACCGGGGGAGCAGCCCCCACTTGATCCACCTGTCAAGCCACAAGTGAGGAGGTCATATAGGGACAGACAGTCGTTCAAGAGGTACTCGTCGCATGAGTACATTATGTCGACTGATGGGGGAGAGCCAGAAGATTATTCTGAGGCCCTAGCCGATGAGCATAAGGAGGAGTGGTTGAAAGCTATGTAAGAGGAGATGAAATCCTTGCATAAGAACCACACCTATGATATGGTGAAACTGCTTAAGGGCAAGAAACCTTTGAGCAACAAGTGGGTGTTCAGAAAGAAGGTTGAGCAGAAGAATTCACAGACGAGATTCAAGGTTAAACTTATGGTAAAAGGGTTCGGTCAAAGGAAAGTCATAGACTTCGAGGAGATATTCTTACCAGTGGTGAAGATGATATCCATACGGGTGTTGCTTGGGTTGGCGGCTAGCATGGATTTAGAGATATAGCAGTTACATGTTAAAACTATCTTTCCCCATGGTGACCTGGAAGAAGAGATCTACATGTACCAACCTGAGAGGTTTGAAGTCAAGGGCAAAGAGCATATGGTGTGTAGTCTGAGGAAGAGCTTGTATGGGCTGAAACAAGCACCATGGCAATGGTACAAGAAGTTTAATTTTTTCATGTTATAGCATGGGTATGATAGAATGAAGTCGGACCACTTTGTGTTCACACACAAGTTCTTAAATGGTGATTTCTTAGTTCTTTTGTTATACGTTGATGACATGCTCATCATGAAAAAAGACATCAAGAAGATCGACAGGCTGAAACAGGAGTTGGGCAAGTCTTTTACCATGAAAGACTTGGGCCCAGCTAAACAGATTCTAGGAATGGATATAACCCGTGGCAGAAGCAACAGGAAGCTTTGGCTATCACAAGAGCAGTATATTGAGAAGTCCTAAAGCAGTTCAATATGAATGCAGTGAAGCCGGTCAGTACTCCACTAGATGGTCACTTCAAATTGAGCGACAGACAGTGTCCCAAGACGAAGGCAGAGGTGGAAGAGATGTAGAAGATACCTTACGCGTCAGTCGTAGGAAGTTTAATATATGATATGGTGTGTATATGTCCAAACATAGTATATACGATTGGTGTTGTTAGTAGGTATCTTACCAATCCTAGCAAAGAGCATTGAGCAGCGGTGAAATTTATACTGCGGTATCTAAGAGGCTCATTCAAGTTGAACCTATGCTATGGTGACGGTAAACCTGTGCTAGAGGGCTACACAGATGCAGATATGGCAAGTGACATAGACTCCAGGAAGTCTACATCGGGGTTCATGTTCACGTTTGCAGGGGGAGCGGTTTCTTGGTAGAGCAGGCTACAAAGGGTTGTAGCATTGTCAACGACAGAGGTCGAGTATATTGCAGTCACAAAGCATGTAAAGAGATGCTTTGGATGAAGAGGTTCTTATAAGAACTTACCCTAAAGTAGGAGCAGCACGTGGTCTATTGCGATAGTCAGAGTGCTATACACTTGAGCAAGAATCCAAGTCAGCATTTCAAGTCAAAGCACATAAAGATTCGATATCACTGAATCAGGAATACTTTAGAACAGAAGGTGTTATAGCTTGAGAAGGTCCACACGGACGATAATGGGTTAGACATGATGACCAAGACTTTGCTCAAGAGCAAATTTGAGGTTTGTAGAAACTATGATGGCTTAAAGAAGGTGAATTCCTCCTAGGTCAAAAAGGGAGAGATTTGATGGGATTTTTATCCTATGCTCGACTAGTCGTGAGCCCTGTACGACCGGTCATGGACTGGTGTTCAACCAGTTGTAGGTTTGAGTCCTAACACGACTCAAAGTCCTGCGATTTTAGACGATTTTTCTCTGAGGTGCTTGACTGGTCGTAGGATGTTCACGACCGGTCGTAGGTGGCGCTCGACCGGTCGTGGGTGGTGCACAACCAGTCGTGGTTACGCAGATTCATTCACAACTAGAATGCGAAAGGGAATTTTATGTGGATTTTGTGTCGTAAGTCCTTCGCAACTGGAATGCGGAAGGGAGTTTTCTAAAACTATAAAAAGGGATCTCTAGGATTTTTTTAGGACATATGGTGATAGAAAAATACAAGTGGGATATCAAATGTGTGAGAGAGAGAGAGAAAGAGAGAGAGAGAAAGCTTGTATAAGGGAGGTTATGCTCATGGAGGTGATCTATCATATCTCAACGCTTCTACATCCTCGTAATTGGTGAGATCTCTTAGTTTTCTTTATTTTTCTTACTGTTTATCCACTCTTGCGTGAGTGATGAAGGTTTGATCATAGCAAGTTGTGCTTGTGATCAGTTATAACGTTCTACTTCATAGTGGATTGTTGATCTAAACAAGGTCCCGTGGTTTTTACCTCTTTAAGAGTTTTTCACATAAAAATCTCTTGTGTGGTGTGTGATTGATGCTTTGATTTATTTCATTACTTTGTTATTCCATAATTCTAGTTTGTTCTAGAGGGCTAGATCCTAAGGTTTTGTGCAAGGCCCTCAATAAGGATATGATCTGTTCGAATTAAACCACTTTCAGATACGACTGGAAATGCAAAACTGGTCACGGTTTTGCTGTCACAGTTGGAAGCCCTAATCCAGGGATTTGGATGGTTGAGATCTTGTCTGTTTGGACGATCTAGATCACGCTAAGCACCCCTCACATGGATTGTCAACCTGTCGCACGAAGACAGTTTTTGTTTTTGGAAACACCGTGTGTGTAGGCCCTGTTTGTATCAAGAATCGTGTGCATGCACACATGCTCACAGACATGGGATTAGGTGGGGTTTGGTCAAAAGAAGCGTCTGCACCAGATGGACAGTTCAGATCATGAAAATGGGCCCTAATTTGTGGGTCTTGATCAAAACTACGGACATCTGTTCGTCCGTTAGCAAAATTAAAGTAGGAAAAAGGGAGAGTTTTTCCCATTTGCAGGAAAATAGGGGTCAAACCCGGTTTGAGCAAGGTTGTGGTCTAGTGCACTTCCTCTAGTGTACACAGGAAACGATTGTAGGGCCCACAGAGATGTTTTGAGAAATTTGCTCCATCCATGTTGTTTTATGGCTCAACTAAGCCATCTTGACCGAAGATGTGGCAGATCCAATGCTTAGGTGGGCCATAGTAACAGAATCACCGTCTTTAGGTGCCGATTACGTCGATCCGACAGTTGAATCGATCCCAATCTCACCATCAACGGTTAAAAGGTCCTACTGGGTCATTTGCATGTTCAAGACTTGTTACTATCCAAATAATAATATTAATTTTATTTTATTTCATTTTATATATATATATATATATAGATATATATATATTTGTCATGTTGTAGTCCCACTCTGTAGGTTATTAGGAATGTCCATCTCATGATTTTATGTGATTAAATATTTAACTATTATTATTTATACATTGTTATTTATTTATCTTTTTATTGTACTTATATTTAAGATAGTGGGACTACTTACTATGAGTCATTTAGCTATAAATCCTAATATTGGGATTACTTTACATTAAAGTGGGCCACTCCAAGTGAACATCTAATCCCTAATTTTGACATCCAGTTGATTTGTTTAATTCAACGGTAGGATCGCTTGATTTAAGAATGAGGATTTCTTTCAATGGTCGGATTTAGACTAGAATGAACATGAACATTTGCTTAACTTAGCTAGGTTTTTATTTATATCATATTAGGTTACATGGAAACACTTGAGTACTGGAAGGTACAAGGTGTTACAAAACACATCACACATTACTTCATCCTTATAATATTTACCAATGGAAAAGGATATGCGACATCATTCGGTTACCTTTGTTTTATTGACCTCTTTGATCTATCCAATCGTGTATGAAGATGGGTACCTTTCTGTTTTTAGTTATAAATTTTCCACCATTATTTTTGACATGAGATTCTCACTGCTCTCACATTGATGATCATATTACAAACTTTTTAGTTTATAATGCACCATGTTCGAAAGATATTGTGTCATTTTAAATTTATCTCTACCTTTAACATGTATAACAACTTTTTCATGATCAAAGTGGTGGCATGCGATTCAATTTTTGACAGGTCGTTCCGTGTTGCTAATCTCTGGAATTCTTTAATATAATCTATAATGGTTCGATTCCCCTGTCGATAATTTTGGTATTATTGGAACAATACTTGCTCATAATTACTAGGGAGGAACCGTTATTGAAGAAGATATCTCATCCGTGGACATGATGAGATGGGCACCTTATTCTATGGGGCACGTGAGAGTTATAATTACTCCGACCATGCAAAAGCACTAAATTTTAATTTGAAAGCTATAAACTTCACCTTTTTATGCTCTGGACATCCATGTAATTGAAAATCATTCTACTTTAGTAAGTTAAACGAGGAAATCTTCTATATGTAATAATCTATTAAAACTAAGAAGTTCAACCTTACCTCAATAGTGTCTTTCAACATGATTTAGACAATCACCTCCATGGACTTGTCGTCGGGTAAAGCCGTTATCAAGGTCCTCGTTGTTAGAATTCGCATCATCTGGTGTAGCCCTGCGATTCACCATTGATAATGCTCCACGAAAATCAGGCTTGTGACGTACAGCAACCACAGGTGGTTGAGTATCGCCTAAGGCTCGGGGCAGAATTAGCGCATCCGCAAGACAGTCGAGTATTGCTTGCAGCCCTTGCATTGTCAACTGACTCTCCTTGTGAAAAGCTTTTATTCTTTCTTAAAGATAATGAATCCATATATCACAGTCCACAGGATTTTGGTCCATACCCAAGGAGAGTGATGAGAGGTCGATCACCGTCTTCCTCAAGGATAACTACTTCAAATCCACGGAGCTTCTCTAGACTCCTCACAGAGACTTTTCGAATCCATGAGGAAAAAAGTAAGAAAAATATAAAATAAATTCTATAAAATTCAAAATTGATCGATGAATGTCTAATATCTATGTACCTTACACCATTAATAATTTAAAAAAAAAACTCTAAATTTGTAATTACCAAAGATAACAAATTTATAACTATAATAAAAAACCTAATTCTACTAAAACTCTTCTAAAACCTAATTTTTAAAAATAGAAATTCTAAATAAACTTTTGGTTGAAGAGTCCTAGTATATTTACAAGTTATTTCTAAAAAGGAAGAAAATCTAAAACTCTAAAAATATAAAAATATTAAAAATTTTGAAATTATTAAAAATAGTAAAAAAAATTCTAAAAATTTGTTTTTGAGCTGAAAGCTCACGTTTTCTGACAAAATGGACAGATATGGCGCATTATGTGGGTCAGTTCACCTCAGATGGCCCATTTCAGTAAAGATTGATAGGTTGTGCGCCATATAACGATACCCAAATTAAAAGTTACGGTTAATTTACGGTCCACCTTCCTTCGGTCCAACCATGCTCAGAACGTGTTTGTGACACATTCTACGTCAGGTTGACTACCCATTAGTGTTGTTTTTAAGATATCTTAAATCATTTGCGATTGGATTACTTCACTTGATTCATCTCCACATGCTTCCGCAGTCCCCCAACAAGTAGATAGTCATAACTTTCCACCAGGTGATCTTCATGATGGGACTCACCCTTTGCACGGCTTGGATGTGCTGCACATGGGACCCACTGCGGGGAAAACAGTGTAGCATCATAGGTTTAACATATGTAGTTTATGTGATCGTTCCTACATCGTGAGGGTGACCTATACTAGAGGTTTTATTGAAGGGGCAAAAATCATATGCAAATATATTGTCAATATATAATGTTTTCACTTTCAGCTGACGTGTCTTTCGTGTCTAAAAATTCAAGCCTCGCAAAATGTGGGCCTTATTATTAAGATGACTTGGGATGAAAATCACGACGGTCGGCGCAGGCAAACTCCTTTTTTGCATGAAAAAGCCACCCCAAATCGGAGAGTGCTCTTTGGAAGGACGCGGATTAGCTACTTACAGGTTGAGTAGGGAACTCGCTACTGAAGTGACTGAAGTGACGTCACCAAGTTCCGTGGGGCCCACCATGATGTATGTTTTGTATCCACACCGTTCATCCATTTGGAGAGATCATATTAGGGCACAAAGAATGAGTCGGATCCTAAGGTCAAGTGGAGCTCACCAAAAAAAACGTGGAGAAAGTGACGCCCACCATTAAAAAGTTCTAAGGGCCACAAAAGTTTGTGATCAACCGGATATTTGTGTTTTTCCTTCTTTCATATCTGAGTTAACATATGAACAGTTTGGATCTCAAATAAACATCATGGTGGACCTTAGGAAGGTTTCAATGGTGGGCGTCACTCTCCCCTATGTTTTCTGTGGTAGGGTCCACTCCAGCCTTAGATCTGCCTCATTTTTTGGATCATGCCCTAAAATAATCTCTCCAAATGTATGAACGGTGTGGATATAACACATACATCATGGTGGGACCCACAGAACTTGGTGACGTCACTTCAGCAGCCAGTCTCGCTGCTCAATCTATCAGTAGCTAATCCGCGCCCTACTAAATCGGTCAATTGTCCGGGTTGGCCCATCCGGTTTCGCGCCTGGCCTGTTTCAGTTAAGCTTGGGCTGGAATACTACGCTCTTGGACCATGCCCGGGTTTAAAATATAAGCCCATTGAATAAACAGGCCACCAATTTAATTGTCAGTTTATAAGTCCATCAACGCAGCCCAGCCCGTTTAAGATTTCAAAGGCATTTTTCTCAGATACCATGCGTGACGTGACATCTGTAATGAACAGCTCAGATCTTGTGTATGGGTGGCTTAGCTCGGTCTTGGCCTGGACCAAGACCGGGCAGTGCATAACCATCACAGCCGACCGCGTGGCTTTTGTTTTTGACAATCATGGCCCATTTTACTTTCTGGGCTTGGCTTGGATAGACGTCTGCCGTACCTAAACCGGGTACGTTGCCTGTCCTATATACAATATCCGAACTTCGGGGAGCCCGCCCGCCATTCCGGACAACCTGCACCGACGTTGATGGCAATCACATGGCTGACCACGTGCATTTGCGGGGAGAGGAACCAATGTATGCAAGAAAGGCCAAAAGTCTCGTTCTAGTTCGTTTTGCTGCTTTGGCGGTTCATGATACAGTGTCTATCTCCTTCTGCTGGGGTTACATGCTAAAGATAGCAAGATGATTTGAACCGTCCATATTGTAGGAACTATCACAAAATAAGCAACTACCCCTTGATCACGCATCAGTAAATTGTTCTAACTTTTGTCATCAATTGAATACAGATGGTGACGATCACAATTATACTGTCAACGTTAGTTTATGTAGATGGCCCTTATAGCATAGATTCCACAGATTGGACGGTCCCGATCGTTGGTCCACTGAGCAATTGGGCACCAGTGGGCGATGACACGCGCTGGATCCTTGAGAAGCATCCTTCGCTGTTGGTACTTAGTTGTGTCCCCTCTAATTTCGTTTTCTTTATTTCGTTTGATATGTTATTATTTTCTGTTTTAGTGGAATCTAAATTGATGGCTCACGGTTGAAATTCATGCTCTGTCGGTAGAGACTCGTGCTGATGCTGACCGCCAACCCTAGCTATCAGTTCTCCCCGCTGAATGTCGGCCTTTAAGATTTTTCATCTTCAAGGGAAAATTTTGGATGTCTAGGATCATCGGATGGCGTTGTTCTTTAACCACGTGTAAGGTCTCTGGAGTCCTAATCTTAAGTAAGATGGCCCAAACAAAAAGCAATGGTCCACGTCTAACCTAAAAAAAGAAAACCAGAAAGATCGCCAGCATCTTCCAATCCACAGAGTAACTTGTTAGATCAACGGTATGGATTACCAGATAGGGGGCGCCACTCGTGTGGGCTTTGGTGTTTAATAGCTGTCAACGAGGGCGGATTAGCGTACTGAGTAAACTCTGTGGGTCCACCGTGATTTATGTATCTTATCCACGCCGTCCATCTGTTTTAACAGATCATTTTAAGGTTGGAACCAAAATTAAAGCATATCGAAAGCTCAAGCCGATCACACTACAGGAAATAGTGGGAACTGAATTTCTACCGTTGAAAATTTCTTGGGTGCCACGGAAGTTTTGGATCAAGCTGATATTTGTGTTTTCCCTTTTTTGATTTTATGCACAGGTTGGATGACAAATAAACATCACTTTGGACCCGACGAAGGTTTCAACTGTGGATATCATTATCCCCACCGTTACGTGTGGTGTGGTCGACTTGAGCTTTCGATGTGCTTCAGTTTCGGGATCGTGTCCTAAAATGATATGGAAAAATGGATGGACGGCATGGATATGACATATACATCACAGTTGGGCTCCGCAAAATTTACTCCGAATAGCATACTGAGTTTACTCAGTAAGCAATCCGCGTCATGTTAAAATGTCTTTCGATTTTTGTCTCAGAATTTCACGCACGGGTGGCTGCAATGTCTAACAATTGCACCCAAACTCTCTTAATTTCCAATTTTGTAGGCTCCACCCCCTAAAATCCAAGGGTTCACCTCCTTTTGCTGAAGGAAGCAAACCGTACTGAAATTCCTTGGGGATGGATTCAGATGTCCCACTGACTCATCATTGATGTGTGACCGATTCATTTGTATTGGTGCGAGTAGCGAAGACCATTCTGCCTAAATTCCAAGCAAAAGGAAATAAGAAATTTCGTGGTCGCAGCAAGAGCACATGTATACGTATAGTCAATGGTGACGGCCTATGAAAGCAACGGAGTCACCAATGACATTGTAACCCTCTCTCTCTCTCCCTACATAGTTTATATAAACCTCTCGTCTCACCCTTCAAAATCACTCAAGACAGTAGAATTGAGTCTCCTGCTCTTCTCTAAGCACATCTTTCTTACTTGAGAAAGCAGCGTAGAAAGAGTGGGAAGAGCCATGGCCATGAACATTGAGGGCATTGAGAGGATGGAGCTAGGAGTTCCAGAATCCTCATCACCAAAGGAAATCAAAAAACGCAGTGTCAGATGGTGGCTAATTGCCCTCAACTGCACTCTCACCGGGGTAGGGACCATCTGCGGCCCAATGCTTCTACGGCTTTACTATCTCCACGGTGGGAGTAGGAAATGGCTAACTAGCTCGCTGCAGACAGCTGGTTTCCCCATCCTCCTCATCCCACTCTCCATTGTCTACATGCGGGAACGGGCTCGCGGGATGAAATTCCTGCTGGAGCCCAAGCTCTTTTTATCGAGTGTGGTGATCGGACTCCTCATGGGTCTCGATAACTTCATGTATTCAATGGGTTCTTCATTCCTTCCTGTCTCCACATCCTCCCTACTCTTCGCCACTCAGCTCGCTTTCACCGCCTTCTTTGCTTTCATCATCGTGAAGCAGAAATTCACTGCCTATACCATCAACGCCGTGGTGTTGATGACTCTCGGGTCGGTGTTGCTTGGGCTTCGCAACAGCGGTGACCGTCCTGCGAACGTAACCAACGGGGAGTATGTGCTAGGTTTCATCATGACTCTTGGGGCCTCTGCATTGCTGGGATTCGCTTATCCATGCATCGAGCTCTCTTATGCCAAGGCTAAGAAAGCCATCACTTATCCGGTAGTGATGCAGTTTCAGTTCTGCACCACCATGTCTGCCACCATTTTCTGCGCTACTGGGATGATTATTAACAAGGATTTCCAGGTAAGAAACCATTTACTCATATAAGTTGCTAATGGGATTCATGCACACATGTGGCCATTATGGCACACGTTTCTCAGATCCAAGCCCTTCATCTGAGTCAGTCTCACGACACCTGTACAAAAAGATGTAGTAGGTAAAATAAATTGACCAAGACAACTGCGGTTTTTCTTCCCATCTTATCAGTTTGACATCCGAGAAGTTAGGCCTTTAGCCCGCATGATATTAAAATTTGTGGTGGAGGGCCTACCACAATAGCCTGCTAGTAGGACCCATGGGTCTGGTGCACCACTATAGAAAAAAAAATGGCCTGCGGGGTGATGAATCCACACAATGAGAGCCTAGGATCTGATACTTATCTGCCACATCAGCATGTGATTTTCTTTAATATTTAAACCGTGCAAAGCTGAAGAACGTGCTAAGTGAATGATTCTTTCATATATGCAGGCCATTGCAAGGGAGGCGGCAGAGTATGAACTTGGGGAGGCCAAGTACTATGTGGTGCTGTTTGGGATTGCTGCTGGGTTTCAGATGATATTCGTGGGAACTCTCGGCCTCGTCTTCTGCATTTCATCTCTCTTCGCTGGAATCCTCAGCGCCACTCTCCTCCCTTTCACGGAGATAGCAGGAGTTATCTTCTTCAAAGAGAAATTCACAGGAGAGAAGGGAATGGCACTGGCTCTCTGCCTTTGGGGCTTCACCTCTTATTTCTACGGTTCCTACAAGTTGAACAAGAAGCAAGCAACCCAAGAAGAAGAAGGATCCAATTAGCCCTAAAAGTCAAACACAACCAAAAGCGAATCCAAGTAGCCCTGAAAATCAAACACGATCAAAAGCGGAAATGGAATTTGTTTCAAAATCAAGATGGGCGTGCATCGTCTTAATTAGTCCATACATGTTTTGTAACGCATACGCCCTCAGCCGCTTCTTTAATTATTTCTATTGTTTCTCCTTCTTTTGTAATTTTTTATATCCTAAAATGAAACATACCTTATGTAACTCTGAATAATGGAATACATTTACCTTTTGGATGAAAGTGAAACGATATTCATGTATCAAAATTTCATACATCTTCATCTCTTGGTTAAAAAAAGATCATCCAAGCAGGGTTTTCGGGATTGACCCATTATTTGCACGGTCCAGATTGCACTGGTTGCATGTCTTTATACGTTTGAGAGGTCATATATTTTGGTCCCTTCTGCATTTCTTTGGGTAGTTTATGATACTCAGGCATTGTATGACACTCGATACTCTGGCACACATTATCTCATGTTAAACAAACTAAATTGTGAAACCCATCGTGACATTGGCCTATACTACAGGTTTTTAATAGGTTTTATTAAAGGGGAAATAATCATGTACGACTATATATGTTAACATACAATATTGTTTTTTTACTTTCCGTTGACGTGTCTTCTATGTAGAAAATCCTGTTGGACGTAGGCCAGTAGGGCCCACTAGTGAGCAATCACTAGTGGGTGGGTCTCACATGTTTAGGTTTCTTTTAACTTTTTTCATTTAGTTGAGATTTCAAATTTAACTTTAAATTTGAAATATGATAGGAGATACGGATTTGACTAGATTATATGGTTTCATTTTATCTCATTCGATCTCTACTTTCTTTCCTATAAAAAGGACGTGCTCTCTCTCGCATTAATATAATCAGAAATATTTATGATATATCGAGAAAGATAGTGTGCACCATAGTCTATCCATTTTGGCTTATCTTTGAGATAATTTGATCCATATATCGCAATCCGATACCACTATATACCGTAGGATCAAAGATAAAAATAAATTCTTCTGCTTTAATAATAGTAATAGATATGCACAAATTTTTTTGTGCCTATCCAAGACTTAGAACATCTGGCTCGTATCATTAAGATAACTTAGGGATGAAAACCAGGGTGGTCCGCACTGGATCCTCCCAAGCGAACTCCTCTTTTCTGGTAAGCTGCCCTACGTCGGATGGTACTCTTTTGAACGTTTACGGGTACAACGAGGGCTGTCAGCTGTCTAGGCTGGCACATTGGGCTTCGTGATGGCCTGCTTCGGTAAGTCTGTTTAATAAACATGTTGTATTAGGGTCTGTCTTTAAGCCCATCAACTCGACCCAGTCCGTTTAGGATTTCAAGGCCATTTTTCTCATATACCATGCATGTCTGGAACATTTAATGAGCAGCTCAGATCTCGTGCATGGGAAGCTGAGCTGGGCTCGGACTGGACCAGGATAAAGCTGTCCATAATCATCACAGACAACGGTGGGGGTTTTGTTTTTGCCAGTAATCAGGGCCTTGGCTTTACTTTGTGCTATGGGCTTGGACAGACATCTGATGCATCTTCTCCCGGCTCGTTCCTAGTGCAGTTGAAAAATCAGCTTGAGTCAATACTCAGGTGTAAAACAATGTAAATCAAACATAAAACTTCTAAGTTGGCGAACTGTGGCCCACCGGAGATTCCAATCAGGTTTATACATGGATTGTACTTTCATTATTCATACCCGATGAACAGGTGGTTAGAATATACTCATGACACCATCTTGGGCCCACACACAAACCTATGTATAGTTGGCGTCCCCTCCCATTTTCCCAGTTGTGTGGTCCATCTGGGTTGTGGATCCAAATGATTTTTATCCCTAGATTGTAACATTGAGGGCTCACCTGAAGGAGATGTAGCACACACAATGACCGTGCATGGTTTCATAAATACGGAGTGTTGTACTCCACCTTGTATTCGGCAGTGACCCCTCCAATACCCACCTCGGTGCTGAAAAACCTCTGTGGGCTCCATCATAGTGTTTGTGTTTTATCCATGCCATCCATCTGTATTTTTTAGGTTCATTTCAGAGAAAGAGCCCAAAAAATGGATCCGAATCTCAAATATATACCACAGGAAATAGTGGTGATTGAATGTCCACCGGTAAAACTTTCTAGCCAATTGAATGTTTATTTTCCATCCAACCTGTTGATTAGGCCACATAGACCTGGATGAAGGAAAACATGATATCATCATGATCTAAAACTTTTGTTAGCCCCAAGAAGCTTAAATGGTGGGCGTTCAATCACCACCGTTTCCTCTGGTGTGGTCCACCTGCCATTTGGATGGGCTGGTTTTCTGGACTTGTGCCCTAAAATGAGCTAGGAAAATGTATGGAGGGCATGAATAAAACACAAATCATGTTAGGCCTATATGGATTTTTCAGCACTCACTTGTGCCTCAGAACTCGGAGGGGTCACTATATATTGTTTGCATGATTCAATCAAACATGAGGCCTCAGTGTTAATGAGGGGTTGTATTTGGTTAATGTATGTGATTAGGAAATGTGTTGGTGTCAGAGTCATAATCAACTTAATGTTTGATTGAATGCCGATGACACTCACATTGAGATGGATTAATTAAAACCAAGTTTTAGGATTCAGTCGCCTTCGCCAGCCATTGTTTGCAACAATGATTGAGCAATTAGTGGATGGATAAGGTTAGTTTTTCCTAATGGATTATGTTTGTCTTGTATTTATGTCACTAATAATTTTAATCAATGTATTTCTCAAAGAAATGAAGATAGAGATGCTAAAAACAAAAGAAGCTTGAAAACAATTTCAGTTTTTTATTGATTTATAAATGATATTCATTACAATTAATAGTGTAATAAATAACTATAGAATAAAATAAATACATGAACCGTCCGTATAAATAAATAATCTAAGTGATTAGCCAATATGATGTGACCAGGGAGTTTGATCTTTCAACTAAGAACTTAGCTTATTGTTCATTTTTAGGAAAATATATAAATAAGCTTAATTAGTAACTTCAATGGCCCACAAAAAAGTTTTCAATGCCAGGCATTTAATCTCCACTTTCCCTATGATGGGTCTGCTTGAGGTTTGGATCTTGTTCATTATTGGGATGATGCGTGAAATGAGCTGGCAAAATGGATAGGCAAGGTGAGCAAAGCAGGCACGTCCATGGATCCACTGAGGTGGGCGGGATATAGGATCATATGGCCCATTGTGATATATGCACCTTAAATCCATACTGTCCTTCCGCTTTGAAAACTCATTTTAAGGCATGATCCCAAAAAATGAATCACATCCGAATCTCACTTGAACGATGATACAGGAAACAGTGGTAATTGACTATTAAAAACTTATCATGGGCCACAAAAGCATTGGATCAAGCTGATATTTGTGTAGTCTCTTCGAAGAGGTCTTTGTGACCTTATCAACGGGTAACGGGTTGGATGGACCCCCCCCCCCCCCCCCCCCCCCACCCCCCCGCGCACAAAAAAAACTTTTTAATGGAGGGGATTTAATCCCGACTGTTCTCCGTGGGATGATCCACCAGAGATTTGGATTTGCTTATTTTTTGGGATTATGCCTAAAATAAGCTGTCAAAACGTATGAACGGTGCAGATGTAAGGCACATAAACCACAGTGGGCCCCACAGTTAGGGATCCACCGCTCAGGGGATCCACCCAAACCGCGCCAGGGTGAAACACATACATCATGGTTGGACCCACAAGGTCACTACGAGTCCGTTGTACTTGCTGCCTTCAAAAGGGAGGTGTCGTAAAGAATTCCGGACAACCTGAGCCATCGTTGACGACGATCACATTCATTTGCTGGGAGACGTACCAACGTATTCCCGTTCGTTTTTAGCTACTTTGGCGGCTCGGAATAGAGCATCTATCTCATTCTACTGGAGCCTACATGCTAAGCTGGACTGACGACATGAGCCGTCCATATTGTAGCTAGTACCATGAATAAACAATTACTATTTGATCACGCATTAATATTTATTAAAACCGTTGATTTTTAGAGTTGAATGCAAGCCATTTAATATTTCTTTTAATTGACATAAATTGAATACAGATGGCAGCCATCACAATAATGCTGTGAACGTTATCTGAATATAGCCCTTATAGCATATATTCCACATCGTGATGGTCCTGATTATTCGTCCACTTGGGCTATAACATGCGCTGGATCGTTTGTGAAGTATCCTTCGCAGTTGGTACTAAGTTGTATTCCCCTAAATTCCACTTTTTCATTTTCTTTATTTCGTGTGCTATATATCTTATCATTTCCTATTATAGTGGAATCTCTATTCATTGCCGGCTCAGGGTTGAAACTCATGCTTTGATGGTCCACGGCAGAAACTCATGCTAATCTCTAATCCTGGCCGTTCTTCCTGCTGAATATCTGCCCTTTAGATTTTCATCTTTGACAATCTTGAAGGGCAAAATATGAACGTCTGAGATCATCTGATCACAATGTTTGCCAACCATGGGCTAACTAGGTGGGTGGTGTCTCTCTCCTCCCACACCATCTACGTCTGAGGCTTCTGGGGTCCTAATATATCCTAAGTAAGATGGCCCAAACAAAAAACAATGGTCCACAACAATCCTAAAAATAACAAACCAAAATGATCGTGAGCATATTCCTGTCCACATATCAACGGTATGGATCACCAGATTGAGGCCTCACTCTTGTAGGCTCTAGTGTCTACCTGCTGTTACCATGTCTTTCATTTTACTGTGTCTTTTTGCTTTTTGCCTTGGAATTTCATACAAGGGTGGCAGCAATGTCTAACAAGTGCTCCCAGACTTTTTAAATTTCAAATTTCGTGGGCTACACTAGTGAATATCTTGTGCTGTCGGTAGAGACTCGTGCAAATGCTGATCGCAATCCTTGCTATCAGTTCTCCCCGCTGAATGTCGGCCTTTAAGATTTTTCATCTTCAAGGGAAAATTTTGAATGTCTACGATCATCGGATCGCGTTGTTCGCTAACCACGTGTAAGGTCTTTGGAGTCCTAATCTTAAGTAAGATGGCCCAAACAAAAAGCAATGGTCCAAAAAAGAAAACCAAAAAGATCGAGATCATCTTCCAATCCACAGAGTAACCTGTTAGATCAACGGTATGGATTACCAGATAGGGGGCGCCACTCGTGTGGGTTTTGGTGTTTAATAGCTGTCAACATGAGGGCGGATTAGCCTACTGAGTAAACTCTGTGGTCCACCCTGATGTATGTATCTTATCCACGCTGTCCATCTGTTTTTACCGATCATTTTAAGGTTGGAACCAAAATTAACGCACATCGAAAGCTCAAGTGGATCACACTACAGGAAATGGTATCGAAAGCTCAAGTGGATCATATCACAAGAAATAGTGGGAACTGAATATGTACCGTTGAAAAAATCTTGGGTGCCACAGAAGTTTTGGATCAAGCTGATATTTGTATTTCCCTTGTTTGATTTCATGCACAGGTTGGATGACAGATAAACACCACTTTGGACCCTACGAAGGTTTCAACCGTGGATATCATTATCCCCACCGTTACGTGCATGTGGTCCACTTGAGCTTCCGATGTGCTTCAATTTTGGGATCATGACCTAAAATGAGTTGAAAAAAAACGGATGGACAGCATGGATATGACATATACATCACAGTTGGGCTCCGCAGAATTTACTCAGTATAGCATACTGAGTTTACTCAGTAAGCGATCCGCGTCATGTTAACATGTCTTTCGATTTTTGTCTCAGAATTTCACGCACGGGTGGCTGCAATGTCTAACAATTGCACCCTAGCTTTCTTAATTTCCAATTTTGTAGGCTTCACCTCCTTAAATCCAAGGGTTCACCTCCTTTTGCTGAAGGAAGCAAACCGTACTGAAATTCCTTGGGGATGGATTCAGATGTCCCACTGACTCATCATTGATGTGTGACCCATTCATTTGTATTGGTGCGAGTAACGAAGACCGTTCTGCCTAAATTCCAAGCAGAAGGAAATAAGAAATTTCGTAAGCAAGAGCATATGCATACATATAGTCACTGGTCAATGGCGACGGCCTACAGAAACGGTTATTTTCCTTCATAAAATCTGAATCGTCCAAATTTTCGTCGTAGTCACCAATGACATTGTAAGCCCCCTCTCTCTCCCTACATAGTTTATATAAACCTCTCCTCTCACCTTTCAAAATCACTCAAGACAGTAGAATTGAGTCTCCTGCTCTTCTCTAAACACATCATTCTTACTTGAGAAAGCAGGGTAGAAAGAGTGGGAAGAGCCATAGCCATGAACATTGAGGGCATTGAGAAGATGTAGCAAGGAGTTCCAGAATCCTCATCACCAAAGGAAATCCAAAAACACAGTCTCTCTCGTTTTCTTTTTTTTTTCTTTTTTTTAAAGAAAAGGTGGAACAAGCCCACCAAATTTTATAAACAAAAAAGATGTACATCCATTCAGGTGGGCCCCAACAAAAAGATTTGGGTCACGCCTATCGTATACAAGCACACACTCAGACCAAAGCCCAACGATCCACCTGCAGCACATCAACGACAACCTGATGGAACAGGCTGGGCTAGACCGACAACCCTACCCACCCCAACGAAAGAATCATGTTTGCAAGTTGCCTAGGCCTGCTTGGTCAAGAACCAAACAACCCCTAACACATCGGGGCACCGAGTTTTGTAGAATTTGTTTGCACACCCTTCGCTAGCCAGCCTTACCAATGCATCCGCCATTGAATTGCCCTCACGGAAGATGTGCATAAAAGAAATGCTGAGGGATCGACTGAGCTGATGAATGGCCCCCATCCTATACCAAATGTTCCAGGGGCAATGAACTGAGGGATCGGATGCTACTGTCACCACTATCTTTGAATCCGATTCGAAGTCAATGTTGGAGAAGTCCAGCTTGCTACATAAGACAATACCATCAAGCATTGCCTAGGCCTCCACACTCGTGTTGGAGGCAAGGCCATAATTTCGATGGAAAGCAAAAATTAGCTTCCCATGGTCATCCCTGCAAACTCCACCTCCACCACTCTCCCATAGGTTCCCCCGAGAGGAACCATCAACATTTAACTTGATCCGACCCTGGCTCGGCCTAAGCCATTTGACAAATATGGGTTTGACGCCTAAAGTCACCCTGGGCGACCGAAGGTGAAGGGCGCCGGTGGTAGCAGAGTCATTGAGGGAGAGAGACTCTTTGTTCACCATCAGGTTTCCTACTTCCTGCAACCATCTACTAACTCGAAAAATTATCTCGGAAGCTGACATCTTAACACCTTCGAAACGGGCTGCATTGTGGCTCAGCCAGAGCTCCCAGCAGATGAATGGAGGGGAGGGGGGGGGGGGATCAGGCCAAGCAACAACTTGAGGCAGGATTTGAAAGACGCCCTCTCATGCCAAAACCTGATTCTTTGGTGGATGGACTGGCAGGCTATAAGCAAAAACCGGGCCTCTGTTCGGAGAGAGAAGCGAGTCCGAGATCACTAAGGAGTGAGATGGCTGTGATCTTTGCTTAGCGTCCCCATCAGAAACCAAGAAGGAAGAAAGGCTGGGCGCAGTGATCGGACCTGCGTTTGGAGAGAGAGGCGTGTCAGAGATAGGAGGGAAGTGAGGAGACTGGGATATTTGATCAGCGTCCCTCTTAGGGATACCATCTGCCACCTCAGGCATATCTTCACGACTGCAGCAATCACATCTAGAAGCTAAGGAAACACCAGTAGATTGAACGACAGCATCCACAGGGACAGAGTGCTGCATAATCTTCCACAAGAATATCTCGATTTTCGGCGGGAGAAATTTATTCCAAGCCCACACTGTCCAACTGATCCGAGGCCGATGTTGCCTGATTCTGTGTCGCGCTGACTTCAGCGTGAACCTTCCTAACGCTGACAAGTCCCAAGCCAAAATGTCATCCCTGCTGGAAAGCGAGACAAGGTTGTTGCTTATGGACTGAATGGTATGAGGAGGCAGGATGTTTTGGATGTCAATGAGGCTGAATCTGGATTCCGGACCGAAGAAATCCTTCACCATTGCGTCCTTGAGATGATGCGGAATAGGGCCTAACGCAATTCCCGTTAAGAAACCGTCCCCAGACCAATTTTGGGTCCAGAAGTTTATATTTCTCTCACCTATAAGCCACCTGGAATGAGAAATAGCAAAAGGTAAGATCCTGTGAATGTCCCTCCTTACGGTCCAGTTTGCCTCTAAGTTCACTCCCCTGTAGTGAATAAATTTGTCAATATACTTCGCTGACATAAGCCTCGCCTATAGGGACCTTCCTTCTAGAAGATTTCTACTCATTTTGATTATAAAGGCACGAGACACATCCTCCATGCTTCTGATACCAAGCCCTCCTTCAGAGAGAGGAAGACAAATCTTAGACCACTTCAACCAATGCTTCTTCTTCTTTCCATCCGCATTCCTCCAAAAGAAGTTAGCTAGGCCCGATTCCAACATCTTGTAAACTACTTTGGGTATGGTCATCGCTGACATGATATGGATAGGGATACCGGATAGGACATGTTTGATAAGCACCGCTCTAGTTGCTGGGTTAAGCAATCTCGCTTTCCAACCTTCAATCCTGCCTAAGATCCTTTGGGCCAATGACAACATGTGAGAGGCCCGAACTTTACCTTTGATAAGAGGAATACCCGGATAAGTGCAGGGGAATGAGATGTGCTTGAAGCCCGTTAGAAGCCTGATTTTTCAAACTTTGGCCAGGGACGCTTTCTTAGGGAGTATAAAGGAAGTTTTCGAGACATTCACCTTTTGCCCAGACGCCTTTTCATACTTGCCAATGAAATGGAGGAGGGCGCGAATTGAAGCTAACCTGTCATTTAAAAATAAAATGGCATCATCAGCATAAAATAAATGAGTTAGCAATGGGCAGTGATGAGAGAGCTTGAACGGTTGACATAATCCTAACAGAAAGAGATTTCGGATTCCACGGCTGAATACTTCCGCTGCCAAAATGAATAGAGTGAGGGATAGGGGGTCCCCTTGTCGTAAACCCCTTGACGAGGAGAAGAAGCCAAAGGCACTCCCACTGATGAGAATAAAAAACCAGCTACCTATCCAGCAACGTTGCACTTGATGAATCCATCCCTTGTCGAACCCGAACTTCTCTAGAACATGGGCTAGGAAGGGTCATTCCACCCAGTCATACGCCTTTTCCATATCCAGCTTGATGATCATATTCCCTCCAAATGCTCTGCGATCCAACTCACTAGTCATTTCCCTAGCAACCACGACGTTTTCAACAATGGATCTGCCCTTCACAAAGGCCCCTTGCTCTTCAAAGATAATAGATGGCAAGAGAGAAGCCAGCCTAGAAGCTATGATTTTAGAAAAAATCTTCATAATTCCATTGCATAGGCTAATGGGCCGGTAATCCGCCATAGTTTCAGGGTTGGTCTTTTTAGGAATGAGGCATAAGTGGGTGCACTGGAATGATCTGGGGATGGGCCCTCCTGCAAAAAAATCTTTAGCAGCATCGAAAATATTCTTGCCAACTAGATCCCAACAAGAGGAAAAGAAAGCTCCCCCAAAAGCGTCTGGACCAGGGGCACTATTAATCGGGATTGACGAAGCCGCCGCCTTGACTTCATCGATCAATATGCTCCTAATCAGGTCATCATTCATCTGAGATGAAATCAACGTTGGGATAGAGGAGAGAATGTCATCATTTCCAGCCCTGTCTTAAGAAGAAAAAAGCCCCCTGAAGTAGGTTTCTGCCTCCCTGCCAATATCTTCGTTCGTCTCAAGAATCTCCTCTAAAGACGCCCTGATCCTGTCAATGGTCATTCTTCTGCGCTTATCCAAAACCGAATCGTGGAAAAACTTTGTATTCCTGTCCCCTTCTTGAAGTCATTCTATCCTGGATTTCTGCTTCTAAAAAAACTCTTGCTGGAGAAGAGCCAAGTTTAGATTGGCCTGGGCTAAATTCAACCTCTCCAAGTCAGCGGCCGCGTTTGAGGAGAGAAGTGCAAATTCAGCTTTAGTTAAATCATCCTCCACCCTCTGCACATTGTTGTTCACGTCACCAAACGTAGATTTGTTCCATTCTTTGAGGGCTCGTTTAAGATGTTTCATCTTGATGAGAAGCTTGAACATGGGGGTTGCAGCAACATCAATCTCCCAGGCCTCCTTGACTACCCTTTGAAAGTCACTATGGGTTGTCCACATCCGCTGGAATCGGAACGGGCGAAGGAAGTTAGCCGTGTCGCTCGTGAAACTCATGAGGACTGGGGAATGATCTGAACAGGACCTCGGAAGGTGGTTCACTTTAAATCTAGGCAAGGAACTCATCCAACTTGCATTGATGAGCATCTTGTCCAAACGAGCACATCTACGAGCTAGGCCGGATCTGTTATTGCACTAAGTATAGGATGACCCTGCAAAACCCGCATCTAGCAATCCCGAATCATTAATAGCTTCAGAAAATTCTGTCATCGAGGCTGTGAGAGCCGGACTGCCTCCCAGTCGTTCCTCGCAGGAAACGGTGGAGTTGAAGTCTCCACAAATCAGCTAAGGGCCATTAACCTGGTTAAAGATCCTTCTCATATCTTCCCATAGCTCCTTTCTTCTTCTCTTTCGCAGCTTGCATAAACAACTGAAATCGTTACTGAAGGACTACTTCCATGCGAAGTCATAACTGTGACACACTGTCTTGACGTGCAAACAGGTTGGATGTTGATACCCTCCTTCACTAAAATTCAGATTCTCCCCTCAACAGCATCTTCCATTGACTGGAACTAGAACCCCAATTTAGATGCCACATAATCTCTTCTAGCTGCCCTTATCATCGGTTCTTGGAGAAGGAGAATCTCTACTCTATGCTTCTTGATCAACCTTTTTAGATGGCAGGTAGTCAGAGCATTGTCTACCCCTCTCGCGTTCTAGGAAAGGATATTAAACATCTGACACCCATCCTTTTACCTCGGCCCTTCTTCAAATACTCGTCAAGCTATGGCTCATTCTTTTGAACGTCGAGCTTGCCAACCTACCTTTCTTTTTTCTGACCAGCATGGAAATTGTTTGTTCCATGCCGACGCTACTTTCAGTCTCTGAGGGCTCAGCAGTGCTGGAGAGTTCCCCACCTTCCATTTCCACCCATAGATAAATACCATTGTTGTCTTGGATAGCAGCATTTTGTATAGTCGGATCATCTTCGACACGAAAAATTGGTTTCCACTTCCAATGCCTCCCTTCTTACTATGCTGAGGATAGACCTATTATCCTTGGTATGCAGAATTTGATATTCTTCCAAGTTAACAGTCGGTGTCCCTTCCCAACTGAGAGTGGAATGCCCCACTTTCTGATTCTGGGGTCCTTCTTTGAAGAGCTGCTGGGCCCCTGAAAGCCACCCTTCCCAATCCTCTGACACATTCCCTTCCCGTGTAATCCGAGGATACATCATTTGTAAGGTTGAAAAGTAAGGGGAAGCAATCGGAAGGGGCACCCCTAGGTAGAAATTAAGAGCAGGAGAGGTATCTGTTGGAGCAGTTGGGGCATCAACAGGAACTCGCAGCAGAGGTTGACTGTCATGCCGATAAGGGATCTGTAGCTAAGGATGACTGTCAGCTGAGATCTACAAATGGGGTCGAGTGTCATCGTGAGAAGCACTGCAGACAGTCCGATTTAAGAAATGGGTGACCGCCAGCGGGTTCTCATTGATAATATCGTGATCCGGGCTGCTAAAGGTCCTGTTGTAAATATGCAAAGCTGATTGGGGCACAGTCTGCCTAGATTCCCCACATCGAGCACACTGGTTTGTGGAAGGATCCAACGAATGCTGAATGCCCGCTTGGCCAGAACTTATGTGCTGAAATAGCAATTGATCATTGACTGGGCCAACTATGGCCAGGACCAACTCCTGTTGACAGTCCTACACTTGGGTCTCTATCTCATCCCACTGATGGAATTGACTCTGAGGAATGAGCAATTGGGTGTTACGTCTCGCAGATGGTGGGTTCGCATCATCCATCTGTACAGGTAGCTCATGAATTGTAGATTTGCTTCTCCCTACAGGAGGGTCCCCTTTTTGTTGTTTATCAACCGGACAGTCCCCTGTTTGCTGATTGTCGCCAGGAAAGGTCCTGACGACCCATTGCTTTGTGCCTTCGGGTCTTGGAGCAGCGTTCATATCACCATACAACCCTTCCCTGCTTGCACTTGCTTCCGACTTGCTTGGGCTTTCACCTTGTATCAGAATCTGATAGGTCCTACCCTCAACAATGAGATTCACCTGTTTAATGAAACTCAAAGAATGTTGTTGAGAAATTTTAACACGGGCAAACCACCTATTCGGGCCGCGCAACGATAGGAGATCAAATTCCAGCACCTCCCCAACTTGCTCGGCAATGTGGCCAATGGTTTGCTCACACCACGCGTGCACCGGGATTCCTTCGATACGAATCCACACTCCCCTTCTAGGTACCTTCATAGCTAGCCCCCATGCACGAACATTTGTCAATCCCATCCTACCCTGGGCGATTTTATCGCAAGAGAACGCCAGGCAGGATTCCCTGGTTAGAAATTTAAAGACATAAGCTGATTCAGAGATTTGGAAAATCTCCATAGGGTTGGCCCTGTATCTGGAAGATTGGAACCCCTCTCTCAGGGATTGGGCAGTCGTGGCCTTATCTGAAGTTTCACCAACTAGAGCACAGGCAAACTCAGCCCCGCCCTTATCTGAGATCCATTTGGGGACGATAAGTGTCCGGCTAGTGGGCATTGGAGGGGATGGGAGGGTAATGGCCTCAACATAGGATTGTGGCATTGTTCCAGCGCTGCTTAATCTGCGAGGAGTTTCCCTGCTTTGCCCAATGTAATCTCTGTGCTATGAAATGGGATTCCGGGGAGGGATAGGGTGGATGCGTACCTGAGCATTTCGCTGGGATTTTGTGTTTTCGCCCTTATTGAATCTGTTGTTAAATGGGGGCCGTTGGTTTGCAATGCTGATCTCCATCCGGCGGCGGCCCAAGAAACGCCCATTTTGAAGCTCCAAAGCAGCTTTGGCTTCCTCCCTTTTCTTGAAAGTGACGAAGGCGAAACCCTTGCTTTTGCCGGATTTGAAAAATGAGGGTATGAATACATCTGCCAGTGCCCCAAATTGGCCAAACCTAACTTTGATGCCATCCTTCATGGTTGAGAACGCAAGATTCCCGATGAACAGTCGACATTCCGAATGCTGAGATTTCCTAAGCACTTCCTGCCACGCATTGTTGTGTCCAGTAGTGTCGGACCCAACACAGTCCCCCATCCGTTGTTCTAGGTCATCGCCATCAAATCAACTTGCTATCGTCCCTTAAATTTGACAGACCACCCTGAAAACGGCTTCAATCTGATCTGAAATCCGCCTTCAAATCAGCAGCTGAAATCGCCCTTCAAATCGTCCTGAAATTGCTCTTCAAATCTGCAGCTAGGGTCCCAGGGGGGTGTGAGGATGATCTCCACTTTGGGTTCGCGTGCATCTGCGCCAGGGGATGAGATACGACCCTGCTTTCTTCCGCCATCGGACTCGGAGAGAGATGCTTGCCAACTGTGAGGATGATCTCCACTTTGGGTTCGCGTGTATCTGCCAGTGCCGCAAACTCCAAAAAACGCATGGTCAAATGGTGGCTAATTGCCGTCAACTGCACTCTCACCGGGGTAGGGACCATCTGCGGCCCAATGCTTCTACGGCTTTACTATCTCCACGGTGGGAGTAGGAAATGGCTAACTAGCTCGCTGCAGACAGCTGGTTTCCCCATCCTCCTCATCCCGCTCTCCATTGTCTACATGCGGGAACGGGCTCGCGGTATGAAATTCCTGCTGGAGCCCAAGCTCTTTATATCGAGTGTGGTGATCGGACTCCTCATGGGTCTTGATAACTTCTTGTATTCAATGGGTTCTTCATTCCTTTATGTCTCCACATCCTCCCTACTCTTCGCCACTCAGCTCGCTTTCACCGCCTTCTTTGCTTTCATCATCGTGAAGCAGAAATTCACTGCCTATACCATCAACGCCGTGGTGTTGATGACTCTCGGGTCGGTGTTGCTTGGGCTTCGCAACAGCGGCGACCGTCCTGCGAATGTAACCAACGGGGAGTATGTGCTAGGTTTCATCATGACTCTCGGGGCCTCTGCATTGCTGGGATTCGCATATCCATGCATCGAGCTCCCTTATGCCAAGGCTAAGAAAGCCATCACTTATCCGGTAGTGACGCGGTTTCAGTTCTGCGCCACCATTTTCTGCGCCACTGGGATGATTATTAACGAGGATTTCCAGGTAAGAAACCATTTACTCATATAAGTTGCTAACGGGATTCATGCACACATGTGGCCATTATGGCACACGTTTCTCAGATCCAAGCCATTCATCTGAGTCAGTCTCACGACACCTGTACAAAAAGATGTGGTAGGTAAATAAATTGACTAAGACAACTGTGGTTTTTCTTCCCCTCTTATCATTTTGACATCCGAGAAGTTAGGCCATTAGCCCGCATGATATTAAAATTTGTGGTGGAGGGCCTACCACAATAGCTTGCTAGTAGGACCCATGGGTCTGGTGCATCACTATGGAAAATAATCTGATGAATCCACACAATGAAAGGCTAGGATCTGATACTCATCTGCCACGTCAGTGTGTGATTTTCTTTCATGTTTGAACCGGACAAAGCTCAAGAACCTGCTAAGTGAATGATTCTAACAATTTACATCTTTCATATAAGCAGGCCATTTCAAGGGAGGCGGCAGAGTATGAACTCGGGGAGGCCAAGTACTACGTGGTGCTGTTTGGGATTGCTGCTGGGTTTCAGATGATATTCGTGGGAACTCTCGGCCTCGTCTTCTGCATTTCATCTCTCTTCGCTGGAATCCTCAGTGCCACTCTCCTCCCTTTCACGGAGATAGCAGGGGTCATCTTCTTCAAGGAGAAGTTCACAGGAGAGAAGGGAATGGCACTGGCTCTCTGCCTTTGGGGCTTCACCTCTTACTTCTACGGTTCCTACAAGTTGAACAAGAAGCAAGCAGCCCAAGAAGAAGAAGAATCCAAGTAGCCCTAAAAATCAAACACAACCAAAAACGAATCCAAGAAGCCCTAAAAATCAAACACGATCAAAAGCAGAAATGGAATTTGTTTCAAAATCAAGATGGGTGTGCATCGTCTTAATCACTCCATACATGTTTTGTAACTCATACGCCCTCAGCGAATTCTTTATTTTCTATTGTTTCTCCTTCTTTTGTAATTTTTTATCTCCTAAAATGAAGCATACTTTTATGTAACTCTGAATAATGAAATGCATTTATCTTTTGGGTAAAAGTGAAACCATATTCTTGTGTCAAATTTTCAAACATCTTCATCCCTTGGTTAAAAGAAGATCATCCAAGCAGTCTGGTTTTCAGGATTGACCCATTATTTGCACGGTCCACATCGGGCTGGTTGCATGTCTTTATCCGTTTGAGAGGCCCCTTCTGCATTTCTTTGGGGAGTTTATGATACCAAGGCATCGTATGACACTTGATACTCTGTTCAAGGACTGTAAATCTCATGGATTGCGTTGAATTGGAAATGGGCTAAACTTTGAGGTAATTTTCTATAAAAGTACAATTGAATCTTTTTACAGGTACTTTCGAGTCATTAATTATTAGTTGAATCTGATGTTATGAGGAATTATACTGGCTTTGCAGTGTACTTAGGTTTATTGTTCTGACAAGTGGGCTCATGTTTCAGCGATCCAGACCATTGATCTGTTTCACATTAGTCTGGATGGATCATGCCCCCAAATCCCAGATTAGAAGGTCATAGCCACTAATCTTGGGTTCATTTTTCAGTCAAGTGTGGACTGCTGCAGTATCTCTCTTGTAAACCACCTATCTGTTGTTCAGAAATTTAAGGGTTGTCATTTTGAGGAGATTCAAAATGCATAGTCCATGAGGGTAGTGTGAGATAAACCAATGGAGTAGATTACTGAATGTTCAGCGGACCCCATTCTTCAGAACTGAAAAGCAGAGTTAACTGTGAATGCAAGCCATTTTCCATATTGTGGATGGTTTGGTCAGCATTGGAGGATGATTTATTGCTTTAGGTTGATTGCATCTCTTTGCCACCCTGGGCAATCCAGATGTACCTTGAGGCTATAGGATGTCATGAGTTTGCGGAATCAATAACTAGCTGGGTCAAGCTTGTCTTGGATTTCAATCCCTATTTCCATCAAATGTGTTCCCATATAAACATGTGTGCACATCTTCACATGTATCTCCATGCGTGTTTGTGTCTGCATGCACATGCGTGTGCAAACTTTTCTTTTAGGTTTAAAGCCTCAAATGCCAACCCTTTCTTCTTCTTCTTCTTCTTCTTCTTCTTCTTCTTTTTTTTTTTTTTTTTTTTTTTTTTGCAATTATGGGTTCTCTGTGATCAACTCTGCCTGGTAGTGATGTGCCAAACATTCCCCATCCCAAGTAAGGGATGATTAATGTTAGGTAGGCAGCTGGCTGTTGAACGTTTGCTAAGCAATTGTGAGAAAAAATTTAAATAAATAAAGATGACCCCAAATAATTGTGACAAGGCTCTGACGATGATGGCGATGATGATGGATTTTCTGTGCTATTTTTTACCGAAATACCTGACGTCTTTCACATATTGCAGCTAGTCGTGCTATGGAACCTTTTTTAGATTTCGTTGTGGGTCATGGAGAGTCATGGGTTGCCCAAATATTGTCTTCAGTAATAATATATATATATATATATATATAAGTGCAGTGGTTGCAGAACGATTTCAGAAGTGTATAAAGGTTTTTAAAGGTTGTGAGTGTACAATGCTTCTCCGTCTTTTTTGGTGCAGCAAAGAATTAATTGCAACTGGATGGACACAAGGGATGTCCTTATTGTAAATCCTACCAATTCCAATCAAGTGGATCCTGATTACAAAGAATTTCAGAAGAGACTTGACAAGTGGATCCTGATTACTCAGATCGTCTGATCAGTGTGATTTCAGGCTATGATCCATCCACAATGGGGACCTTCATTTGGGTGTCTGAATCAGCATGCGCATATGTGATGTGTACCATGAATGAGCTGCCATGGGCTAATACATTGCAAAAAGTGCTGGAGCCTAACCCTTTCATCAAGATTTATGCAACAATTAATCGGCATCTTTTTTCTGCAGTTAGTGAGGTTGTGATATTGATGGTGAGGCCTAATAGGCAAATGGCTTGTTGCTTGAATTCTTGGATATTTCAAGGGTTGTATATTTCCACTTGTTTACACATTACTGACGGTTTCTATGCAGAACTGGAATGGCTGGTGTTCCTGGTACTGCCAGTGCCATTTTTGGTGCTGTTAAAGATGTTGGAGCTAATGTTATCATGATATCTCAGGTATCTGCATCCCACAAGTTTGCATTTCTGGATGTTGTAAGCTAGTAGTTTCTCATGTGCTGATTCATTGGGTCTAATGCAGGCCAGTAGCAGTGACCACTCTGTATGTTGTGGATGCTGGACGTCTTTATCAGGTACTCTAGTTTGAATTACATCAATAGCTTGGGGTCATCTTAGGATTTCATGGAATAATTGATTCTTCTGCAAAACTGTCAATCGTTGCTGATTACTCTAACAATCTATTTCTGTCATTCATCACATGTTACAGCAATTAGAAGAACTCCGTTTATTTAGATTGTTGGGCTTGATTTGGTTCGGTGTTGGGCTTGAATGTGTGGGTTAATGCAGGGGGATTGGAATGGAGCCGGATGCCACACTAGCTACAGGTATTGATCCTGAACATCTTGGTCTCTCTCATTTTCTCTGTCCATGCAGTTATTTCCAAATTCCATATCTTTTCTAGAAGTCCTACTTATGCCTAATCAAGATCTTCGATTCCATAAATCATTTTGAGAAATTCTTCCCTTATCTTGGAGGACCTGAAAACTTGAGTTAATTTTGAGAAATGATCAATCATTCCATAAGTCACCCATTTTCAAAACTCAACGGTATGCTTCCATGGTAATCATTTTCAACCATAGTCTTTTCAATCATTTTCAGCCAATGCTTGAGTATGTGAGGCTGGCTGGACAATAGTTTGCATTCAGCTGCCAGTTAAATTGTTATTCAATTATCACTTGGGACTGAGTGGTATCTGATCAAACATTTTATTTTTTTTTTGGCATTTGACAGATGCAAATATGAATGGGTTAAGGAATGATTTTCCACTACAGGAGTCTGTACCTACTCCCATCCTACAAAGTTCCATCCATGCTATTGGTTTGGTTTTGTTGAGTTCAGAATGTGTTATTTCTATTTTCTGTTTTGAATTGACTTGGATTTATGGGATGTTTGGTTTTGGTATTATGCATTTTTATCTGTTTTTATTATATTTATTGGCCATCAATTATTTCGCAGTTTTAGGCTAAGTTTGTTTTTTTTAAAAAAAAAAAAATGACTTATGCTTGATTTTGGTATTCTGCACTGCAATATCAGAAATTATTTCTATTCTTTAAAGTACTTATCTTGCATTGATGTAGCTATGGTCTTGTTTGATTATAGTAATCATGTATAATTTTAGCCAATGGTACTAATTTATAATTTGAACTATAGATATGCGCATGTGTTTGTATTCGCAAGTTTGTAAGTGTTGGTTCAGAATTCTATTCCAGTCATTTCTACATATTTAGACATTTTAACTATTTTTTTTTTTCAAATTAAGCAACCTTGGTTTGGTGAGATCTAGTTAGTTTGTAATTCTGTTTCAATGTTTGTACTTATCTTCTTCATTTTTCCTCTTTTGATATTCCCTTGCTATGCTTTTTATCAAATTTGTAGGACTCTCCCAAGAACAGAGATTTCCTGTGTGCATTCTGGGACAAGGCAGCATGTAATTTTTTTTGATCGTTTAATTATCATTGCCTTAGTTCCTCTTTTAGTTAATTGTTTACTGTTAGTGCAGTTTAAATTCACATATACTTCACTAAAAAACTTTCTTAATATTTTCATCGTGCACATTGCAACCTGATTCCATAATGTTCTTTGCTTCAAATCTAGCTTCTAATCATAGGGTAGATTTGAAATACCTCAGGAATCTGGAGCTGGCAGAAAGATTTTACATGAAACTGTGATTCAATAATCTACTTTCCATTATTTTGTACATTCCAAATTGTACGAGTGAAAATTTGATTGTGATGCAACTGTTAAGGACACTCAAAGAGATGGAGGAGAGTATCTCATCACTTCTTGAGTTGGATGGAAGAATATGTAGTATCAGATTTGGCATGTCCACGGTTGAGGAAATTGTGAGTTTTCAGTGGTTTTTGCAACTTTAATAATCCTTTGATTTTTGTCTTGGATCAGTACTATTGTTTGTGGGTCTATGCCATTTGTGACAATTGATGTTTATATTATGATATACTTGCGACAATGGAGTTACTACTGTGAATTGTTTCTTCTGCTGGTTGTTACTTATTTCCTACAGAGCACAATACAGAGTCTTCAAAGGGTAATGGATTTTCTTTTATGTTATTTTATATAGGCACTACAAATAACTGGAGCCATTGTAAATTTGGGTACAACTTGGGCATTTGGGGTTGTGTTGAGGGTCAACCTGAGCCCAACCTGACCACAAGAGGACCCAACCTGCAACCTGACCTGGCCCTAATTCCAACTGTAGGTGCTCAACCCAACACTGCGTCGATGGGTTCGACAATCGTGGCCTGCAAATGAGGTAATATTGCCACTTAATTGAATTGATTATTGCAATTCAATTTAATTCTGCAGCCAAACATAAGTAGTTTTTTTTTTTATATCCATATTTCCTCTCTGTTTCTTCTTTCTGGTATTCTTGTCATGCGAGCATTGCTGAATCTGGGGAAAATTTTGGCCAAATGGTCTTGTCCGTTTTCCTTGAGCCAAAAAGCCTGTAGGCATATTTTCTTCAATTTTCTTATTTTTTGGGGGTTTATTGGAAAGTTATAGAAAGTTAAGATATTTCACTAACACTGAATGTTAACAAAATCCATGTTTGGATGCTCAATTAATATCTGCAACTATACAATTCAAAGAAGTAGAAATGATTAAAATTCATAATGAGAGACGAGCAACCACATAGCAATTCTGATATTTCCAACTCCACTTCAAATGCCTGAAAATAGGGATTTGTTGTCATTGTGAATTAAAATTGTCATACCTGCATTTTGGACATTTCCTCTATATATAATTAAATTATGGAAAGTCAATTCAACTGATTAATTGAATGTACCTGGAACTAAATCCACATACAAACCCATATGCATCCACCAGTCCATATGGTCAGTAACTATTTCTTTCTTTCATTCATTTATTCTTTTTTCTTTTTTATGAAAGACAATTCAAGAAGTTACTATATATATATATATATATATATATATATATATATATATATATATATATATATATATATATATATAGTGACAAAGGCATGGCTGTTTGTAGCTGATTAGCATGCCAAAATTCAGGAGTAACTGATTCTTTCATTCCTGATGATGAAACCAATATATTTTGGTGTTATATACAAATTATATATGACATGACAGGTTGAAATGCTACATGCATAAGATAGGCGGCATGAGGATCTGAACGAGCATACCAGATGAAAAAGGACCGAATCACCTGCAACAAGCCTCTTTGCACTTCCACGCTCCATGCAGTTGCAAGAAGATGTTGCTTGGGCTGACCTGCATAAGAAATGGAATTAACAAATGGTGGGCTAGTTACAAATTTCGATTCCTAGAGTTGCTCTCTTATATATAGCGTAGATGTATATTATGCCTGAAATAGTCCATTAAAGACATTAAAGAGTAGAACAAAGATATTAGATGAAGAACCCAACAATACGAATCCATAGTAAAAAATCCTTCTTTCAAATTTGAGGCTTTGCTCTGTTCTATTTCTTCAAGTTTGCTCTGTTCTAAAGACTACAAACCGTCAACATCGAAGTAGCACATGAGTGACATCTAGGCCAAACTTTGAGTGGGCTGGTATGGGTATCTTTGTCGATCGTGCATTATCAGGATAGTCTGATCATGAACCATTGACATATGCATACATGCATGGTCCACCTAAGAACTAGGCCAACCTGAATAGTTACACTCGCGATTAGGCAATTGCATTTTTCTATCATTCATGGCTTGTTCTTCATCTTCTTCAGTGGGATTGAATCTTTTCATATATTTTATCAGCCAAATCCAGAAGTTTGTGATTGGGGCTCGACAACGAAGAAAAGTGGCAATGAACCCACACCCAAAAAGCCTAATGGAATTCCATTGCCATTACTGACTTTTAAGGTACAAAACAGATTCTAATGAGTTTTTGATTGGAGAGGGATTTGGGGTTTATCTGCTATACACATATGAGAATTTCTATATTTCTTTTTCTAGGTCTGAAAAGAGAAATTAGGAGACAGCATCATTGCACTCTAGCAACTGGTTTCACCTTTCGGAAAGGAAAATTTGAAAAGCTCCCATTTACTTCCACAAAGATTTCTACTACAATTTCTTATTTTTGAATTCAAAAAAGCTTTGTTTGGTTGAATTGAATATAATTGTTCTCTTATTTCAAATAGACACCACATCCGTTCTATTCGAAGCAATTGAATACATCAAGTTCCTCCATGAACAAGTCAGTGTAAGTTCCATGAAAACCAAATGTAGAAGTCAAGAAAAAATCCAAGAAAGAGAACATATGCCTAATTTCATCTTTTTCTTCTATAATTTCAGGTTTTAACTACATATATGAAAATTGATGTTCCCATTCAACAACAGTAGGTATATTTCTTTATTGTGCAAAATGCTAACAGTGTGAAGAGGCTCGCAACCATTTATTAGACTGGGCCCAACGTAAAACTCATTGGATGGGCCACACATTTACATCAAATATGGACTATTGGTTCTTTTCTTCTAACCATCCATTTCTTTTATTCATGTGTGGCCCACCCAATGAGTAGACCAACCTTTTTTTTTCCATCTAACTTGTTCATGGCATGTGGCCTGGTTACGATGAAGATCTTCATCAATCTGTTGGTCATTGTTATGATCTTTGAAATACTTGTTATGATTTATCTCAAGAAGTTAAAGATTAATAGTGTGTTATACAGAATTTCGATAAATCAAAAGGCTTAGATGGACCGAAACAAGATCTTCGAAACCGCGGGTTGTGATCAGGGGTGTACACGAACCGTGCTAGCTTGGTTAGCTCGCTCGACTCAACTTGAAAAAGCTCAATTCAACTCAGTTCGAGGCTGAGGTCGAATCGAGTCGAGCTGATTTTTTGAGCTCGAAAATGAGTTCGAGCTGGCCTCAGCTCGACTTGCCTTGGATCAAATCCAGCTCGAATTGAACTTGGATCAAAACAGTTCGGTGATTCGGTTACTTTTTTTTTTTTTTTTAAGAAAGTGGGCTCATGCCACAAATATCATTGAACTCCAAAACTCTACAGCCATTTCGGGTGGGACCCAACAAAAAGGGGCAGGACCCACCTATCCTATAAGCTCAAGCTTTACAAAAGACACCCAACAAAAGGAAGAACAAAGCAGACAGGTGACTCAATTACTTTGTTGTTGATGTTGCTCACCAGGTGTTTGATGAAATGACTCAACCAAGTGTGGCTGGTACCTGAAAGTGTGTAGGTTCTCAATTCTCTTTCCTATCTATTTATATGCTAATGTTGTGTATGAATGAGTCTATGCATGAGAGTTCTTTAGTAATCATCGACATGATTGCATGCATTCTGGTAGCTCATGATCCATCTTTCAGGACTGATTCAAATGGTGAGCATGCAAACTCTTCTTGGGTTGTCATAATGAATGGTGCTAGTCTCTATAGGCACAACATTTTAAGGATTTTGAAATATATTTATTTTGGTCTCATTTTGTGCACAAAATTCTGTTCCTTGATAGTAAAGTTTGCAGTGTTTCTTGTCTCAGTTTTCAAGGAAGGTATGTATATAAAGCAAATACCCTTTTTTTTCTCTTGGTTTTTATGTTGTTTAGAAGGTGTTTGATAAATACCTGTAAAACCATTGCTTTTGTTTTTACGAACAGTGGGATTTTGAAGGTGCAGTCCAGGTGTTTGTGAAAATGCTATAATGGCGAACTTGGCTCGATCTTGGCTCGAACTCGGCTTAAACTAGCCTGAGCTGCTGACCGAACCGAGCTAAGCTGGCCAGTCAGGCTCAAGGACTGAGCTGAGTTCGAGCTGAGGTCAGCTAGTGGCCGAGCCAAGTCGAGCTGAGGCTAGCTCTACTTGGTTTGACTCGATGTACACCCCTAGTTATGTTTAGTTCCAATTACAAACACCTTCTTAGTTACTAATGAGGTTGGAGCTGATTTTTCGACATCTATGTTGGAAGGACTTTCACATTTTTGAGGAACTGATTGCTACAATTTAACCAAACCCCATGACATTTAGCATATATTTAATTATTGTATCAACATTCTTCTTAATATTTCTTTTATATGGAGTTGGGTATCATATATATAATTAATTTTTTTTATGGAAATACAAATTTTATATGTTTGGAATTTGAATGGCAAATCTGATTTTTATTTCTTCTTTTGTGTAGGCTTACCTTTTCAAATAGGTTGATTGGTTTGGGGCTTTAGAGAACATGTTTTTGAAATGGGTATTAAGCTAGTTTTGAATGTGTGCATTGATTAGGCGAGATCCATTTTCATTTATTTTTTTAATTTAATGAGAAACGCAGACGGTTAAAAACCATTGGCCAATGACTTTCTAGCCGAAGATTTTAGTTATCGGACTTAGCCGTCGGAAACATCAATGGTTATGGTCGTCAGACTTGACCGTCGAAAATGCCAACAGTTTTAGCCATCAAAAACATCGACAGTTTAAATTCGTCAGCGAGCAACGCCCACGCCCCCTTTCCTAATGGCTACAATCTGTCGGAGAAGGTCAATGCCGATGGTTTTTACCCATCAGCGTTGCCCTGTTTTTTTTTGCTATGCACTGACGTGTTTTTTGTGTAGAAAATCCAAGACTTGGAATATATGGGCCGTATCATTAAGATGATTTGGGATGAAAACCAGGATGGTCCGCACCAGATCCTCCCAAGCAAACTCCTCATTTCTAGTAAGTTGCCCTAGGTCGGATGATGCTCTTTTAAACGATTACAAGTACAAGGAGGGCTGTCAGCTGTTTGGGCTGGCACATTGGGCTTCATGCTGGCCTGCTTCGGTCAGTCTTGGGCTGGCATACTAGGCCCGAGTACCAGGCTAGGGCCTAACATTTAAGTTTTTAATAAATAGGATGTATTCAGGGTCTGTCTTTAAGCCCATCAGCTCGGCCCAGTCCGTTTAGGATTTCAAGGACATTTTTCTCATATACCATGCATGACTGGCACATTTAATGAACAGCTCAGATCTTGTGCATGGGTAGCTGAGCTAGGCTCGGACTAGACCAAGATAAAGCTGTGCATAATCATCACAGACTACCGTGGGGGTTTTTGTTTTTGCCAGTAATCAGGGGCCTTGGCTTTACTTTGTGCGCTGGGCTTAGACAGACATCTTATGCACCTTCTCCCGTTCCCAGTGCAGTTGAAAAATCAGCTTGATTTAATACTCAGGTGTAAAACAATGTAAAATAACACATAAAACTTCTAAGTTGGCGAACTGTGGCCCACCAGAGATTCCGATCAGGTTTATCCATGGATTATACTTTCATCATTCATACCCGATGAACAGGCGGTTAGAATATACTCATGACACCATCTTGGGCCCACACACAAACTTATGTATAGTTAGCATCCCCTCCCATTTTCCCAGTTGTGTGGCCCATCTGGGTTGTGGATCCAGATGATTTCTATCCCTAGAATGTAACATTGAGGGCTCACCTGACGGAGATGTAGCGCACACAATGACAGTGCATGGGTTCATAAATACGGGTTGTTGTACTCCACCTTGGATTCAGCTGTGACCCCTCCAATACCCACCTCGGTGCTGAAAAAGCTCTGTGGGGCGCCCCATCACAATGTTTGTGTTTTATCCAATATTCTATCCATCTGTGTTTTTTAGGTTCATTTTAGAGAATTGAGCCCAAAAATAAGATAGATCCAAATCTCAAATATATACTAGGAAATAGTGGTGATTGAATGTCTTCTAGCCAATTTAATGTTTATTTTCCATCCAACCTGTTGATTAGGTAACATAGACTGGATGAAGGAAAACACAAATATCAGCATGATCTAAAACTTTTGTTAGCCCTAGGAAGCTTAAATGGTGGGCGTTCAATCACCACTGTTTCCTATGGTGTGGTCCACCTGCCATTTGGATGGGCTGGTTTTCTGGACTTGTGTCCCAAAATTAGCTAGCAAAATGGATGGAGAGCATGAATAAAACGCATAAATCATGGTAGACCCATATAGATTTTTCAGCACTCACCAGTGCTTTAGAATTGTGTAGGGGTCACTATTGTTTGCATAATTCAATCAAACACAAGGTCACAGTGTTAATGAGGGATTGTGTTTGGTTAGTATATGCAATTAGGAAATGTGGGAGAGTTATAATTTTTATTTTTATTTTTAGCGAAATAGGCAATGCCTACGATTCATTGATCATCTCAGAAACCTATACAGCCCTTCGGACCGCCCCCCACAAAAAGCTTGGGAGGCAACCTATCATATACCAGTGCAGAGACAAGACAAAACAGAAAAGACGCCTAGAGAGATGCGAGCGGGGACCAAAGAACTGCTTGTCCCAACACCATGCATCAGACTCGCAGAGCTCCCAGGCCGGCCCTATCCAGGACAAGACAGCCCCTAATGCACCTGGGTAGCTCGAAGGGAGAGAGAAAGAGAGAATTGGCGCAGCCTTCAGAAGCCGTTTTGGCTAATGCATCTGCCACCGCATTCCCCTCTCGATAGGTGTGCACGAAAGAAAGGGTCAAGGCCCTGCTAAGTTGGTGGATGGTCCCCATGCGGTACAAAATGTTCCACGGGTAGGGGCAAGCAGGGTTGGTTGTGGCTTCCACCACCATCTTCGAGTTCGATTCCACTACGATGTTCGAGAGACCCAGGCGGCTGCAGATAATGATCCCATCCAACATGGCTTGAGCCTCAGTTGTCGTGTTCGTAGCAATCCCATAATACCTGTGAAAAGCAAAGATTAGGCGGCCATGGGAATCCCTACAAACTCTCCCTCTGCCACTATCTCCCAGATTACCTTAAGAGGAGCCATCAACGTTGAGCTTGACCCACCCCAACGAAGGCCGCAGCCATTTAACAAGAAGAGGTTTTTCAGTAGGGGTGACGCTGCCGACACGAAGATGCAAGGCATTAGACGCAGCTGATTCCATGAAAGAGGGCAATTTTGTGGCAGGTAACGAGTTTCCAATTTCCCGCAACTAGCCCATCACCCGAGCAATGACCTGACGGGTAGACATTCTAATTCCATCGAAACAAGAAGCATTTTGACTGATCCATAACTCCCATGAAATGATCGCAGGGGTCAGGCCGAGCAAAAACTTGACACGCGATGAAGAGGAGGCCCTCGCTGACCAAAAGATAATACGCTGCTGAATTGTGTGAAATGGGATAATTGGGACATCAAAAATATGGTGGAAATAGGACCACACATCACTGGCAGTTGACCCTGTGCAAAGCAAGTGATCCAGGCTCTCCACATTGGGTGTATAGAGGCGAGCACCCTGACCAATCGTGGGGACACGGGCCAGCGAGGAGACAACCTGGGCCTGAAAAGAAAGAAGCTATGGAGCCTCTACCACGCTGGGACAAGGCCTTCCAATTAGACCTGCAGTGGCTTGATGAGACAGGGCCTGATCACTGATAACAGCTTGTTGCAAGCCCATTGAAGCTTGCCGAGAATCAACCACCTGTGCACTTGGGTTGCTGCCCACCGAGGAACCCATCACTACACCACAACAATCGCACCGCGAGGTGAGACAAACCCTAGAGGATTGAACAGCAACATCCACTGGAATAGCCTTATGCATGATTTTCCAAAGGAAGATGTTGATCTTTGGCTGGAGCACACAATTCTAGGCCCACCTCGCCCACCTGAGCTTTTGTCTTTGTTGATGAATCCCCTGTCAAGCAGACTTAACAGAGAATCTCCCTGACGCCGAAAGGTTCCACACCAGGAGGTCTTCCTTATAAGACAGCGGCGGTTGGTTGTCTCTTAGCAAATGGAAAATGTCCTGGGGGAGGGTGTCGCTGATTTCCTGCAGAGAAAAAGATGAAAGAGGCCCAAAGAAATCTTTAACTGAAGCATTCCTCAAATGGTCTGGAATAGAGCCTACAACCATTGCTGCAAAAAATCTCTCACCACTCCAATTTTGATACCAGAAGTTTACTCGTCCCTCTCCAAGAAGCCATTTAAAATGAAGCAGAGTGAAAGGGAGCATCTTCAACATATCCTTCCAAACTATTGAATTGACGGCTGAGTTTGTGCCCCTTTCAAGAACAAACTTGGTGATATATTTAGGCCACATGAACCTCACCCAAAGGGATCTCCCTTCGATAAAGCTCTTGCTCATTTTGGTCCTGAACGTGATCATGATATCGACTATGCTTCTAAAACCCAGGCCTCCCTCCTGCAATGGGAAGCTCATCTTAGACCATTTGAGCCAGTGCTTCTTCTTCTTGCCCTCCGCATTCCCCCAAAAGAAATCGGTTAGGCCAGAGTCTATCATCCTGCATGTAGCTTTGGGGATGCTCATCGCTGACAAGAGATGGATTGGAATACTAGACAAAATGTGCTTAATGAGTATCATTCTAGCCACAAGGTTGAGGATTCTAGCTTTCCAATCGGCTATCTTTCCAAGAATTTTCTGGACTAGCGGGAATAGGTGGTGAGCCCAAATCCTTCCTCTCATTAGTGGAACGCCCAGGTAAGTGCACGGGAACTCAGCCTGCTTGAACCTTGTCAAGCTCGTTATTTATCTAGCCCTCGCTAATGGCACATTCTTAGGAAGAAAGAAGGATGTCTTGTTGATGTTCACTTTCTGGTCAGATGCGACTTCGTATTCGGCTATGAAGTTGAGGAGAGCTTGCAACGATTTAAGCCTGCCATTTAAGAATAATATCGCGTCATCTGCAAAAAATAAATGGGTAAGCAAAGGAGAATTTTGGGGCAGCTTGAACGGGAGACAAGCTCCCGAGAGGAAGAGGTTGTGAATGCCTCAACTGAAAACCTCGGTGACTATGATGAAAAGAGAGGGGGATAGGGGATCCCCTTGCTTAAGGCCTCTGGAGGAGGAGAAGAACCCGAAGGCCCTGCCGTTAATGAGATTCGAAAACCAGCTATCCGCCCAACAACGCTCCGCTTGGAGAATCCAGGATTGGTGAAAGCCGAACCTAGTGAGCACCTTAGCTAGGAACGACCATTCAACCCTATCGTACGCCTTTTCCATGTCTAGCTTGATGATCAGGTTGCCACCAAACACCTTACGATCCAATTCGTGGGTCAACCCCTAGCTATTGATATGTTCTCCACGATTGATCTGCCCTTCAGAAAGGCCCCTTGCTCTTCAAAGATAATGGAAGAGAGGATGGAGGCTAGCCTGGACACTAAAATCTTTGTGAAAACCTTCATGATGCCGTTGCAAAGGCTAATGGGGCGGAAGCCGTCCGGGCCTAGGGCACTGTTAATAGGGATAGAGAAGGTCGAAGCCTTAACCTCGTCAATTGTGATTGGGCCCATCAACTAGACACTTATCTGGTCAGAGATGAGCTTTGGGATACATGATAAAATGCCCTCAGAGTTGAGCCCATCTCGAGAGGAGAAGAGGTCCTTGAAGTAATGCACTGCTGTGCTTCCAATATCATCATTGTTTTCCACTACATCCCCCGCCAAAGATTTGATTAAGTGGATAGTCAGCTGAGAACGATTGCCCATTACCGAGTCATGAAAAAACTTGGTGTTCCTATCCCCTTCTTTCAACCATTTAATTCTGGACTTCTGTTTCCAAAAAAGCTCCTACTGGAGCAAAGCTAGCTGGAGGTTTTCTGATGTTTTATTTTAAATCAATCTGATTTAAATGATTTTAAACTCGCAAATATACGAATCAGATGTAGATATGGTACGTATTACGAGATCGTTTCCACGAGGACTGGTTATCACAATTTGAAATTTAAGACTCTTCTTAAGTAATCCAACGAATGGTTTAACAAACTATTAAGTAAACTAGCATAAATCTATAGAAAATAACTACGAGCAATAATGAGGAAGATCCAATCAAAGAGAATACTAGGACTTTCGAATCCAGCCTTAATTATCATAACCCTTGTTTTACCTGTTGATTTATCCTAATTCAGATTGATATAAATTTAATAAACAAAGCACATCCTATGTCCTTGGTCGGGCACACAAAATGTATAATCTTTTAAAGCAAATGGATCACATCTTTCCATCCATGGTCAGGCATGGAGAGATGTAAATCCTGTTTCTTCCTCTATAGGAGACATGTTCATGATCAGACACAAGCACCTAGAATAATATTCCAAACAATATCCATATCTAGACTGTGGTCGAGCTCATATAATGGAGAAGTACAGAAATCTTAGGAAAGCACACTGGAAAAAGAAACAAATCAATCAGATTAAAATAAATTCAACATAGACAAGAGTTATTGAAATTAGGGGCTTCATCTTAGCCCTAGCTACAAGATTAGTAGTCCATAATTTCAAATAAAAAGAAAAAAAATAAGATTTAAACGTTAAGAACATCTCCCTTCTTCCTTCCTCTCTCTCTCCTTTTTCTTTTCTTTCTCCTCTCCTTAGCTCTTCCCAAGCTCTGGATCTTGACCTCCCTCCTTCTCTCGATCTGCTCTCCTTTATAGTCGTAAGAGGGTTGGCGGTAACAGCTGTAGACAATGCATGTAAAGGCGATGGAATGGCAAGTGCGTAAGTGCTGTTTACGCACAACAGATCTTGGTTTTACGCAGAACTTGATAGCAGCGAATTCGCCGACTTTGACCGGGCTTCTCCCATGCTATTTTCTCTGACGGACAGCGTCCTCTGGGACTTTTTGAGGCGACCAACATGATGGACGGATCAGATCCTCTGTCTGATTGAAGGTAGCAGCCCACACAGCTTCGGAAAATCCGTAGCTTGCGGTCGTGCGAAACAGAGGTTGCGTAAGCTTTACGCTGGCAGACGGTGGGGCCCATGATCGAAATCAGATGAGAAATCCTCTCCGTCCAGTAGATTCGTGACGGTATTTCAGTACGGGATGGGTGGTTTTAACTTGGGTTTTGTGCAGCCCATCGAATCAAACCTTTTCATCGTCTATCGTGTGTTTGGACGATTAGAAACCATTCGCTATTTCTTGGAATTTTGCTACCGAGATAGTAGTAAGAGAGGCCACGTGGAGCTAATGAACGGTCTGGATCGGACCTTTGATCAGTGATATTGGCCCACAAGCAGCCACCAACGGCCCCTGTTGCGCAATCCGTTTAAAAACAAAAATTTCTGTTTTGGAGTTTCGATCAGAGATGGTTTAACTGTCTCTGGTTTCAGCCGTGCACGGCTAGTGCACACATGCACTATGCACATGCACCTTAGATGGGGTCCAATGTGATGTGTATTGACAATTCACTCCGACCATCTCTTTTGTAATCTCATTTAAACAGACGGGACCAAACTTGAAGTATATCCAAGTCTCAGGAGGGCCCCGGATTGACGATATAGGAACTGATTTGTCTATTGGACCACTTCTACAAAGATCTGGGAGCTAAAATTCAACGTGTATGGTTACTTTATGTCCCTCAGACCATGTATGAAGTTTCGGGTCCATCGGATGGTGGGAACCTTGTGATCTTGCGGTCTGGACCAATTTCGGGCCCGTTTAATGCGAACAGCTTGATTTCCTCGGGTCCCTGGCATGTAAATTCTTCAATATTGGTCTTCTGGAATCCGTCTCTCGCCTTGGTGACTTCAGATCATCAAATCCATGCTTTTAATATCATTTTTGAATCCATGCTCTTGATTCCATCCTATAACAAAAACACAATTAAAATATGGCATTAAGCATTATCATATATGTAAAATTTGACAATAATCATGATTTGATATGCAATATTTGACCCTCATCATTTTCCTTAGCAGCGTTCAGCCTGTCGATGCCCTCATCATTCGATGAGGATAGAAGGGAAGCCTCGGCCCTCGTAATCTCATCCTCGGCTTTCTGGATATTGCTTTGCACATCACCGAAGGTCGATTTGTTCCACTCTTTGAGGGTTCTTTTTAGGTGCTGCATCTTAATCATAACTTTAAACATGGGATCAGCTACAACATCTATCTTCCAAGCATCCGTGACAACCCGTTTGAAGTCCGCATGGGTGGTCCACATACGTTGGAAGCGGAATGGGCGAGTGAAGTTCTCTGATGGATCGTTGAAGCTCATTAGCAGTGGAGAGTGATCAGAAAAGGGTCGCATGAGGTGGTCGACTTTGAACAAAGGGAGGGAGCTGATCCACCGCGAGTTAACAAGCATTCAGTCAAGTCTGGCCCACCTTCGCCCCCTACTAGCTCTGTTGTTGTACCAAGTGAAGATAGAGCCTGCAAACTCCACATCGATCAGGCCGGAGTTGTTGATAGCCTCCTGAAATTCAGATATTGACACTGTGAGGGACAGAGATCCTCCCAGTCTCTTGTCCAAACTCACGGTAGCGTTAAAATCTCCACAGGCCATCCAAGGCCTGCTAGCAGCGGGTGGGTCGCTTGGTCCTACTAGCGGATTGGTCACTTGGTCGTAGCAGCGGATTGGTCACTTGGTCGCTGGGGGGTCTGCTGATAGCTTCATCGATCAACATCCTGCGGCGCTTCAAGAAGCGACCTTGGAGGAGCTCCAATGCCAATATAGCATCCTACCTTCGCTTGAAAGTTACAAAAGCGAATCCCTTGCTTTGGCCGGATGTTGGGAAGGAGGAGATGAAGACATCTGCTAGGGCACCGAACTGTCCGAATTTGGCTCTAATGTTGTCCGTGGATGTCATGAAGGGGATGTTGCCAATGAATAGTCTGCTATTTCCTCTTGGGTTCTTACGGCACACCTCCTTCCATTCCCCTTTATTTCGTTCGTTGCCCGTCGCCTCTCAATCCCCCATTTCCTAGCAGTGTCAGAGTCATAATTGACTTAATGTTTGATTAAATGCCAATGACACTCACACTGAAATGGATCAATTAAAACCAAGTTTTAGGATTCAACCACCCTTGTCAGCCATTGGTTGCAATAACGATTGGGCAATTAGTGGATGGATAGGGTTAGGTTTTCCGCATGGATTATATTTGTCTTGTATTTTAAGGACTTGTTCTTTTACTAGTAATTTTTGTCAATGTATTTCTCAAAAGAACGAAGATAGAGATGCTAAAACAAAAGAAGCTTGAAAACAATATCAGTTCTTTATTAATTTATAGATGATATTCATTACAATTAATAGAGTAATAAATAACTATAGCATAAAATAAAAGAAATAAATATATGACCAGTGTGTATGAATAAATGATCTAGGTGATTAGTAAACATGATGTGACTAGGATGTTTAATCTTTAAAGTAAGAACTTGGTTTATTGATATCCAACAATGAAAGGTTGTGAATATTTTATCATATTCCTATGATACTGAAGAGGTGGTGTTGGATGGTAGTAATATAATCTAAGACTAGGCTAGACTATGCTAATATAAAACATAAAGGTAAAAGTAAAGGCTGCGAAGATAAATTATGTTTAGGGTGGGCTTGGAGATTAATTTTGATAACACTCTTCTTTTGTAGCTTCTAGAGGTAGCAAAAGCCTCACTGGGTTTCCTTCTTAGTTCAAAATCTTTCGTGGCGACGACTTTTTATATGCACTTCCCATAATAGATCTTCATAAATATGAAACTATATTTAGACATCTTGCTAGCATGGCTGCAATGATTTCATAAAATTGTTTTCAGGGCTTTGTCTCATTGGATCCAGTTTGATCACAAATTGTTCTCAGAGATTCTTGAACTAGTAGATCCGGTTTCACTAGATTTGGATCGGGCCCCAATCCGTTAGTGCAAATCTACTCATATATTCATTGATCTTTGAATCATCATAATTGTCGTGAGAGGTTTGAACGTCTTTGAGAAAATTTTCTATTTTAGAAGGATTGTGAGACAACCTTACTGCACAAATATGGATTTGTGAAAGGATCTATGTCTCAGTGGGTCTTCTATAAATGTGTTGAGTATTCTTCCATGGTCATATGCCACACAAATTAGGCTAGGTTTATGTGTCATTCGTCACTTCGTATCTTTTAAAGGCATGTGCCTGGTTTTGTGCTACTGCATTTATGATGGAAAAAGTATCATTGAAGGATAAAGGGCTATATCCTCGTGGGAGTACAATTATGTCATCATTAAGCATGTAGTGTCAACATGTGGTGACATCTTATTAATTCACGTGGGAGTGTTAAAAATGGGTGTAAACAACTACTTAACCGGAGTCTGTTGAATCTATCACTGTACTTGAACTCGATCTAGTAGCGACCCCTTATGTACGTGGTTAGTTTTGGTAAACCTATAGGCCCACCGTGATGTGTGTATTTTGTCAATGCTCTCATTTTTTGATCCACTCTCTCATTTTTTGACATGAGCCTAAAAATGAGGCCAATCTAAGCTCAAATAAAACACACCATAGGAAGTAGTGTAGATAATAATGTCCAAAACTGAAACCTTCATAGGGCCCACCGTACTGTTGATCAACTATCCAGATTGTTCATAAAGTCATGTAAACCTGGATGAAGGGAAAAATATATGAATAAGCTTAATTCATAACTTCAATGGCTTCCAAAAAAGTTTTCAATGTTAGGCATTTAATCTCCACTTTTCCTATGGTGGTGCCCAACTTGAGCTTTGGATCCTGTTCATTTTTGGGATGTTGCCTGAAAAGCCAGCAAAATGGATAGACAAGGTGAGTACTGAAGTAGGCACGTGGGTTGATCCACTGTGGTGGGTAGGATATTATTGGACCGTTAGGCCCATTGTGATGTATGTCCCTTATATCCGTGCTGTCAATCAGCTTTGAAAACTCATTTTAAGGCATGATCCCAAAAAATAAATCACATCCGAAGATCACTTGAACGACAATAAAGGAAACAGTGGTAATTGACCATTAAAAACTTATCATGGGCCACAAAAATTTTGGATCAAGCTGATGGCAAATAGACATTCCAGTGTCCCCCCCCCCCCCCCCCCCCCCCCCCCCCCCATTTAAGTTTTTAATGTAGGGGATTTAATCCCTAACGGTTCTCCGTGGGATGATCCACCAGAGATTTGGATTTGCTTATTTTTTGGGATTATGCCTAAAATGAGCTGTCCAGACGGATAAACGGTGCAGATGTAAGGCACATAAACCACAGTGGGCCCCATTGTTAGGTATCCACGGATAAGGGGATCCACCCAAACCGCGCCAGGGTGAAACACATACATCATGGATGGGCCCACAAGCTTTGACCAGCAAGGTCACTACGAGTCTGCTGTACTTGCTGCGTTCAAAAGGGAGGTGTCGTAAAGAATTCCGGACAACCTGAGCCGACGTTGACGACGATCACATTCATTTGCTGGGAGACGCACCAATGTATTCCCGTTCGTTTAGCTACTTTGGCGGCCCGGAATAGAGCATTTATCTCATTCTACTGGAGCCTACATGCTAAGCTGAACTGACGACATGAGCCGTCCATATTGTAGCTAGTACCATAAATAAACAATTACTATTTGATCACGCATTAATAATTATTAAAACCGTTGATTTTTAGAGTTGAATGCAAGCCATTTAATGTTTCTTTTAATTAACATAAATTGAATACAGCTGGCGGCCATCACAATAGTGCTGTGAACGTTACTGTCTGAATATGGCCCTTATAGCATAGATTCCACATCGTGATGGTCCTGATTATTAGTCCACTCGGGCTATAACATGCGCTGGATCGTTTGTGAAGTATCCTTCGCCGTCGGTACTATGTTGTATCCCCCTAAATTCCACTTTTTCATCATTTTCTTTATTTCGTGTGCTATATTTCTTATCATTTCTTATTATAGTGGAATCTCTATACATTGACGGCTCAGGGTTGAAACTCATGCTTTGATGGTTCACGGCAGAAACTCGTGCTAATCTCTAATACTGGCCGTTCTTCCTGCTGAATATCTGCCCTTGAGATTTTCATCTTTGACAATCTTGAAGGGCAAAATATGAACGTCTGAGATCATCTGATCACATTGTTTGCCCACCATGGGCTAACTAGGTGGGTGGTGTCTCTCTCCTCCCACACCATCTACGTCTGAGGCTTCTGGGGTCCTAATATATCCTAAGTAAGAGGGCCCCAAACAAAAAACAATGGTCCACGACAAACCTAAAAATAACAAACCAAAGTGATCGTGAGCATATTCCAGTCCACATATCAACGGTATGGATCACCAGATTGAGGCCTCACTCTTGTAGGCTCTGGTGTCTAACTGCTGTTACCATGTCTTTCACTTTACCGTATCTTTTTGCTTTTTGCCTTGGAATTTCATACAAGGGTGGCAACAATGTCTAACAAATGCTCCCAGACTTTTTAAATTTCAAATTTCGTGGGCTACACTGTAGTGAATTTCTTTGGTAGTGGGTTCAGATGTCCCTTTGCCTCATCACTGATGTGCCACCCACTCATCTAAAACTCCTTTGTATTGGTGCGAGTAATGAAGACCATTCTACCTAAATTCCAAACAAAATGCAAGAAGAAAGTTCCTGGTCGGAACAATGGAGTGGATTTTAATAATTCAACTGATGGGCCAAATAAAGAAACAAGGGTTGGGTTGATCGTAGTATTGTATTTAGATTTTTTTTTTTCCCCAACATAAATATGTTACTCTGAATAGTGAGTGGACAATCCCAACCTCTGATTCATGGACGTTTGTTCAATTAGGATGATTGGATAATTTTCATTTTTAACTGTCAAATGAATCTCCACCAATCCGATAGTCAAATGATGAACTAAATGTAAATTTTTAGTTCCCAATGCTTCTAAATTGGGACCCATATCTTCAAAAGTTTAATTGGACTTTAATGTCATGTATGTAATTTTTAGTACGTGCGAACCATCCAACCCAAGCTGCATGAGAAATGGGGTATTAAAATACAAGCCAATTATAGTCAAACCCCAATATTTAAGTTATAATTATAATTAGGGATTTTCTCATATAACTACCTACTTTTTAGGTTATTCCTAAATAAATGCATGCTTTCAAAATATTTAAAGTAAAATGCAAAAGACTTGCACCGTTAGACATTCAATTCGCTTGCTGTCATATACCGTCTGGGTTATATATATACGGTTTATCAACTGTACTTTTTAAATGGATAAAACCATCGTCCTTCAATCGCCGCTGCTTTCTATGGTGTGATCCACCGGAGACTTTGTTCTCCCTCATTTTAGGGTCATTTTGGGTCTCACACCCTAAAATGATAAAAATGGATGGCTGGCATAGATAATATATATTATACATCATGGAGGGGCCCACAAAACACCGTGCACTAGCGACGTATCTACTGGATGAAGCAGATAGATCGTTTTAGGACACTCCTAAATATGAGACCAATACAAAGCTTAAGTGGACCACCCTACAGAAACATTAGGGACAATTATGCCTACCGTTGAAACTTTCCTGACGCAGGGATGAACATGATGAGGTCGATCACCATCTTCCTCAAGGATAACTACTCTGAATCCACGGAGCTTCTCTAGACTCCTCACAGAGACTTTTCGAATCCACGAGGAAAGAAAGCAGGAAAATAGAAATAAATTCTAATAAAATTTGAAATTAATTGACGAATGAATAAAAATGAGTTTACATCCATTTAAATAAGGGAACTAAGTAACAGGAAAGAAATCAGACTCAAACTACAACTAAAACTCCTAGAATCCGCGACTTACTATAAATAGTAAACTTACTATTTATAGACGGTCGTGATGTCTATTAGTGCGCAAGGTTTTCGGCCAAAAATAGTAAGTGTCCTATTTGGCTTCACCAAATCCTTCTCCTAATTATTCTAAGCACTTTTTATGTTGGACACAACTCTTAAAGCGCAACGGATGAAGAGTTATAATAAAACTAAAACTTACTATTTATAGTAGAAATAAAAATAAAATAGGAAAACGACCGTCGATCAAGGGGTTTCTCGCAAATCCCAGCTGCGTAACCCGGCGTAGGAGAGTTAGTTGGCCAAACTAGCTCGTTCTACCCCAAAATCATATATTTTATGTCAAATAACTTATTTCGGATTGTGAGATACGCCCGATCTAAGGTTCGACGGTTTGGATCACTTCTGTCGTTGACTGGGCCTTTTCTGATCCATCTTGGCCATGAAACTGTCCACGACCCACTCTACATCACTTCCTAGGGCCCATCATGATGTAGGCCCCTCAGTCAAGGATCCCACCCACCTTGGTGGATCCTAGGATCCAACACACAAGCGGCATCCCACGTTTTTGTACTTTGCAAACTTCCTAGGGACGCATTGATGTTTATCAGGGCCATCCAACTTGATGATAAGGCCACACAGACATGGGCACAGGAAGGCACAAAATCAGCTTGATTTGGGTCCTTGCTCTTGCTCCGGTGGTAGACTCTTAGGAGTATCAACACCTGGTCAAGGGTTGAGTACCCATAGGTGGTGAAATCCCACTAAGGCGTGAGTGTGTAGGTAGTGGTGTGTGTGTGTTAAAAAAAAGAAAATAAGAAAGAAAAAGAAACAGCTTGATCTTCTGCTTATTTTTTAAAAAATAAATGGTAGTCATGATTCCATCACCTGCATTTCCTGTGGTGGGGTCTACCTACGCTTTAGATCTGGCTCAATTTTGAGCTCTTGGCCTAAAATGAAATCCCTAAATGGATGGATGTCATAGGTCACGCACATATATAAAATGTGGGCCTCGTAGAATCCTTTGCACATCTGCCCCTTGCAATGGGTATAACCGTAAGTTTTAGTGGCAAATTTGTCATTTAGACAAGATAACAGCATAATTCCGTTGTTAACCGTTTGCCATGGTAAAATAGTGTTGTTTTTTCTCCGTTTTGCAAAACTGGAGTGTTTTTCTTTAAATATTTTGAAAACACGCATGCATTTGTCCAGAAATAACCTAGAAAAAATCCCTTATAATCACTACCCACTAATCATTTAATTACAGTTACTACGTAACATGTTGTAACGTGAAATCCGCTCCATCCATCACGGGTCTCCATAAGACACCATGGAAACCCTACACAGAAACCTATAGTTAGCATCCCATCCCTGTTGGCCTACGTCATGCCCCATCCGCGACTCATGTAGGCCGTACCACAAGAACCGTGGGGATGGCAGGTTAACCATTAGTTTTTGTGCGCAGTCTGTGTCATTAAATTCATTTATTAAGCGTAAGCCACGGAGATAAATTGAATATATGAAAATCAACCATTCAAATGAGCCACAACTTATTTACTTAAAAATATTAGGCAATTTTACATTGTTTTTACTGTTGTCCTCCATCCATCCCACTGATTGGGCTGATCTTTATTCAATCTCTCTTTTTTATTATTATGTACCAACTGTTATACCTGAAGAGCCTGGGTGTACTGATGACGACGTAAAAACATACGTCTCAGACCATCTCAATCCACTTTAGATTGTTGTCTGTCACCATGTGTATAAAAGAAATTATTATAATTTTTTATACTGTAACTATAATTAAATGATTAACAGTGGAGAGCAATAATTATATGGCTAGCGTTTATATTTATTTTTCATAATATACACATCTTTTCAATCTTGACAAGTGGCCATCATGGTCTGCTGTTCCAGACCATTGGTTTGTTGACTCTCCCATGTAGAGGCGGGCATCGAGTCAAGTTAGACCCGATTAGGTCCAACTCGACTCCATCTGATTTTTGCAAGTACCTGATTCGAACTCTATTTGATTCGGGACCGAGTCCAGTAGGGCTGACTTGATTTGAACCGATTCCTTGTGGCCTGACTTGAATTGAGTCTAACTTGGTCAGGTAAATCAAGTCAGATCGAGTTGATTCTGTTTGGTCAATTCGGATTGGGTCAAGCCAAGCGGGAGACTCTGGTGCTAAGAAGGAAACATGAGGAAAATCAGGAGAGAAAGAAGGAGATGAGGGAAATTAGGAGAGAAAGGATGAGAGAAAGAAGGAGGGAAGGAGAGGAAGTCGGCTCGGTCTGTGGTGCCGCACCATACTAGGCCATCTGTCAAACCCGAGTCAGCAACACAAACTCTCCTCTCACACTAAGTAGGACCTCAAAACCACGTTAGGCCCTGTTCGATGGTCGTGCTTCAATCAGCAGGACATGAATACTAGTATGGTTGCAGCTTTTGCACGTCATAAAAGTTCATCTGGAGGCGCCGGCTCAAGTAGGGTTAGGGTTCTGGTAGAAGAAGGGTAAAGGTACAAAAAAATTGTAAAATCTGACTTTATACTACCCGATTCCAGTTTGGATTGGATTAGACCGGATTCGACCAAATTAGATTCCAGATCAGATCAGATCGAGTTGCTACATGATGCGAACTCGACTTGGTTTGGCATTTGATCCGAGTGGGTCTATTCGATCCGACCCGACCTTGGCTTTCAATTCAGGTCGGATCGGATCCGATGAGTTCGATCGGATACTACCCACCTTGGCTTTCAGTTCGGGTCAAATCAGATCCGACGAGTCCGGTTGGATCCTACCCACCTCTACTCCCATGGTATATGGAGCGTACCCTTTAGAATATTGCAGTATGGAAGATCCTACTAACCTACGTGAAAGGCGTAATGTCTTAGTGGGCCCCACTCATGTTTAAGCTAGGACTAAATGTAAATTCAATTGTTGGTAACTCTAGTCTACTTTAACATAAATTAAGAAAGTTGAAAAGGTTTGGGAAGTGTATTATAATCAACATGATTTGCTGTGTGGAATTTCAGTCCAAGAGGAAAGTTTCTGGTAAACTCATCTTTCACTTGTGAAGTGAGCAAAACTATTTTCTAGCGACATGAGATGCATCTGGTAATATTCAACATATTCACCACCATCTTCTATTGCAAGTGGATCGACGATCTATCATCGGACGTATCTAACATCGGTATCAAAGCCTGAGAGGCGTGCCTTCGTCACTTTTATCATGTATTTTTTAATAAAATAATAAATGAGAAATTGGACGGTGAGTTCAAGGGGTACTCCACTACCCCGGGAATTGGAGAACACCCTGACGCTTGCTTATGCTAGCACCACCACTACTCACTTAAGAGCCTTGACTCTCAAATTAATTTGATACTAGGTCTCAATAAAAGAGTACCTTAAGAAAATGTCGGCAATGCACCTAATGTAAAGCAGGTTGCGGACCCTTTCATGTCCGAGATGGTTCAGAGAAGGTCGGATCAGAGGCAAAAGTCATCAAGACCGTCAGAACCTTAAAACGGTCATATCTCGCAAACTGAAATGAGTTACTCGACGTACCATATATGATTTTGGGGTAGGACAAGCTACTTTAACATCAAATTTATGCTTTTAGCATTTTTTTTAATCCAAGGTCTCAGATTCACCTTGCAATACAAACATATATAAAACGTACCATTAAGCATTATCATAAAACCAAGAGATAAACAAGAAAAAATATGCAATATTTGATACACAACAAAACCCATCGACATTCTTGTCAAGAAGAGTCATGGACTTAGCTAGTCTCAATCTCCACCTTAAGACAAATGTGGAAAGAATTGAAATGGAACCCATTCCATACACAAGTGCAGTTGGTAGTCTGACGTAAGGGTTGGTAAGTCATTATCAAAGTAACCCGAGACTGGCTCATTGGAAGGTTGTTAAAAGGATATTTTGATACCTGCATAGGACTATATATTACATGCTATATTCCCAAGGAACAAATCTTCGTCTATGAGGATATTGTAATGCAGATTGGGTTATCAATTAGGATGAACACAATTATATTTCTAGATATGTATTCTTACTCCGGGAGGGGGGGGGGGTGGTCTCTTGGAATAATAAAAAGCATCCCTTTATCGCACTTTCTGCCATGAAGTCAAAATATATTATGGGTTGCTCTGCCAGTTAAGAAGTTGTATGGTTAAGGAGGTTGTTTCAGCATTTGAAATGTGTACTGTATATTGATGATTCTATCAGATACATTATGATAGCATGACAGTCATTACTTATGTGAAGGACCCGAAATATCATGGTAAATCGAATTACATCCAAATCCATTGTCACTATGCTCAAGATATGAAGGAAAAGAAAAAAGTGTTCTTGGTTCATGTATTAAGAGTTTGTGTTTTTGTAGGATGTGATTTTATGACATAGTCACTTTGATACCATTTCTTTTGTCAGCTTATTTATATTCAAACTTATATACGTATGTATATAAGTGGTTCTTTTTAGAAAATGCTTAAAACCAATGTCAATTCTTTATTGATTTATAAATGATATTCATTACAATTAATAGAATAAAAAATAATTAGAGAATATAATAAAAGTGACAAATCCATGAACCGTCCATATAAATAGATGATACAGGGGTAGAGACGTTGCCAAAGGATTTTTTTTTAAAAGCAGAAATAAAGTCGATTTTCAATCAACCCATAGTTTTGGTAATTATCACTAGAGGCCTCGGAATGCAACTACCAGCAAAAAACATTCATTCTTTCATAAACCAAAATCAAAAGCCAACAACTACATGACATTATTCTGGGTTTATTGAGCTTCAACCCATCAGAAGCATGCTAGCAAATGTTCACCATGATTCTGTTTTGGGATTGGTTTCTACTGCTCCGGCTCAGGTTTCTCAAACTGTTTCTTCAACCAATCGAACGGCTGAATGAGCCAGAGAGCAGTGGTGGTTGCAACAACGCCCCATATGATGGCCGCCGTGATGTCCGTCGATTGAGGACGAAGCCTTGGCCTCAGGAACTTGAACGGCCAGATCCTCTTGCTCCTGCCATCTCTCTCTCTCTCTCTCTCTCTCTCTCTCTCTCTCTCTCTCTCTCTCTCTCTGTGAAACCGTAGGGAAATTTGAAGAGGGGATTGCAGAAAACCTAGAAAGACTCAAAGGATGATAACATAAATAGTGAAGCTGAATATCGACGGGTCATCTAAAGGCAACTTTCGTTGTTTGCCGTCAGCCCGAGGGGAGTCTTCACTCTAATACCAATTGACACAGGGATGGATGTGACGAGGTCGATCACCGTCTTCCTCAAGGATAACTACTCTGAATACATAAAGCTTCTCTGAACTCCTCACAAAGACTTCTTGAATACACGAAGAAAAGAAATAGAAATAATTTTAAAATATATGAAAGAAACTTGTTTGATTATTAATAAATGAGTCTACAACCCTTTAAATAGGAATACCAAGACTTGGAAGAAGTTTAGGAATTAAATTATACCTAAAACTCCTTAAAATTCATAACTTACTATAAATAGTAAATTTCTATTTTATAATAAGTGTACTATGTGGCCTAACCACTTTATTCTCTCAATTTTTTTAAACACTTTTCATGTTGGGCACAACTCCTAAAGCCCAACGGATGAAGAGTTATAATCAAACTAAAACTTACTATTTATAGTAAAAATGGAATTAAACATGAAATTCAACCATTGATATGATGAAATATCACAAATTTGGGGTGGGGAACCCGGCATGGCTAGGTTAGTTGGCTAAAGTAGCTCATCCTACCCCAAAATCATATATGGTACGTCGAGTAACTCATTTTGATTTGTGAGACATGCCTGTTTTAAGGTTCTGAAGGTCTTAATGACGTCTGCCTCCAATGCATCTTCTCTGATCCATCTTGGACATGAAAGTGTCTGTGACCTGCTCTACATTAGTTCCCTCCATTTCAAAAGAACTCTTTCTCGAGTTCTTGTACTTCCTTGGTTCTTGATTCTCGATCTGGTGCACCGTAATGATATCCGGATAAAAAATTATGATTAATTTACAATCTACCTTCTTTTAGTCCAACCATACTAAGAATGTATTTGTGACCTGTTCTACATCATTTTCCTACAATCGAGACTCCAAATCCCTTTTGTTTTTAGGGTTTCCTTGTTAAAAAGGGAACTTCCACCATATCCGAGTTAGGTTAGGTTGAGATGTTACAACCGTGGCCTTCTCATCTCTCCTCTTTATTTCAAATTTTAAATTAACATTCAATTTTAAAAATATATTTATTATTTTATTTAAAAAATAAAAATAAAAAATTGGGTCATTACCATAGGTGGGAACAGTGTACTCTAAATACGTGACTACGTACCCTTGGTTCCTAGTGGACGATTTTTTTCACAATAAAAAGTCCAATGATTAAAAAACAGGAAAAAAGAAAAAAGTACTACTGTTGCTATGTGAGCACATGCGTGTCAAAGTTTCAAAACCTCACTTGACACGCCTCACAAGTCCATGGAGTCCAGTTGAATAACTTGGAAAAGACTTTTAAGCGCATCCTTCCTACATTTCAATGTTTGCGGCCCACTATGACATGTGTACGTAGGACATCCAATGTATCCATCACTTACACCGTCTAATGTCCTCTTTGGTGCCAAGAAAATTAGCCCGTTCAAAACTCAGGTTTGCCACCCAAGGAATGTTGGGACTGAATTGTCCACCATTAAAAAAATTTAAGATTGTGTGTGGGATCCAACGTATTTTTTAAAATATCATCCAATAGGATGGTATAGACATGCTAAAATCCTAGTCATTTCCAAAAAAAAAAAAAAAAAAAAAAGTGATCTCCCTTCGACCGAAAAAGGCAGACTCCTTTTTCCGGGTAAGCTATTCCAAGTCGGATGGTGCTCTTTTGAACGGTTACAAGTACAACTAGGGCTGTCAAGTGTCCGGGCTGGCCCATTGGGCTTCACACATGGCCTGCCTCGGGCAGGCTTGGGCTGGCATACGAGGCCGGAGAACCAGCCTAGGGCTTAAAATTTAAGCCTGTTTAATAAAGAGGCTGGATTCAAGTTCCATATTTTAGCCCATCAGTTTGGCCCAGCTCGTTTATGATTTCAAAGGCATTTTTTATTTTTTATTTCACATACCATGCATGACAAGACACATTTAATGAAAAGCTCAGATCTCGTGCATGAGTGACTGAACGCAGGCGCGAACTGGACCAGGATCAGGCTTTCTCATAATCATCATGGCCAACCGTGGGGGTTTTGTTTTTGCCAGTAACCAGGGTCTAGATTTTACTTCGTGGGCTGGGCTTGGAAAGACATCTGAAAGCCCGATTATTGACGGCCCTATACCATACCCGAGCTTCATGGAACCCACCATGCGGTGAGTGTGATATTCACTATTCTGTCCATCCGGTCTGATGCGCCTTTTCCCCATCCCGGTATAGTCCAAAAATGTTGGAAAATATGTTGGAAATATTGAAAATAAAAATAAAATAAAATTAATTAATTTTCGTTTCACCTTGTTAAATCACGTAAAAATTATGATGTCCTTAAAGTGTGACTCGCTCCTTTTTTTACACAAAAATAAAAAAAAAATAAATAAATAAATAATCAAAAGACCTTCTCATTCATAGTAGACAGAATTTACATGAGGATTGACATTCACCCCTTTATCAATTGTTGATGGGCTACAGATGAATGTAGCTAATCTTCTAGCATAATTGAACAATGGACTTATTTGCAATATTTTTTGATAGAGATGTTTTTTGAAAAAATTTGATAGATGAGGAAATATCTGTTGGAGTTGATTGATGATTTGGACCAGAGTGGTCCGGTTTATATAGGCACCAGGGGATATAAATTCACACCTAAAACCTCTAAGTTGGCCAGCTTTGGCCCACCAAAGATTACGACCAGGTTTAGACACTTTCATCATTCACACATGATGAATAGGCAGTTAGAATATGCTCACACCATGTTAGGCCTGCACACAAACCTATGTTAGGCCTGCACACAAACCTACGTATAGTTGGCGTCTCCTAAAAATTTTCCTGTTGTGTGGCCCATTTGAGTTGTGGATCGAGATGATTTCTGGCCCTAGATTGAATCTATGAGGGCTCACCCTCCAAACAGATAGTGGATGTAGCACACACAATGACTGTGGGCTCATAGATCAGGGGTGTTGTGCTCGGACTTGGATTCGGTATTGACCCATTACTCACCTGGGTGTTGGCGGGTGCTGGAAAAGCTCTCTGTGAGCCCCAGTATGATGTCTGTGTTTTATCATAATATCCAATCGTTTTTAAAGTTCATTATAGGTAATGAGTGCCAAACGACGCAGATCCAAATCTCAGGTGGACCGCATCTTAGAAAGAAGTGGTGATTGATTGTCCACCTTTAAAAACTTTTTAGGGCCTAATTTAATGTTTATTTGCCATCCAACCTGTTGATTAGGTCACACTGACATGAATGAGGGGAAAACACAAATATTAGCTTGATTTAAAACTTTTGTAGCCTTAGAAAGTTTTAATGGTGGGCGTTTGATTACCATTTTTCCTATGGTGTGGTCCGCCTGCAATTTGTATCTGCCTTACTTTTGGACTCATACCGTAAAATGAGTAGCAAAATAGCTGGACGTAGAAATGAGATGGCAAAATGGCCTACATGGATAAAATCCATAAATCATGTAGCTCTTGAAGCTTTTTCAGCCAACTAGTACAAAAGCACGGTAGGCCTACCATGATTCACGTATTTTATCCATGTTCGCATTATAGAAGATAAGCCTAAAAATGACGCATATCCAAAGCTTAAGTAGACCACACCAAGGGAAAGAGTGCCGGTAGTGACACTTACGGTTAAAAATCTTCTTAGGCCTCACCCAGATGTTTATTTGTCATCGAAACGTGTGCATAAAGTTACATATAACTAAATGAAGGAAAACATAAAAATCGGTTTGATCTAAAACTCCAATGGCCCACAAGCAGTTTTCAACGGTAGGCATTCAATCCGTGCTGTTTCGTGTGGCGTGGTTTACTTGAGCTTTGGATCTATATAGCCGATGTATTGACATGAGCAAGTTCCGTGGATTCTTCCCATCATGAGGTATGTCGTGTTATATCCAAGCCATCTATTCAATTTTTGAGATCTTTTTAAGACTTGAGATAAAAAATAAGACAGATTGATTAACTGGACCACACAGCGAATAGCAGTGGGGATTGAATGTCTACCATTGAAACCCCCGTGGGGTTCATAGAAGTTTCTGATCACTGTAAAATTTGTTTTCCCTCTTAATCCAAGCCTTTGGGATAGAAAATAATTGTTATGGTAGGCTCTACGAAATTTTTAATGGTAAAAATCATTATCTCTATTTGTGGTCCAATGGATGTTCAGACATGATTCATTTTTGGATGTTGCTCTAAAATGATCTTGAAAAATAGAGAAACGGTGTGGATATGATAAATACATCATTGTGCGGCGATATAACTTTGATCTCCTTTGAACCATTCGTACAACTTGTGGCTGGAGCGTCCGCGCTCGTCTTCGCACGACAAGAACCTACACCAGCTATACACTGCCACCAGCCCCGTGGGTGATGGTTGGTGCTCTGTGGGCTACACCATGATATATGTATTTCATCCATTTCATTCATCCATTTTTACATATCATTTTAGGTTCTCTTCAGAAAAAAATGAGATGGATACAAATCTCAGGTGGACCACACCACATAAAATAATATTGATTGGATATCCATAATTAAAATTCTCATAAGGCCCACTGTACTGTTTATTTGACATCTAATCTGTTGATTAGGTCATAGAAGCCTATATGAAGGGAAAAAAACAAAAATCAGCTTGATCTAAAACTTTTATGGCCCCAAAAGGTTTCTAATGGTCTACACTCTTTCAACACTGTCTCTTGTAATGTGGTCCATCTGAGATTTAGATATAACTCATTTTCGGTCTTATACCGTAAACTGATCTGAATAAATATACAGACGGCATGGATGAAACACATACATCATGCTAAGGCCCAAACACCACCGAGCACAGCCAGTAGCGGATTGGCTGGGGGCAGGGGGAGTAGCCAATCCGTTTCCGGTTTGAGTAGCAGCGACCAGTACCAAGCCGTGCTGGAGGGATACTACGGAATCGGGTCCGTTGTACTTGCAGCGTTTAAAATTAAAAAATAATAATAATAATAATAAAAAAGAAAAGAAAAAGAAACGGATCGGCTACTTTGGCGGCTCAGGATTCAGCATATGTCTCCTTCCACTGGGTCCTACACGCTAAGCTGGACCAAGGATATGAACCATCCATATCGTAATTACTATAAAAAAATAAGCAATTAGCATTTGATCACGCATCAATAATTATTCTAGCCCTTGATTTTTACAGTTGAATGTAATCCATTTAAAATTTCTTTTAATTGTCATAAATAGAATACAGATGGTGACGATCAAAATTATACTGTCAACGTTAGTTTCTGAAGATGGCCCTTATATCATAGATTCCACTGCGTGGATGGTCTCGATCATTGGTCCACTCAGCAATTGGGCACCAGTGTGCGGTAACACGCGCTGGCTCCTTGTGAAGCATCCTTCGCCATTGGTACTGAGTTGCGTCCCGCCAAATCCATCTTTTTCATTTTCTTTATTGCCTGTGCTATCTTATCAGTTTCTATTATAGTGGAATCTAAATTGGTGGCTCGCAGTTGACACTCATGTTTTTTTTTTTTTTTTTCCGTGTTTTTGTTTTAACACACGCGCACACACACCCCCACACACTCACGCTGGTGGAATTTCACCACCTATGGGTACTCGAACCCTTGACCGGGTGTTGAAACTCCCCGGAGTCTACCACCCAAGCAAGAGTAAGGACCCGTTGATACTCATGCTTTGATAGCTGATGGTAATGACACATGCTTCCATGACTGAAGTTAGAAACTCATGCTGATATCCAATCCTTGCCATCAGTTCTATCCGCTGAAAGTCGGCCCTTGAGATTTTCATCTTTGAACATCTTGAAGGGCAAAATATGGACGTCTAGGATCATCCCATCACGTTGTTTGCCAACCACGGGCTAACTAGGTGGTGGTCATCTACGTGTGAGGTCTCTGGCGTCCAAATCATAAGTAAGATAGCCCCAACAAAATGCAATGGTCCACGTCCAACCTAAAAAAACAAAGAGATCGTGAGCATCTTCCAATCCACAGACTAACATGTTAGATCTACGGTGTGGATCAACAGATTGGATGCCCCACTCGTGTTTTTAACGGTTGTTAGTATGTCTTTTCACTTTATTGTATCCACTTGCTTTTTACTTCGAAATTTCATGCACGGGTGACGGCATTGTCTAACAGGTGCTCCCAAACTTTCTAAATTTCAAATTTCGTAGGCTCCACTGAGAGCCTAAAATCCAAGGGTTCACCTACTTTTGTTGAAGGAAGCAAACTGTACTGAATTTCTTTAGACGTGGGTTCAAATGTCCCTCTAACTCATAACTGATGTTACACCCACTCATCTGAAACTCCTCTCTATTGGTGCGAGTAATGAAGACATTTCTACCTAAATCAAAAAGAAAATGAAAGGAGAAAGTTCCTGGTCGCTACAAGGGAGTGGATTTTACAAAACTGGTGGACCCCACATACCTTGGGTGTTCTGTGTTGGAGAGAACTCCAGTCCTGTACGTAAACAACCCTAATAAAGAAACAAGGGTTGTTATATCTCCATTTGATTTTTGATCGATGCTGACGCTGGGTAGATGTTGGCATTGTATTTTGGATTTTAGAGCACGTGTATACATAATTGTCAATGGTCAATGGCGACGGCTTATGAAAGTAACAGAAGCCGTTATTTTGCTTTATAAAATCTGAACCGTCGAAATTTTCATCATAGTCACTGATGACGTTGTAAGCCCCTCTCTCCCTTCATAGTCTATATAAACCTCTCTCCTCTCACTATCCAAAATTCACTCAAGATAGAAGCATTGAGTCTGCTGCTCCGCCAAACACATCTGGCATACTTGAGAAAGTAGTGTAGAAAGAGTGGGAAGAACCATGGCCATGAACATTGATGGCATTGAGAGGATGGAGCAAGGAGTTCCAGAATCCTCATCACCAAAAGAAACCCACAAACGCAATGTCCAATGGTGGTTAATTGCCCTCAACTGCACCCTTACCGGAATAGGGACCATCTGTGGCCCACTGCTTCTACGGCTTTACTATCTCCATGGCGGGAGTAGGAAATGGCTAACCAGCTCTCTGCAGACAGCTGGTTTCCCCATCCTCCTTATCCCGCTCTCCATTGTCTACATGCGCGACCGGGCTCGTGGGATGCAATTCCTGCTGGAGCCCAAGCTCTTTATATCGAGTGTGGTGATCGGACTCCTCATGGGTCTCGATAACTACATGTATTCGATGGGTTCTTCATTCCTTCCCGTCTCCACATCCTCACTACTCTTCGCCACTCAGCTCGTTTTCACTGCATTCTTCGCTCTCATCATCGTGAAGCAGAAATTCACTGCCTATACCATCAATGCCGTGGTGTTGATGACTCTCGGGTCGGTGTTGCTAGGGATTCGCAAGAGCGGTGATCGTCCTGCGAATGTAACCAACGGGGAGTATTTGCTGGGTTTCATCGTCACTCTCGGGGCCGCTGCGGTGCTGGGATTCGCATATCCATGCACCGAGCTCTCTTACGCCAAAGCAAGGAAAGCCATCACTTATCCGGTTGTGATGCAGTTTCAGTTCTTCACGACCTTGTCTGCCACCATTTTCTGCGCTACTGGGATGATTATTAATAAGGATTTCCTGGTAAGGAAACATTTAATTATAACTTATGGGACTAATCCACATGTGGCAATCGTGGCACACGTTTCTGAGATCCAAACCATTCATCTGGGACCCGAGACGTGAAACCATCCCCACATGATATTAAAATAATGTCTTGTGATGGAGCGCCCACCACAATAGCTTGCCAGTAGGACCCATGGGCCTGGCGAAACCCTATAGACAATAAAACGAATAACAATAACTCAGCTGCCAAGATACATGGGGGGCCCGGAAGAAGATTAAACGGGCCTTACCTAGGCTGATGAATCACAATGAGCGGCTAGGATCTAATACTCGTTTGCCACTTTAGCATGTGATTTTTATTTTATTTTTTAAAGAAAGGTAGAAGCATACCACCTGCACCTGCAAGTTTGTTGGTAATGTAGAAGAACAAGGTAAGTGAATTGATCTAACGATTTGCATCTTTCATATATTCAGGCCATTTCAAGGGAGGCGGCAGAGTATGAACTTGGGGCGGCCAAGTACTATGTGGTGCTGGTTGGAATTGCTGCTGGGTTTCAGATGATATTTATGGGAACTCTGGGGCTTGTCTTCTGTATTTCATCTCTCTTTGCTGGCATCCTCAGCGCCACTCTCCTCCCTTTCACGGAGATAGCAGGGGTCATCTTCTTCAAAGAGAAGTTCACGGGAGAGAAGGGAATGGCACTGGCTCTCTGCCTTTGGGGCTTCACCTCTTACTTCTACGGTTCCTACAAGTTGAACAAGAAGCAAGCAGCCCAAGAAGAAGAAGAAGAATCCAAGTAGCCCTAAAAATCAAAACAACCAGAGGGGAATCCAAGTAGCCCAGAAAATCAAACACAATCAAATGCTGAAGCAGAATTTGTTTCAAAATCAAGATACGTGTGCATGGCCTTAATTAGTCCTTTCATGTTCTGTAACTTGTACGTGGACGCCCCCTTCTTGATTTACATTGCTTCTTCTTTTGTAAGTTTTTTCTCCTAAAACGAAACAAAATATGTAACTCTTAATATTGAGATGTATTTATCTTTGAGTGAAAGTGAAACCATATTCACGTATAAAAAATTCATACAGCTTCATCCCTTTGTTAAAAGAAGGTCATCCAAGCAGTGTGGTTTATGGGCTTGACCCATTATTTGTACGGTCCAGATTTGGCAGGATGCATGTCTCTATACGTTTCAGAAGTCAGATACTTGTTTACTTCTGCATTTTCTCTGGGTGCTTATGATACTCGGTCTATGACACGATACTCAGGCACGCATTATCTGCGATTCAACCCACAAAAATGTGGAACTCACCGTTGCTAACCAAAATCTCAAAACCAGATACAATCCTAACCTTGATTCGTGGACACTTGTTTGGTCTCTTAGGATGGCTGGATATTTTTCATTTTTAAATTTCCAATAAATCTCCACCAATCCAATGGCCAAATGATGAAGTTAATGTTAAATTTTGGCTCCTTATACATTTAATTGAATAGTTATATTGGACTTCAACGCCACGTTTGCAATTTTAATTGTACGTGCTCATGCTCGTCATCCACCACAAGCTGCCTAGGAAGTGGGGTATTAAAATAAAGACTGTGGATCGACTGTGTTGAAGGCACAGGAAAATTCGTGCTCATGCTCACAAAACTGCAATTTTCTCTCTGCCAAATAGATTGCATATATATATATATATATATATATATATATATATATATATATATATATATATAATTACACAAGGTAACTTATAACACGTGGAACTTTTCTAAGCTCCACCATGATACCATGATTTATATTTAGATTCATACTGTCCATCGATATTTTTTTAGATAATTATGGTGCATGAGCCCAAAAATGAGGTACATCCAAATCTCAAGTAGACCATATACCATATAAAGCAATAGGGATTGAACAACTACTTTTGAAACCTTTCTAAGGTTCATTGTGAGGATAAATCTTTTGAAGCATAGGAGCTCCTTCGTCTTCAATTACATTCCCAGAGAAGGCAACGGCCCGTTGATGGCATGGCCCATGTAAGCAGTGGTATCCAATCGTCTTGTTGAGATGTGGAGCCATATCTGGGGATGTCTTCGACCGGTCATGGGCTGTGCACGACCAGTTGTAGGGGCCCACTCGACCGGTCGTGGACCGATTCGACTCAAAGTCCAACGAGCATCATTTTTTGGTCTCAAGGTGCTCGACCGGTCGTGACCCATTCACGACCGATCATGAGGTCCTCTCGACCGATCATGCAGTCTTCTCGATCAGTCGTAGTTACGCAGATTCGTTTCTGAATCCGATGCGAACTGCGAATTTTGGTATCACCTTTCACAAGGGTGCGGAAGGGAAGTTGCCTAAACTATATATAGGTGTCCCTAGGATTTTTCTAGGGTATTGAAAAGTAATAGAAAGTTATTCTAAGGTATGGGCTAAGGGTTTTCTATATTCTTCCAAGGGAGAGGGTAGTATTTTGCCTTGTAATCTTCGTTCTTCTTTATATTGGAATTTTGCATCTGTGGTTTTTTACCTTAATTTGGGGTTTCTCCACGTATATCTTGTCTTGTGGTTTGTTTTGATTGCTTTGATCTGTTTCTAGTTTATATTTCTTCTTGTTTATCGTTTGTAGGTGAGACCTGAGATTGGATTTAGGCTCACTGCGTTGTTGGCGTGCTGTGTAACAACTGGTATCAGAGCCATTGGTTTACTTCTATTGGAAGCGATGACAGAAGAAGGAAAAATTAGAATTGAGAAGTTTGATAGTTCAAACTTTACCTTCTGGAAGATGCAGTGGAGTATTATATGTATCAGAAGGACCTCTATATTCCTCTAGGAGGAAAAGAGAAGAAACCAAAAAAAATGATAGATGATGAATGAGTTTTACTGGATAGGAAGGCTTTAGGAACGATCCGACTCTCTTTGTCTAAGAGCGTCGCCTTTAACATATCAAAGATGAAAACTACAAAAGAATTAATGGAAGCCCTAGCCACCATGTATGAAAAATCATTTGTATCCAACAAGGTTCATCTTATGAAACAGTTATTTAACATGAAGATGTCAGATGGTGGGAGCGTGGCTGAATATCTAAACGAGTTTAATACAATCACGACCCAGTTGGAATCCGTTGACATCATTTTTTAGGACGAGGTCAGGGCGCTATTGATCTTATCCAGTCTGCCAGACAGTTGGGATGGTTTGGTGATTGCTGTGAGAAATTCTTCAGGGTCGACAAAGCTGAAATTTGATGATGTGGCCGGTCTAATTTTCAACGAAGAATCAAGAATGAAGGCATCAGGAGTTTTAGGGGATTCGGGGAATGCTCTAAACGTTAAATGAAGAGGAAGATCGCTGAATAAAGGAAGTAATAAACACGAGCATTCTAAGTCGAGGAAAAAGTCTAAGGGACCGAAAGACAAAGACGGGTGTTGGCATTACGGCAAGAAGGGGTACATGAAACGTGATTGCAGGGCGCTCAAAAAACTAGATGAAAGCTCTCAAGGCGGGAAGGATTCAGTGAATCTGTCTGAGGAGAGCAACACAGAGGCGTTGATTTTGTCTCTTGATGCGAGAAATGAATCTTGGGTTATAGCACTACCAAAAAAAGGGACAAAGGATACAGACCACGTTAGTGTTTTGCTATGGATATAAACCTTAGCTATATCTGCTACAGACTTAATCCGTAGCTGAAATCTAGTTATCTGTAGCTTAAACCTACCTCCTCATCGAGACCTTATTAGATATTGATTGTGCTTAAGGGGCTCTATGGGGCCCATTGGAATATATGTGTTTGATCTAAGCCGTCCATAAATTTTAATATATAATTTCAGTGGATTAGTCCAAAAATTATGTAGATTAAAAATATAAGTGGTCCACACCATGAGAAATAATAAAAATTAAATTTTTATTGTTAATATGTTTTGTAGTCTTCTTAAAACTTAGATTTGACTTATATTTTGTGTCAACCCATAAAATAATATTTTAAAATTAATGGACGGAGTGGATAAATACAATACATCACAGTGGGCCCCACGTCTCAAAAATGCACGGTCCTAATGGTCCATCCGTCATGCGCCCCCTCCCCAAAATTTCATTCCACTTTTATCTCCCGCCCGCATCCGCCCTTTTCTCCCTCGCTCCATCTCAAAGGCTCTCTCTCTCTCTCTCTCTCTCTCTCTCTCTCTCTCTCTCTCTCTCTCCACATCGAGGTAACGATGCCCTCCCACCTCATCTTCGCCTTCTACGGAGAGCTACACCAAGGAGGACAAACCAGAGAGGAAATTGGACGGTGGAGAGAAGACGGATGATGGATCCATGAGCTAGAGGCTTACGTTCTTCGCACTGGTAATCCTTCGATACATGAGCGCGACATCGAACATCATACACGACTGCGACGAGGTCTTCGGTTATTAGGAGCCTCTACATTTTCTCCTCTTCAAATTCGGATTCCAGACCTGGGAATATAGGTAAACCCTCATTCCATCTCTTTCAATAAATTTGCTGAATATGTAAAAAATGAATGTATGCTTCTCAGTCTCGATTGTCCTTTGTTTAATCGATTTCAGATCCGTCGATCCTCTTTTTTTGGCATTGTTTTCTGTTGCAGCGGAAGTACTTGTGCCCCTTCACATCGATTTTGGTGATGCTGGAAGTTTTTCTAGTGTTTCATGTAATCAGGACTGCTCTTTTTCTGAAAATTTTGGCAAATATGTTGTTTTGTAAATCTGAATTTTAATCTATTTAATTTCTAGTGATTTTTATCATTTGTAGAGAATTCTGGCCCTTTTCATGAAGTTTACTAGAAAAGGTGATGTCTCCCAGATGTGAAATCTGAATATGTTTTGTGTGAGGGCCTTTTTTGTGTTTTTTATTTTGCTGCGGAATCTAAATCTGTTTGTGCTCCTGAGTTGTTTTTCTATGTTTGGTATAGAGAACTTCTCAAATGAGTTTTTCTTACTTTTCGATGATTTTGCTTCTAATTTGCAATTTCTGGGGAATTTTAGAGATTTGTATTGCAGAGAGGATTAGGGGTTTTATGCTTGGATCTTGAAAATTTTCGTATGGGTTTTCTGGTGTTTTTGTTTCCAGTTTTTAGAGAATGACCCTTGTTGATAAGTACAACTCTTAGAGCAGTTACCCATGACATGTTCGACAAAATGCCACAACAAAACAACCTTTTATTTCTTTCTCCAATATTAGTTCAATCCAAGCTCTTCCTTTAGCAAACACTATTACGACTCAGTCCAACCATGGTATCAGCATGAAAGCAATGCCGTAACATGTAACTCTCACCAAAAACCACCCACTTTCCTTTTTCACTCTATTGGATGGCGATAGTAATTAGCATAATGCAAGTATGGGCAAAAGGGCAAACAATTGGTGTTTTGCAATTTTGCAGAGTTCTAGTCATCTTAGAGTTGTAGACTACTTGTTTTTCTGTTTCTGTACATAATTCGTAGATACCATATGGCTAAATTTTTATTTTTTATTTTTAAATGTATTTTCTAATTGGATGAATATGAGATGTATTAAGGAAGAAAGAAAAAGGAAATACAACCGCGACATAGAGCTATTGGCAGACTAGAATCAAACACAAACCAAAACAAAAAAAAAAACTCTGCTGCAAAGACAGACACCAGAACCAAAGGAGAACACTATCTCCAATCCACAGTTAACATCTGACCATTATTAATGCCCTCCTTCTTTTGTTATGGTCGCATATCCATACCATCATATGTACCATACATAAAGTGGGTGTTAACAAAACAAGAAAGTTGATAAGGTTGAGCCATTAGAAGCGGAATGTGGCAGCGCCATCTCTCTACTGTACATGTTTTATGGCCATGCATTAATGAGTAAATCCATCTAGTAGGACCCATCACACACACACACACACACACACACACACACACACACACACACATATATATATTAGACAAACAGAGCCTAAAGTTCTTCTCTTCTCACCAAATGTGAGCAATTAACCATTTCTTTCCACCCCAACCAGATGTCTAGGATCATCCAATTTATGTATTTCTAATCATTTTCCATCCACTACAGGGGCAATTTAAACGAACGAATTGAATTGGCACATCACTGTTGTCATGTGTACTATGGAGAGGTCTCTGTATCCTATTCCAGTTCCACCAGCTCTGCCATATCAACCATAGTAAAAGAAACGAAATATTGTCCAACTTGTAACTGCTTTGATAGGGTACTGTGGCCCCCTACTACAGTCACCATAGGGTGTTTTCCACAACTGAATTCCATCTTAGAGATGATACAAAACGATCAAGTTCAGATGATATGTTAAAGGGCCTTTTGAAGAAAGTTTGTTTCGGATAAGTGTATGAAGAGAAACAGGGAATATGAAAGGTATTTTTTTTTTTTTCAAATTAAAGATTCAAAAGGTTAGGATTATTAATGATGCATGATTACAAGAAAGCAGCATGTCCATGTGGTAGTTATAAGAACATGAGCGGTTCACTATTGTACCAAACACCAAATAACCATTTTTAGCACAACTGTATTCATTATAAAATAGACATACCGAGCCAACACTATCCACATTGTATTATTATGTGAATCAAATGGACGTAAAGAGAACGCGTCAAACCCAATTAATGGTAAATAAATAGGTTGTGCATCTACATATATATGAGGTTTATCATGGCATGTGTATTGCATGAAAACTGTCCTGTAGGGTCACATCCCCACTGTGAAATAGGATGCCTTAAAAGACAGACCAATCCAATCAGCCACACCATAGAGAACAATGGACAACTGCACAAAAACCTTCAAATTCATGTGGAGCCATTAAATAGCTGTACTGGCCATGTATTTAAAGGTGTCCTATTATAATGGTGGGGTAACCCAATTGAGGATGGGTTATAGTTGCAATCACCTCATTGGCTATTTCCATCACCCATCCAAACTGTTCATCAGGGCTAGTGAACTCTTCAAGGCTTCCTTGAAAAATTAGACTAATTGATGATTGATGTAAAACAAGTGACATAACTTCTTGGATGGCCATGATCAAAAGAAATCATGCAGGAAAGCTCGATTTAAGGCAAAAATAGCCTAAACCCGAACTGTAACTCCCGGTAGCTGTAACTTTACAAATTGATTATCGGATTCATGTATATAAAATGGTGGAAAAGCTATCGACCAGCCTTAGTTAAATGAGATCTAGTGATTATTTTTATCATCTTCACCATCCGCTTGCATACATAGCATCTAAGTTTTTCAAATTAAACTGCCCAAATTAAGTATACTAGTTAGATTATGATAAATATAATTTTAAGCTTATCTCTTATTATCTAACCATCGAATTGGTGAAATTTACTGGACAATTAAAATTAAATATAAATAAATTCAAATGATCCTATTTTAACAATCAAGTGTTGCTAAATTAGAAGTTAAGTTGGCTGGACCATTTTGGTTTTTGGCTATAACTTAGAGACACTGGTTCCATAAGTTAGTTTAATTTTGAGTTAATAGCACATGTACCTGTTATCAAATCACTCAATGAGGAATTTATCAGGGGATGCACCCACGGCAGAAAGTTTCTCTTATTAAAAGCTATGTGGGGCCTACCATGATGTTTGTGAGAAATCCACTCTGTCCATCTATTTTTGGCAGCTTATGTTAGGACATGAGCCCAAAAATGAAACAGCTCCAAAACTAAAGTGGGCTGCATGACAAGAAACAGTTGGTAGGAAAATGCTTACCGTTAAAACCTCTCTGAGGGCCACCCTGATGTTTATATGCCATTCAATCCATTCACAAGGTCATTTCTAGCCATCCAAACCATTTATAAAGTCATTTCTATTGAGCTGAACTGAAAATACAAAAATATTAGCATGATCCACAATTTATGTGGTGTCATGAAAATTTTAATCATGGAACTGCATGATTTCCTTTTCTGCAGCCCTTCGAGTTTTGAATCTACCTTACTTTCCGGCCCATGTTCTAACATGAACTCCAAAGATGGTGATTGGCCAGAAGAATCCGCCAATGAGTGGTGCATTTGAGTCATTACTATGCCTTTCTAAATTATTTATTTATTTATATCCTAAATGTGGATCCCACCAGATGAGTTGCCTTACATTCTATCGCATATTCATACCATCATATGTCCTATACATAAAGTAGATATATAGTGCTTGTGCATTCCCTTTCCTGGCCGGTGGGCTGCTTATTTTGTTATCAGGCCCATCTTTGCAAGTTGTATAACTCTTTTTCCATTATATATGAAAATCACTATTTGAAATATATATATATATATATATATATATATATATATATATTATACACACACACTATACATAAAGTGGTTGTACTCGTAGGCATACCACTACAAAAGGACATGCTAACAAAATAAGAAAGTTGACAAGGTAGGAGCCATCTCTCTACTGTACATGACTTATGGCCATGCATTAATGAGATTGTCCATCTATTAGGACCCATCACGGATCCCCCCCCCCAACACACATACACACAAAATTTCTTCTCTTCTCACCAAATGTGAGCCATTAACCATTGCCTTTCACACCAATCAGATGGCTAGGATAATTCAAGTTGTGTATCTCTGATCAGTTTCCATTCACAAGGGAAATTTAAACCAGCGTATCGAATTGATAAATCACTCCTCTCATTGTGTACTATGGAGAGGTCTCTGTATCCTTATTCCAGTTCCACCAGGCTCTGCCATATCAACCACAGTAAAAGAAATATTTGAAATATTGTTCAACTTGTTACTACGGCAAGGATTTTGATAAGGTACTGTGGCCCCCTACTACAGTTACCATAGGGGGTTTTCCACAACTGAATTTCATCTTAAAGATGATACGAACTGATCAAATTACGATGATATGCTAAAGGGACATTTGAAGAAATTAAGTTTGTTTCTGATGACGGTGTATGAAGGGAAACATGGAATATGAAAAGTAAATTTCTTTTTTAAAGACTCGTGTTCAAAATTCAAGACTCAAAGGTTGAAAGCAGCATGTCCATGTGGTAGTTGTAAGAACATGAACAGTTCACATCAATCTAAGACAATACCTGAGCATTCTAGGACCAATAAAAATACACCCATAATGTCTACTTTCTATTAGAATTATTACATGACTAAAAGCAGAAGGGTTATTGATCTTCTCTCTTCTAAAAATTGTTTTTCTTGTATTTTGTTCTGTTATTTCTTTAAGAGGAATTTCTGTGTGAAAGGTGTCACTTGGGTGCAGTTGTTTCTACTTCTTTCATCATTTACATTCTATTTACTGATGAAAGCTTGCTGAAAATTTCAGTTGTTTTAGACAATTTAAAACAATGACACTTGAGATGAATGTTGAAAGTCAAATGCAGGTAGCGAAATGTCAAGGTTCTTCTTTGGAATTATTAAGTTCCAAGGTAGTATGTTCAAGACATATACGCTCTAAGAGGTAGATAAAATTCTATTGCAGATTTGTTTTTTCTGTAGTTCCAGTCCATTGGTTTAGTGTAATGTTCCCAGCAATTTGCCTGAAAGAGCCACATTTCTCTCTTTTAGTCTTCCCACCCCAATACTTTAAATCTTGTCCATCTCGGGATGTCCTTGCACTTAATCATGTGGAATTTTATGCACTATAAACTCCTTATGGGAATGAAAATACTAGTACACGTAGCTTCTTACCATTTCTGTTTGCTGTGGGTATGAAACGACTCATGATGTCATCTGTAGGTGTTTTGTTTCTTTAGAATCTAAACCTTGTGCCCAAAAAGGATCAGAGGCTTTCTATCAATTGGTCTGTTCCTTTTTCTCTTTGCATTGTAGTTTGGTAATGCAAGTGAAGAAGATCAGCAAGGACAGGGTTTTGGAAATGACATGTAAACTGCATGATAACTATTAAATAAGAAGGATCAGCGTCATGATATTACTAGTATATCCTAGATGACAATTTGTTTGGAAGTCACTACTATAACTGTGGTTCCACAATGTATTCTTGTATCCCTTGCCCCCTAAATTCACAAGAGGCATCGCAAGTGCTGTAAACTCCTAAATGAAATACCATTTTTTCCTCATGGCACTAAATTTTGCATGTTGGGTCAAGAATTGATATCCAGATAGCTAAGAAAAAGTTACCAATCCATTGAGATTTTTTATTACATGTAGGAATGATTAGAAGAATTATTTTTCACAAAATGATGCTTTCCCTTTTAAGTTCTGTCAAAGTCAATTGTTCATGTTTCATCTATTGATTCTCTTGTTGGCATAAATTTTGATCAAAGCTTCGGCTGTAAAACATGTAAAATTTTGGAGGTGAATCATAAAACTTTCAATTCACTTTTTATGGTTTTTTAGGATTCAAACAGAAAATGAATATTTTTGGCTTGTAATGGGAGTTGTGATTTAAAAAATTCAATGTTGACCATTTTTTTTCCTTTTCTTAACCAACAGGTATTAACTATACTACACATTATGAGAGCGGCCATGAACAAAAATTTGCATGCAATTACTTTTACGAATTGCTAAAACTATGGATTATTAAGGAATATAGGAAGGATTTTAAATGAAAAGGAAGGCCATTTAGTTAATTTGGTGAAGCCATGTCTGCTAAGTGACGTTCCCATGCCCTTTTACAATGGAAAAAACTTGGGTACTCTGGCAGAGCATGATCTTGATATGCAGGCACTAATAAATTGTCCATGTGTCATATGATAAACTCAAAACTAAACTGTAAAAAATCATGGACCCTGATATAGATTGATCTTAAACAGAAAATTGCATTGATCTAATTTTCTAACTGGCTAATTAGTGGATTTTTTTTTTTCCGTTTTTGAACGGTGCTAATTGGTGGATATTAATGAATGGCCAAAATCAAAACAGTCAATGGTTCAATTTTAAGAATAAGTGTTCATAAAATAGAAGTCAGGATAGTTACATCAACCTGCATTTTGATTAATGAGTTGTCTATGGTGGGATCCACGACTTGGACGGTTTGATTGAGTTAATGTATGTCATGTGCACAATTTCAAAGCCTGGATATCAAGCATCACACCTAGATTGTTGAACCTCTCTCCTCTTAAAACTGCTTCTACACCCCCTATCTCCCACATCTTGCAAGCCACTCCCTCTCCACAGGCATTGCACGTGCCATGTACCCACTAGTATTTCTTTCTACAAGACAGATTCTATTTCAACTTTTGGAGATTTGAGGGTGAGTTTGTAGAGTTGTTGGTTTTCTCATCCTTGAGAGAAAAAAAATAAAAAAATAAAAAAAAATCATACACTTCGAGCTCATCCTTTGCATTTCAATTGACTTTTCTATCACAATTCTGCATTAATTTAAGCCAAAGTAGACCTATGTTTCTTTGTGCAAGTTTTGGTTCTAGTCGGAAAATGCTAGATTTTCACAAGTTTCTTATAAATTCTCAAATCTAGAAACACTCATGGCATATTTGAATTTGTTGAAATATAAATTGAGGAAACATCATTTCCGTTAGAATGGTGTATCTATTGTTGTAAATTTCTTGGAAACACAATTAATCATTATAGTTTCAACACTAATAATTGCTCTGAGGGAGCATTTTTTCCTTTTGGGCAATGCTCATGTGTCTTCTTGTTTGTAGTTTTTGGTGCTATCTCAACGCCTCTTTAATGAAGCTTGTTGTTATGTTTCAAAAAAAAAAAAAAAAAAAAGAAGGATGGAAAAGGTTTAATAATTGCTCTTGGAAGGCCAAGTTCCTACTATAATTTAGTTTTAGCTCTACCAAGCATTGCCTAAAATAAAAGCCATTGTGGGCTTCTATCCTTCAATCCTTCAGCTCATGGGAGTGAATTTGGTGGTTCTATGCTTGTCATGAGCAGTGGAGTTTTGTTGGGCAGTATCCTATTAAATTCCACGGTTTTAAGTTGTAGTGCACTAGTTTTAATTCTACTTCGAAGTTCTCCTGGTTTATTTTGAATTTGGAAACTTGAGGCTCTTATGATTTTCCTTAAACAAGGCGACTGCGCAACAATTGGCTATGTGTGTTTCACCAGTTTTACCAGAACCTGCTTTGCTTAAGGCCCACTGTACAGGTCCTCTATGGACTGTTTTGCAAATAGTACAGAGTGCTTTACCTGCGTTTTTTAACTGCTTTGGGGAGAGGCATTTGATCAGTAAAAGTGAAATGGTGAGGATTGATTTTAATAGAGATTTACTGCAGTGATCATTCACAGAGATTGTTACTTTTATTCTTGACAAGAAGGGAACAGAAGAGACTGTTAAGTTCTTTAATATGTTGTAGTCATTGCTGATGGAGATTCTCTTTTTAGAAGGATATAGTGTTGGCTTGAATGATTTTGACATTCCCAAGGCTGTTACTGAATGATTGTGAATTCTCTCAAGGCTAGGGATGTCATGTTGTGGTAAATATATATTTTTACTGCCACTTTACTTATTTGAGAATGCTTTTCTTCTTTGAAAATTAACTGCAACAGGTGCAGCTTAACTGCAACAGCCCCAGAACTGCAACAGGTGCAGCCCCAGAACTACAACAGGTGCAGCTTAACTGCAACAGGTGCTGTTGTAACATACTACCTATATATCAATTTTTTTTAGTTACTTTATATGATGTTTCGCTTGATTTTTCCTTAATTTTGAACTAATTTGGCGTGGTTTGGTTTTGTTTGGTTTAGTTTTTGTAATTTTGAATGAATTTGGTACTCTATATTTAAACATATTAGACTCCATTTGGTTGTCACAAACCAAATGGAGCCTAAGCTCCTTTTTAACTCCGCCAATGCAACTCCTAGCATTGTCGGTCCCAAGCCCGGGTAAAGGAGGAGGGAGAATGGGCATCAAGGTGAGTTGTGTACTTTTCATTCATTTTCTGAGAGGAATTTTTAAAATGTTTGATGGTTAATTTCAATAGCTTTCTGACTTCTTCTATTATCATTTGAGGACCTCAAAGGCCCAACTAACTTGAGATTTTTATATGCAGGCTAATGCATTTTTAGCCACATAGATCAATGTTGCCACTATAAGGTTCAATATTGAAATAGTAAAGTTTTTAAATTTTTATTTTATTTTTATTTTTTTCTGTTTTTCATAAATAATTTGATGTCTTAGCCTCCTGTCAGTACCACAATTCCAACTATCGATAAATACAATTTAGAAGGTAGATTTAAATTTTATTTATTTATTTATTTTTAAATTTCCTTTAGAAATGCTAATTGCATTAATAGAGGTGTTGTTATTGGTGTTGTTTATTAATCTGACCTGCTAGTGCAGATAAAACCTTTGGTGAAGCCAACCAAAGACATAATGAAAGTTCGTCGCATTAAATATACTTGACGTGAGTTTTTTCTTGAGGGTACTCATCTTCCTCTTGGTCCATGATATCCTGTATTTTTGTCATTTCATTCGTATAATTTTTTTATTCTGTCAATGCAGCTAGGTACAACATTGGTGCAATTATCTTGCTCTGGGCACCAGTAGCTAAATTGGTGAGCCTTCTTTCCTTCATACTATATGATTCATTGATGAAGTGGCCTGGCCATTTGGATAGGCCTATATTTATATATTATCTCGAAATTGATGAAGTACATTCGGATGTGCATCAGAGCTATCTGGATGTTGAGCGGGGGTCCCTACAAGGTGAGAACCACTGTTATGACCATGATGAAGCAGTCCATTTCTCATGGACGAAATTGGAGGGGCCTGGCCATTTGGACAGACCGTGTTTATGTATTTACTCGAAATTAATGGAGCAGACCCGGATATGCGTCGGAGCTATCCAGAAGAGCGGGGGTCCCTGGAAGGTGGGAGCCACTGTTATGACCATGATGAAGCTGTCCATTTCCTAGGGACAACATTGGAAGGGCCTGGCCATTTGGACAGGCCGTGTTTATATTTATATTTGCAGGGACCACACCCTAAACCTAAACCCGAACCGATTTTCAAATCCAAAAACCTATAACCAAAACCAAAACCAAAACCTATAACCTAAACGCGAACCCATTCTCAAATCCTAAAACGTATAACCTAAACCAATACTAAAACCTATGATGTAAACCCGAACCCATTCTCAAATCCAAAAACCTATAGCCTATCCCTAAACCTTAACCTATAACCTAACCTAAACCTATACTTATAACCTAAAACTATTCCCAAATCCCAAAACCTATAACCTAAACCTAAACCTATAACTTATAACCTTAACCAAAACCTATAACATAAACTAAAACCAAAACCTATAACCTAAACTCGAACCCATTCTCAAATCCCAAAACCTATAACCTAAACCAAAACCAAAACCTATAACCTAAACCCGAACCCACTCTCAAATCTCAAAACCTATAACCTAAACCTAAACCTAAACCTTATCCTAAACCTATAACCAATAACCTATAACCTAAACCAAAACCAAAACTTATAACCTAAACCCGAACCCATTATCAAATCCCAAAACCTATAACCTAACCTAAACCTATACTTATAACCTAAAACTATTCTCAAATCCCAAAACCTATAACTTAAACCTAACCTTAACCTAAACCTAAACCTATAACCTATAACCTCTAACCTTAACCAAAACCTATAACATAAACCAAAACCAAAACCTATAACCTAAACTTGAACCCATTCTCAAATCCCAAAACCTATAACCTAAACTTGAACCCATTCTCAAACCCCAAAACCTATAACCTAAACCAAAAGCAAAACCTATAACCTAAACCCGAACCCATTCTCAAATCCCAAAACCTATAACCTAAACCTAAACCTAAACCTTATCCTAAACCTATAACCAATAACCTAAACCAAAACCTATAACCAAAACCAAAACCAAAACCTATAACCTAAACCTTAACCCATTATCAAATCCCAAAACCTATAACCTAAAACTATTCCCAAATCCCGAAACATATAACCTTAACCTAACCTTAACCTATAACTTACAACCTTAACCAAAACCTATAACCTAAACCAAAACCAAAACCTATAACCTAAACTCAAACCCATTCTCAAATCCTAAAACCTATAACTTAAACCTGAACCCATTCTCAAATCCCAAAACCTATAACCTAAACCTAAACCTAAACCTTATCCTAAACCTATAACCTATAAGCAAAACCAAAACCTATAACCTAACCTGAACCTATACTTATAACCTAAAATTATTCCCAAATCCCAAAACCTATAACCTAAACCTAACCTTAACCTATAAACTTAACCAAAACCTATAACCTAAACCAAAACCAAAACCTATAACCTAAACTCGAACCCATTATCAAATTCCAAAACCTATAACCTAACCTAAATGTATACTTATAACCTAAAACTATTCCCAAAACCTATAACCTTAACCTAACCTTAACCTATAACCTATAACCTTAACCAAAGCCTATAACCTAAACCAAAACCAAAACCTATAACCTAAACCCGAACTCGTTCTCAAATCCCAAAACCTATAACATAAACCTAAACTGAAACCTTATCCTAAACCTATAACCTATAACCTAAACCAAAACCTATAACCTAAACTAAAACCAAAACCTATAACGTAAACCCGAACCCATTATCAAATCCCAAAACCTATAACCTAACCTAAACCTATACTTATAACCTAAAACTCTTCCCTAATCCCAAAACCTATAACCTAAACCTAACCTTAACCTATAACCTATAACCTTAACCGAAACCTATAACCTAAACCAAAATCAAAACCTATAACCTAAACCCGAACTCATTATCAAATCCCAAAACGTATAACCTTTACTTATAACCTAAAACTATTCCCAAATCTCAAAACCTATAACCTTAACCTAACCTTAACCTATAACCTATAACCTTAACCAAAACCTATAACCTAAACCAAAATCAAAACCTATAACCTAAATCCAAACCCATTCTCAAATCCCAAAACCTAAACCCAAACCTAAACCCAAACCTTATCCTAAACCTATAATCTATAACATAAACCAAAACCTACAACCAAAACCAAAACCAAAACCTATAACCTAAACCTGAGCCCATTATCAAATTCCAAAACCTATAACCTAACCTAAACCTATACTTATAACCTAAAACTATTCCCAAATCCCAAAACCTATAACCTAAACCTAACCTTAACCTATAACCTATAACCTTAACCAGAACCTATAACCTAAACTAAAACCAAAACCTATAACCTAAACACGAACCCATTATCAAATCCCAAAACCTATAACCTAACCTAAACCTATACTTATAACCTAAAACTATTCCCAAATCCCAAAACCTATAACCTATAACCTAAACCAAAACCTATAACCTAAACCAAAACCCGAACCCATTCTCAAATCCCAAAACCTATAACCTAAACTTAAACCTAAACCTTATCCTAAACCTATAACCTATAAGCAAAACCAAAACCTATAACCTAAACCCGAACCCATTATCAAATCCCGAACCTGATTTCCTAAACCTAAACCTTAACCTATTTTTAATTCCCTAAAGCTATAAGCTATAACCTATAACCTAAACATAACCTAAACCTAAACCTAAACCTAAACCTATAACCTTAACCTAAACCCAGGTTTTGAGTTTAAAAGTTCATCTTAGGTTTGAACACATTACTCATGTTGGATTTTTCCATTGTTTAGAAGATTTGTAGATAGATTTTTGATTTCTTCATATATAAGTGTTTTTTAATCTTTCTTCCTTTTGAAATGTATACAAAGGCATGCTTGTTTGATTGTGTCTACAAATGCTGTTTTATACAAAATGACAAGCTAAAGAAGTCAGTGGAGGATGAAGGAAAAGGTTTCAGAACTTGAAAGTGATCTTCTGTCGAAGTCCACAAAAGTTACATCTGCAGTTTCAAGGAAAGAAGAAACTCGATCTTCTGCATTTGCTGAAATTGATTGTCTGAAGGAAGAAAATTCTGTAAAAATATGAGCATTATTGAATGCATATGGAGGGTGTTTACTGTGTTGGAGTGTATTTATTTATTGCACATCAGGGCACGCCTTAGTTATAATTCTTATGATAGGTTGAGTGTTCACTCCCCAAGTGCAGGGTTGTGATGTAGTAATAACTCGGTAAGACCGAGGTCGAATCCCAAGGGACTGATACTTGTACATTATCTAAAACTAACTAGAACTAGACTAAGATGAATTCTAAATCAATTAGCAATGGGAAAATATTTGTAAAATAATTAATCTAAAACTTAGGAAAAATCAGAAATATGAAACTAGGGATTCAGAGGATCCACTTGTAGAGATCAGGGAGATCTTATGCCTGTTTCATGAATCATAGAAATTAACTGAACTGTCATTGATCTAGTTTTCAAGAGATGAAAGGTATATGAATTAGAATGGATTCCGTCACCAAACCATGCCCAAAGACTATGGCAAATAACAGAATTAAACTAATTACCACCCAATCACATGTATGCAAGTTAGGAAGGGTACCATCATCCAACCATGCCCAGGAGACTATGGTGAACAACAGGGCTTCCTGACGTCATAAACATAAAAGTAGAAGGACATGATCAAAGCCATTGCAGACCCATTGTAATTTTAGTCACAACAGACCATTAAAGACTAAAAATGCCATTAATTAAACTAGCATCAACATTAATTCAATTCATAAATTAAATAAAAAATTTATAAATTAAACTCTCCCATCTCACTACAAGCTTCACCTCCTAGCCCTATCTAGGAGGTTTAGCACAACATGAATAGGCTAGATATCTCAAAATAAAATAAAAATAAAAGAAATAAACAAACTTAGCTCTCTCTCTTGCAGACGTCCGACCTGAGCCTTCCTTCCCAGCTCTGAATCTTCCTCCCAAGACCTGAATGAATGCTCTCCACATCCAAAATCTCCTTATATAGCTGCTGGAGTGGTGAAAATCGGATTTGAATCGGATTTGGAAAGCTATGCATGCCTAGTGAAAGTTTTTTCGCAGCCAAGTTTGGTGCCTCGAAACACGCCACTTTCCTCGCTCAAATTCCAAAGAAACATCGTCCTTTAGTACTTTCTTGGGTCCTCTACATGATAGGCGGTTCAGATCTGCCATATGATCAAAGATGGTGGGCCAAAATCGCCTGGAAAAGTCAGTTTTCGCGGATGTGCGAAATCTTTCACACCATTTCGGTGTTGTGATCGGTGGGCCCCACAGAAGCATTTTAAGGAAAATCCACCCCGTCCATTAGATTCAGAATGAAATTTCAGTTAAGAATGGGTGGTTTTGAACGTCTATTGACGTGGCGCAGAGAAGAAATCACAAAAGGATCAGTTTTGAATATTGCAGGGCAGCCCTTTTGTGGCCCCTGTATCGTACACATGTGCTTGCATGGGTAAAAACTAGCAGCTATATTTTGCATTATTCATAGCTGTATACACGGTGGACGGTTCAGATCTTCCATACGGATCATGTTTGGGGCCCACTACCGTCCGTAAAAACCAGTGTCGGTCGGTTACGCGACCGTGAAAAATAAAAATTTTCATTTTTTAAAGATGATGCGGGTCAGCGCTTGCGCTGACCGATCGGTTGGTCCGGTGCACATCGTATGCACGTACATGTGTAATGTACACACCATGTATACGGGCCCCATTGCAATGTGTTTCAGAAATCCAATCCGCCCATTCTGTTCCTCACATTATTTTACCCATTGAGAACAATTATCAAGCATATCCAGCTAGCGGGTGGGTCCTAAATTGAAGATTGATGGGCTGATCTGCCCGTTAGGCCACTTCCGCAATGATCCAATGGATAATTTTTGACGTGTATGGTTAATTTATGATCCTCAGGCCATGTATGAAGTTTCGAGCCGAACCGATATTGGAAACCCCGTGATCTTGCGTTCTGGATGCATTTCAAGCCACTTGAGCTTCAATTTCTTAGTTTTCTCAGATTTCTGACCGTGTATGTCTGTCAATCTTGGTCCCTTGGAGTGTGTCTCTTGCCTTTGGTATCATCAGATCGTTAAATCTTAACTTTTAACATTCTTTTTCCATCCATGCTCATAAAATCACCTTGCAACACAAGAATGAGAAAACGAGCCATTAGACAGCATTATATTCGTAAATCCAGACAATATCTGGGGTCTAATATGCAATATTTGACCCTCAACATAACCCCCAACCAGCATTTTGCTAGTCCCGAGCAAGGTATGCGAAAAATAAGTTGAGAATTATAGGAGAACTTTCTATGAAATCGAGTGAGATTTTTAACAAAATACGATAAATTTAATATTCATGAATGTTAGAAATTGTTTTCTCCTGAGCTCAAGCGCACGGTAGACTTCATAATCAAGTGTAAAGTATTAATTTATCAATTAGAAAAATTGTAAACATTGAGATCCATGGATGTATAGTCTAATCTCGGCTTATCATCATTAAGAGATCCAATCGTCAATTTCATGATATCATTGGTAACCAACAAGAAAATTCATGACAACCAAAACCTAATCCAAAACTTGCCTCATAGATTAACCTATTAACTTGTGATTTTCCTATTCAAAGTAATGCCAAGGAAGGGGAATTAAATCCTCACCTGTAGGGAGCAAACCTATGGTGAAGATCGTACACCTGACTCTTTTTCACATATCATTCATGGGGAATTAACTCTACACCTATAGGGAGCAAACCTATGGTGAAGATTAATTATCCAACCTTTTTAATTTTTATACCATGATGACAAGATATTTCAGGCTGGTTCCTTTCGTGCTTAGTGATTACCAAGTTAATCTTTCGATATGGAATTGAAATCTTAATGTGTAAGCAAGACGTGTCCTGAAATCATGATTCAATCAATGTTTAAAACTCTAATCATGGATTGATAATTCAAACTCAACTGTGAAATCTATCAAGTAGCTAAATCCAAGAGTTATAAATTACCAACATCACGTATCTCGTAATTCTAAATCAAAGATAGATGTCAAAATCACATTGAATTTACAAGAAATGTCAGAAAAATTTCAAAAATTTTTCACAATTTTTGCTCAAGACCAAGAAAATACTGATTAGGAAGCCTAATCTCCCACCCCCAACATAAAATCTACATTATCCTCATTGTAAAAGATCTAAACATGGAACAACAAAAGTAAATGAGAAGTGATGGGAGGATAGTACCTGGAACAGAGAATCAGAAGGCTTTTTCCAAAAATATCAACGTACAAGCGAGTCAGCACATGAGAGAAATCAACAAAATAAAATAACAAAAATAAAATCATAAAAAGAAAATCCTACCTATACCACTTTCGCAAGTACTCTCGATTGCATTTAGCGTATGCAACAAGCCTTTAAACCCCTAGGTTACCCCTAGTGGATGAGTTGTAGTCTCGTGAGGGTTTGCAGTGATGTTACCCATAAACATTGAACTAACTAACTAAAAAAATGAAATGAAAAGCTGGGTTGCCTCCTAGGAGCGCTAAATTTACCGTCTTCAGCCAGACAAATAAAGCAACAATCTTAGTTTTATTAAAGCGATAAACCTACCTATACCTCCATCAGACTAGGAGATCAGTCCTGGTAAACAGAAGCAATCAGAGGCATGGACATGTCCTCTGAATCAAATGTCTCGACAAATGGCTTTAATCAATGTCCATTGACTTTAAACTCCTTGCCATTTTCGGGATCTCTTATCTCGACGGCCCCATGAGGATAAGCAGTGACAATAATGTAAGGGCCGATCCAACGAGATCGAAGCTTACCCGGAAAGAGGTGGAGTCGAGAATCGTGCAAAAGGACTTTATGACCTGGCGTGAATGATTTTCGTAGAATATGTTGATCATGAAACGCCTTCATCTTGTCCTTGTAAATTCTCGCGTTTTCATATGCACCGTTCCGGATTTCTTCAAGTTCATTCAACTGAAGTTTACGTAGCGAGTCAGTATTGTCCATATTTGAAATTCAGATTTTTGATCGCCCAGTATGCTTTATGTTCCAATTCCATCGGCAAGTGACAAGCCTTTCCATAGACAAGTCTAAAGGGAGATGTTCCAATAGGAGTTTTATAAGCAGTACGGTACGCCCATAAGGCATCGGTCAATCGGATTGACCAGTCCTTACGATCAGGGTTAACCGTTTTCTCTAGGATATGTTTGATCTCCCTATTGGAAATTTCAGCTTGTCCACTTGTCTGTGGATGGTATGGGGTGCTCACCTTATGAGAGATACCGTATTTCTTCATTAAGCTCTCAAATGGTCTATTACAGAAGTGTGAGCCCCTGTCACTAATAATGGCTCGAGGCGTTCCGAACCGCGACAGGATATTTTCTTTTAAAAATTTAATGACCGTGCGATGGTCATTTTTGCGGCACGAAATTACTTCGATCCATTTAATGACATAGTTTACAGCGAGCAAAATATACAGATTTTCAAATGATTGGGGGAATGGTCCCATGAAATCAATGCCCCAGCAATCAAATGCTTCAATGATAATGATGAGATTCAAAGGCATCATATTTTGATGGGACAATGCTCCCAATTTTTTACAACGCTCACAAGCTTTGCAAAACTCATGAGTGTCCCTGAACATAGTGGGCCAGTAAAAGCCACACTGTAGAATCTTGGCCGTAGTCTTTTTAGCAAAAAAGTGACCACCACAGGCCTGTCAGTGACAGAAGGAGATGACACTCTGATGCTCATCGTCTAGTACACATCTCCTTAAGATTTGGTCTGGGCAATATTTAAACAAATATGGATCGTCTCAGAAAAATTTACGCACCTTGGTAAAGAATTTCTTCTTATCTTGCAATGTCCAATGTGTCGGTATCGAACCTGTAGCATGATAATTAGCAATATCAGCGAACCAAGGTAAATGGGAGACTCTAAACAGTTGTTCATCAAGGAACATATCATTGATATGGGTCGCCTCAAGGGAATCAGAGGTATTAAGGTGAGAAAGATGATCGGCCACTACGTTCTCCACTCCCTTTTTGTCTTTAATTTTCAAATCAAATTCTTGGAGGAGAAGGATCCATCGTATTAGGCGGGGCTTAGAATCATTCTTGGAAAGAAAATACTTAAGTGCCGCATGATCTGTATAAATAATTATTTTGGATCCGATCAGGTAGGACCGAAATTTGTCCAAAGCGAACACTATGACTAAGAGTTCCTTTTCCATAGTCGAGTAGTTCACTTGGGCAGGATTTAGAGTCCTACTTGCGTAGTGAATAACGTAAGGCCGCTTATCTTTTCTCTGGCCTAGAACAGCTCCAAGATCATAATCAGAGGCGTCGCACATAAGTTTAAAAGGAAGACTCCAGTCGGGTGGCTGCATGATAGGTGCAGTGGTTAACATGCCCTTAAGCTTAGTGAAAGCTTCTTGGCACTGCTCAGTCCACTCGTATGGTGTATCCTTTTGAAGAAGATTACATAAAGGAGGAGAGAGGAGACTAAAGTCCTTTATGAATCGTCTGTAAAAGCCTGCGCGTCCTAAGAAGGATCGCACGTCTCTGATATTCTTGGGTGGAGGTAGGTTAGAGATAAGATCAATTTTTGCCTTATCTACCTCGATTCCTTTGGACGAGATGATATGCCCAAGGACAATTTCCTTTTGAACCATAAAATGACACTTCTCCCAGTTAAGTACCAAATTTTTTTCTTCACATCTTTTCAACACACATTTAAGACTTGTTAAGCATTCGCTGAAAGATGAACCAAAAATAGAAAAATCGTCTATGAAGACCTCTAGATATTTCCCCACCATGTCAGAAAAGATACTCGCCATGCATCGCTGAAAGGTGACAGGGGCATTACAAAACTCGAATGGCATCCTTCTGTAAGCAAAGGTGCCATAGGGACATGTAAATGTGGTCTTTTCCTGATCCTCAGGGGCGATTTCAATCTGATTATAACCTGAATACCCGTCAAGGAAATAATAATAGGAATGACCAGCTAGCCTTTCCAGGATTTGATCAATGAAGGGCAAAGGAAAGTGGTCTTTCCTTGTGACGGTATTCAACTTTCTGTAGTCAATGCACATTCTCCAACCAATAGTAACTCTGGTCGGCACGAGTTCATTATTGGTATTGGCTACGATGGTGATTCCGGACTTCTTAGGAACCACTTGAGTTGGACTCACCCATTGACTATCGGATATGGGGTAAATGATCCCCACTTCCAATAGTTTGAGAACCTCGTCCTTAACCACTTCCTTCATGTTTGGATTTAGTCTACGTTGTGATTGCCGAACAGCCTTTGCATTGTCCTCAAGATATATACGGTGAGTACAAATCGATGGGTTAATTCCCTTGAGGTCCGCTATCGTCCATCCAAGAGCTCCCTTATGCTCAATGAGAGTAGATATCAGTATACTCTCCTGTTCTTTCTCAAGGTGGACAGAGATCACCACTGGGTATGTCTCATCTTGACCTAAATAGACAAATCAGAGGGCAAAGGTTTTACGTCAAGCTTCGGTGGCTTGAGGTTAGACGGTAAAGGCACTACATCAGTTTGGGGCAATTCTTCAATGTGTGGCCTCCATTAGTTAACTTCAAATACCGGTGCAGTATCCAGCATGGCACACGTCTCCCTAATTATATCATCATCAAGATCATGGGAGTGGGCCAGACACGTCTCTAGAGGATCAGAGGATAAGGTGAGAGGTGTTCTATCTTCCACAAAAGAATCAATCATGTTAACATCGTGGAAATCATCATCATCCTCTGAGTTGCTGCCGTTATTGAAAAAGATATTCGATTCCAATTTCAAATTTCCAAAAGACATAGTCATAACACCATTCCTGCAATTGATAATTACATTTGAAGTGGACAGGAATGGGCGACCAAGGATGACGGGAATCTGAGTGCTCGTGTCATGATGGGTTTGGTGTCCAAGATGATAAAATCAACAGGGTAATAGAATCTATCAACCTGGACCAACACATCCTCGATGATCCCTCTTGGTACACGAACAGAACGATCAGTAAGTTGTAGTGTGGTTCGAGTGGGTTTTAATTCACCCAAACCTAACTGTTGGTATACCGAGTAGGGAATTAGATTGACGCTCGCTCCTAAGTCAAGAAGTGCGTGATCAATTCGATAGTTCTCGATTACACGTGATATGGTTGGGCAACCGGGATCTTTGAATTTTTGCGGCACATCTTGTTTCAGGATGACACTCACTTTCTCAGTCAAGGAGATCTTCTTTTGAACACTTTTCCGTCGTTTGGTAGTGCATAAGTCCTTTAGAAATTTAGCATATAAAGGAATCTGTTTTACAACATCAAGCAGAGGAATGTTGACTTTCACTTGTTTCAACACCTCTAGGATATCCTGAGAGTTAGAAAGACGTTTTGGTTCAACCAACCGTTGGGGAAACGGAGCAACTGGCTTTTCTAAAGGTTCCGGTTCAAATTTTTGTGGGGCGCCACTAAATCCATCATTGTTGCCCTATTCTAGTTCTTGAGACTTTTCGGGCCTAACCGGAAGGGTTTTATCAATAACCTTCCCACTCCTAAGAGTGGTGATGGATTTAGTGTGCCCCATTTGATTTGAAGAGATGGGATTACCTGTCTCGTATTGTGGTTTAGGATTGGAGATTGGTTGTGCAGAAAGCATCCCCTTTTCTATAACCGTCATACGTGAATCTATCTTTGGTATGAAATTCCACATTATCTGCGTCAGCTCTTGCACAGAATTTTGAGCCGGTTCTTCTTGAGGTCTCCCCTGATTTGGATTTTGATTGAAGAAACCTTGAGGGGTAGCAGTTTGTCCGTTCCTCCAACTAAAATTTGGATGATTTTTCCAGCCAGGATTGTACGTATTAGAGGGTGGTCCATTGAAAGGTCTTTGATAGTTATTTACGGCATTAGATTGTTCATTCAATACTTCTCTAAAGGCAGGTATTGAAGGACAATTTTCAGTAGTATGAATGTTGCAATCACAGATGCCGCAAACACTTTCATTAACCTTTTCCTTCTTTCCTTCCATGGCCTCAAATTTTCTGGTGAGATTGGCCACCTTAGCGTTAAGATCATTATCCTCTTTCAGGAGATATATTCCTCCTTTTTCCCTTGAATGAATCGGCCTAGACGTAGTGTTCGTCCTTGGGTAATAGTCTCATGTTGTATTTTTTCAGCGAGACTATCGAGGTAATCCCATACCTCGTCGACATTTTTATTAATGAAATCTCCGTTACACATTGTCTTGACCATTTGGCGCATGAAAGATGTTAGCTCATCATAGAAAAAATTCATAATGCGCCATATTTCAAAGCCATGTTGTGGGCATGCATTAACCAGATCCTTGAACCTTTCCCAACATTGGAAGAATGTTTCATCTTCCTTTTGGGCAAAGTTCATGATTGCTCTCCTGAGGGTAATTGTCTTATGATGTGGAAAAAATTTCTTTATAAATTCCCTCTGCATATCATTCCATGTGCCAATGGATCTAGGACGCATTGAATGTAACCACGTCTTGGCTTTTTCTTTCAAGGAAAATGGGAAGAGTTTCAGCCTAATAATATCCTTAGATACATTAGGAAAGTATAAGGTGCCTATGATTTCATCGAACTCTCATCGAACTCTTTCAGATGCAAGTATGGTTCTTCAGACTCAAGCCCATGAAACTTAGGAAGGAGTTGGATAACCCCTGGCTTGATGTCCATATGTCCTGTATTCTCAGGAAAAATCATGCATGAGGGCGTACTCACCCCCGCCGGTTGTAAATAATCTCGTAAAGTATGAGGCGGGGGTGCCTGATGCACCTCATTCTCATCATGTACTTCCTCAACCCTTGGTTGGGGTAGTGCTTGAGGTTGATTTTCAGCCATAACGTCTTCTAACTCAGGAGAATTCAAGTGGTGTCTAGTCATGCAATGGACAGTCAACCCCTCAACTAATCCTCCTTCAGTCACAAGACGTCGAGTGTTGTCGCGTGCCCACTGGGGCATAAAACATACTCAGCCCTCAAATTCTAACTTAAACTTAAGAGAAGGGAAGAAGAAATTTAGAAAATAAAAGGGAAAGATGGAAAGAAGCTACCAAATTTGAAGTCCTAGGTTAAGAACCTGCAGAATAAACAAAACAAGTTAGTTTTTAAACAAAAAGTCTATAAAATAGAGAAATTCTAAAGATATAATAAGAACCAAAGTTAGGATTTCTAAAAAGAGTTAGAATTAGCAACTACTAAAAAGAAAAACTAAATCTTAATCTATAATAGAGAGAAAGAATTTAAGAAAGAATTTACCAATTTTGAAACTATCTTAGAAGCCTACAAAATAGGGAAGACAAGTTAGTTTCTAAAAATCAAAAAAATCTAAACCTAATCTTAAACTAATCCTAAAACTAATTAATTTCAGAAAAACGTAGCCGACAGTCCCCGGCAACGGTGCCAAAAACTTGTTCACTCCCCAAGTGCAGAGTTGTGATGTAGTAATAACTCGGTAAGACCGAGGTCGAATCCCAAGGGACTGATACTTGTACATTATCTAAAACTAACTAGAACTAGACTAAGATGAATTCTAAATCAATTAGCAATGGGGGAATATTTGTAAAATAATTAATCTAAAACTTAGGAAAAATCAGAAATAGGAAACTAGGGATTCAGAGGATCCACTTGTAGAGATCAGGGAGATCTTATGCCTGTTTCATGAATCATAGAAATTAACTGAACTGTCATTGATCTAGTTTTCAAGAGATGAAAGGTATATGAATTAGAATGGATTCCATCACCAAACCATGCCCAAAGACTATGGCAAACAACAGAATTAAACTAATTACCACCCAATCACATGTATGCAAGTTAGGAAGGGTACCGTCATCCAACCATGCCCAGGAGACTATGGTGAACAACAGGGCTTCCTGACGTCATAAACATAAAAGTAGAAGGACATGATCAAAGCCATTGCAGACCCATTGTAATTTTAGTCACAATAGACCATTAAAGACTAAAACATGCCATTAATTAAACTAGCATCAATATTAATTCAATTCATAAATTAAATAAAAAATTCATAAATTAAACTCTCCAATCTCACTACAAGCTTCACCTCCTAGCCCTAACTAGGAGGTTTAGCCCAACATGAATAGGCTACATATCTCAAAACAAAATAAAAATAAAAGAAATAAACAAACTCAGCTCTCTCTCTTGCAGACGTCCGACCTGAGCCTTCCTTCCCAGCTCTGAATCTTCCTCCCAAGACCTGAATGAATACTCCCCACGTCCAAAACCTCCTTATATAGCTGCTGGAGTGGTGAAAATCGGATTTGAATCGGATTTGGAAAGCTATGCATGCCTAGTGAAAGCTTTTTCGCAGCCAAGTTCGGTGCCTCGAAACACGCCACTTTCCTCGCTCAAATTCTAAAGAAACACCGTTCTTTAGTGCTTTCTTGGGTCCTCTACATGATAGACGGTTCAGATCTGCCATATGATCAAAGATGGTGGGCCAAAATCGTCTGGAAAAGTCAGTTTTCGCTGATGTGCGAAATCTTTCACGCCATTTCGCTGTTGTGATCGGTGGGCCCCACAGAAGCATTTTAAGGAAAATCCACCCCGTCCATTGGATTCAGAATAAAATTTCAGTCAAGAATGGGTGGTTTTGAACGTCCATTGACGTGGCGCAGAGAAGAAATCGCAAAAGGATCAGTTTTGAACGTTGCTGGGCAGCCCTTTTGTGGCCCCTGTATCGTACACGTGTGCTTGCATGGGTAAAAACTAACAACTATATTTTGCATTATTCACAGCTGTATACACGGTGGACGGTTCAGATCTTCCATACGGATCATGTTTGGGGCCCACTACCATCCGTAAAAACTAGCGTCGGTCGGTTACGCGACCATGAAAAATAGAAATTTTCGTTTTTTAAAGATGATGCGGGTCAGCGCTTGCGCTGACCGATCGATTGGTCCGGTGCACATTGTATGCACGTACATGTGTAATGTACACAACATGTATACGGGCCCCATTGCAATGTGTTTCAGAAATCCAATCTACCCATTCTGTTCCTCACATTATTTTACCCGTTGAGAACAATTATCAAGCATATCCAGCTGGCGGGTGGGCCCCAAATTGAAGATTGATGGGCTGATCTGCCCATTAGGCCACTTTCGTAATGATCCAATGGATGATTTTTAACGTGTACGGTTAATTTATGGTCCTCGGGCCACGTATGAAGTTTCGAGCCAAACTGATATTGGAAATCCCATGATCTTGCGTTCTGGATGCGTTTCAAGCCACTTGAGCTTCAATTTCTTAGTTTTCTCAGATTTCTGACCGTGTATATCCGTCAATCTTGGTCCCCTGGAGTGTGTCCCTTGCTTTTGGTGTCATCAGATCGTTAAATCTCAACTTTTAACATCCTTTTTCCATCCATGCTCATAAAATCACCTTGCAACACAAGAATGAGAAAACGAGCCATTAGACAGCATTATATTCGTAAATCCAGACAATATCTGGGGTATAATATGTAATATTTGACCCTCAACATTGAGCAAAGTGAAGTACTGTTTATTTAGAAATGTGAATGTAGGATGCATTGTATAATTTGATTGCTATTTGTAATAAATGCATCTATTTCTTTTTCTAATTGCATTTTATGTATTATTTCTATCAGCATTAAGCTTAGGTGAGTTATCAATCACAACAGGTTCTTGCAATGAAAACAGGTCGTATTATTATAATTTTTTAAAAAAAACAACTATGAATATAATCGTAGCTATAGCTACGGCTTTCGTCCGTAGCTATTGGTATCTATTGCTACGGGTATTATTGGTGCTATTGGTATTTATTGCTACGGATAAAATCCCTTTTGCTACGGATATAAGCTGTAGCACGTCCATCGCTATTGGTAGGGTAGCTAAAGGTATTGCCATGGACATAATCTGTAGCTATTGGTATCTATTGCTACGGATATAATCCGTAGCTACTGGTATTTATTGCTACGGCTATAGTCTGTAGCTATTGGTATCTATTGCTACGGATATTATCCGTAGCTACAGCTTTAGCTACACCATCAATAGTGATGGACGTGCTACGGATCATATCCATAGCAAAATTCCTTTTGCTATGGTTTTTAGCCGTAACATTTGACCATTTTTCTTGTATTAATTGTAGACTCGGGTGTTTCGTTTCATGCCACTTCATATAAGGAAGTTCTGCGTGATTATGTGTCAGGTGACTTTGGGAGAGTTTACCTGAGTGATGATGAGCCGTGCAATATCGTTGGAAATAGAGACGTTCAGGTCAATTAGAAAGACGGAACAATTTTGAAATTGAAGGATATCAGACATGTACCGAGTTTGAGAAGGAATCTGATCTCGGTGGGGCAGTTGGCCGATACGGTTATGTGACGACATTCACCAGTGATTCCTAGAAGATCACAAAAGGTGCCTTAGTGATATCTCGAAGCAAAAAGAAAGGTACTTTGTACATGACTTCAAGATCGTATAGTTCAATCGCAATCGTATCAACTGGAGTGAATGAACAGTTATGGCATTAGAGGTTGGGACATATGAGTGAGAAGGGGATGAAAGTACTATTGTCAAAAGGAAAGATATCAGGGCTGAAGTCTATTGACTTGAAATTTTACGACGATTGCATATATGTCAAGCAGAAGAGGGTAAGCTTCAAGAAGACAGGACGCGCTCCAAAGACGCTGTCACGCCCCAAACTCGGAAACCGGGCTCACAGAATTCCCGATCGCCGAATCCGGCGCCGACAGCCTCCGTAGAACCCCATTCTCGGCACCTAGCTCCCATTCGCCAGGTTCCGATCCTGGGATGCTACGAGGAGGATTTCAAATACCAGTTTGTTTCGTAATAAGCATAACCAAAGGCATAACCCACAAACAACAACCAAGCACTCCATTACATTTCCACTATGATCAAAAATTTTTACAAGTACAATGAGCATAAAGGGAAATACAATGGTAAATAACAGAAAACTCCAAAATGATCAGCGACGCGCTCCTGCCTCAACGCTGCTGCAGCCCAACGTCACCTGCACGCAACGGTCGTGCATAAGCTTACAGAAAGCTTAGAGGATGGTGAAAGTGTGTGCGCAAGGTAGTAATATGAATGCAATGTCAGAGTAATGCGGAATATGCAAATGGAAACATAATATCATGAGCCGTACCAAGGCTTATGCGATGCAAGACATGAATGGTTCGGCCATCCCAAGGCCATGCAATGTGCAATGCAACTCAAGCATACAGATCCTCATCAATGTCCACATATCAGTACAGCTCAAAGTATGGAATATCACCGGGGTCTAGTACACTCTAAACCAGATTGCCGCCACATCGCGCGCAATAAGGTAAGTGGAAGAGACCTCACTATCCGTCTGTCAATATCGGGCGCGACTCGTCGATAGCGGACCCATTCCTCGAGCTGGTCAGACTCAGCCTAGCATTGCCCCCTACACTCGGGCGGGTAAGGCCGTACCCCCTTCCAACCGACCACGACACAGTGGAGAGCGTAACCGTCTGGTAATCGGCACTCAACGCTCATCTACCCACTCGGTCTAGACGTTGGAGCAACCTCTTGGTACCATAAGGGTTTAGGGACTTTCACCCAGGGATATCTATAGTACCCCATGTAGAACAAGATTTTCGGTATCCGATCCTGCCAACCACGATGCGTCTGTGGAGGCTACGGCCCTGATGTCGCTAGGGCGTACAATAACCATGACACACAAATGCGGAATGCATGAATCACGCTATCCAGTCATGCAACCAATCCTGCGCATACCGTGCGCTCATGTAGGGCAGCACCACCTAACCGGGAGCCCATAACAACCTGTCCGAAGGCAAATGCTATGATCAGACAATTCTCACGTCAAGCATACATATGATGCGTATGATTATGAATCATGAAACTGTATTAAACATGGTATAATAAAATGAACTATCTTACAATGCAGATGGGCCTGGACGATCTATACACAGCAAGTACGGCCTGGTGATGGGCCCTAAGGAGAGTCGTAATGTGGACATCCAACCAACATTACACTCGCAATGTGGACGTCAAACCATCATTGCTTCTCAGGTACGAGCCTCTTAAAACACCGCTACATAATCGGTATTGGGTTTACACATTGCAATGGACCTTATGTTCCTCCCATTGGGCCTTGCATATATATCAAATGGGCCATAGCTTATGGGCCTTTTATTCGTCAGATGGGCCACGTAAATGAGCCGCACCAATGGGTCTTATGTGCATTGCAGTGGGTCAAACCCGTGGGCCTTGGACTGCACCAATTGGACCTAGTCACATGAGTCTAATATGTATCAAATGGGCCACACCAATTGGGCCCCCACATGTGCATCAATTGGGCCTTAATCCATAGACCTTATATGAGTCAAATGGGCCTAACTCCCTAGGCCTTAAACAAATCAAATGGGCCTAAACCCGAAAGCCTTGTATATATAACAAAGTGGCCTAAACCCCTAGGTCTTACATAAATCAAATGGGCCTGTACTCATAGGCTTTATACAATTTAAATGGGCCTGGACCCAAGGGCCTTGGAATATATCAAATAGTTCAGTCCCATGGGCCGTACATCCACATCAAAGTGGACCCCAATATATGTCACAACTACATTTAAGATGAGCCTCAATTCATGCTAAGATGAGGTCCACTTGGACCGTGGATCTGGCTCATACCTTGACTCATTCTATAGCACAATCTGCTTACAATGGATGGGCAGATTGGATGCAGCATCTGCATCACGGGTGGAGCCCACGAGAAGGCCCACCATTGTGAATGTTTGTACATATGTAGTATATAAACTATGTATATAATATATATATACAATATTTTATATATATACTATATAACATCAGTGTGTATGTATATGTATGTATACACATGCATGCACACCTATACCACGCATACAGCACGCACACACTCTCCACACACGCTGCACGCATGCTCTGGTGGCGTGCATAAAACACATGCATCAAGAGGGCTCCACCGTCCGCTGGACGGTGGAAGCAAAATGACAACAAGGTGGGCGCCACCGTCCATTGGACGGTGGACTTCAATACACACATCACTGTGGGTCCCATGTGGGGCCCACCCTGTAATTTTCATTTGAAATCTAACCCGTTCACGAGGTCCCTTGGACCTGGATGAAGGGGAAACATAAATTTCATCTCGATCCAACACTGCTGTGGGCCCCTAAAAGGATCTCAATGGTAATTATTTAGGTCCACTGTTTCAAGTGGTGTGGGCCACCTGAGTTTTGGATCTGGACGAAATTTGGAGGGGGCCCACCTGATGCTGGGGCCCGCCTGATGAACGGATTAAATGACAATTAAGCATTACGGTGGGGCCCACGGCTGGAGCCGTGGGTCCCAAGCTGGACGCCCGCCCGCCAAGACGTGCAGCGCCTGCTGCACGTCTGTTGCTTGTCAGAGAGAGGCAATGCCTCATTTCCATTTAAAAGAAAATTTAGTTTCCTGGGGTTTTTCACGCCTGGGGCCCACGTCAAGTTGATCCACCCCGTCCATTGAGTTCAGGGGCTCAAAACAATCCCAATGAGTCTAAGGTTCGGGATTTTTGGGTGTATAGTCTCATCAGGAAGTGTATTTAAGGGTAACCATCCAAGTCTCTGATGTTATGGCCCATTGGATAATCATGTCCACCTCATTCTTCGGCTCAACGGTTAAAATGTTGTGAGCAAGGGGATGGACAGTTTGGATCGAATATCTACATCAAGGTGGGGCCTACACAAGGGGCCACCCAAAAGCTCCTCTTTTTCTTTCTTTTTTTTTTTGTGCAGGGACGTCCAGCGTCCCAGACGCTGGACGGTGAGCTCCCCTTATAGGTACATGGTGGTGGCCTTTTTGAGGTGGGCCGCCACTAATGGATGGCATATTTCAACATTTAAGGTGGGCCCCACTTGAAGGAAAATAAATACATCAAGGCGGGATCCATTCAAGTGGGCCACACAATCCTATTTGCATAAGCACAAAATAAAATAAAAATAAAATAAAAATAAAATAAAATAAAATAAAATAAAAAGAAATGAAAGAGAGAGAGAGAGAGAGAGAGAGAGAGACATGGCGAGTGGGACACGGCTTGTGATGGAGGGACCCCGTCATTATGGGCCCTCCCTTGCAATCAAACATACAATAAATGAATCCCTTTGATCATGGGAACATCAACGGTGGAGATCCATTCTCCACCGTTATGGACGGTCAAGATGACCTTTTTGCAATGAAATAACCATCATGATGGGGTCCATGGAGAATGGCCCCATCATGGAACGATCATGATGATCCAAGTGGTCCATCGGCCACATTTTAGGGTCCCAAGTGAGATCCACACCATTGATCGGTGGGCCTCACTTGGTCCACCGTAAAAACAAATAAATCTACCCTATAGAGGCACCCACCGTCCGATCTTCTTGCTCCTAGGGGTTCCTTGGCACCTTATCTTCAACTTCAATGGCTAAGATGAAGGATGGAGGGTTGAGATGGGGGATTTTGGGGTAGGAAGGTGGGCCACTTGGAGCTTAGAGGGAGGTTGGAAATTTTCATACGTGGGAGCTCCTTGCAATTTTTTTGTTGCTTGGATATTTTTGGAATGAGGGAGAGAGTGAGAGAGAGAGTGATGTAAAGGGAGAGAGAGAGAGTGATGGATGGATGGGTGAGTGATGGTGGTGTAAGAGAAACTTGACTTTTGTGTAAGAGAAGTATGGGTTAAGAAGACTTTTGTGGCTTTTTGTGTAAGAAAGGTATGGGTTGAGAAGACTTTGGTGGTTGCTTGGGAAAAGGGATGGAAGTGATGTGTACTTGACCTTTGATGGGTTGATGGGTGATTGATTGATGGGATTGATGTGATTGATGTGACACATCGTTGAGATTCCCTTGGTTTTCGCAACGCGCGGCGTTTTCTCGCACCGAACGTTGGCCCATATCTCTTGATCAGGGTATCGCCTCGGCGCGTGAGTCGCGGTATCGGAACCGCGGCGACGGTGCGGTCGCTATGGTATTGGTCTCGGGTTGAGTCGACTCGGGTTGTCGGTACATGAATCCAGGTCGCGCGTCGATATTGTTTAAGGGTCGAAAGTTGCCGGAATTCGACCGGTAAGACCGCGGAAGTGTACGGAAAGGTACGGACCAAGATACGGGTCTTACAGCTCTCCCCTCCTTATAAAAATTTCGTCCTCGAAATTTACACAAGCGTCGCAACTAAGCATAACTCGCGAGGAATAAGAAACATAACGTCATCATATAGAATCAGGGACAACGTACAAAATACAATACACGATCATCAACCATCAAAGAGATGAGGATATCGCTCTCGAATCTCAGCCTCACGCTCCCAAGAAGCCTCCTCTACAGAATGGTGACCCCACTGCACCTTCACCAACGGAATGACCTTGGTTCTGAGGACCTGCTCCTTCCGATCAAGGATACGGACTGGCTGCTCAATGTAAGAAGCGTCCTCACGAACCTCCAACGGCTGCCAATCAATAACGGGAACTATGTCTGACCCACACTTCCTCAACATGGAGACGTGAAACACGTTGTGGACGCCAGACAACTGAGATGGCAAGGCAAGCCGATAGGCCACGGCGCCAACGCGCCCAGTGATCTCGAAAGGTCCTATAAATCTCGGGGCAAGCTTGCCCTTCGCTCCAAATCGAACTACGCCCTTCATGGGCGAGACCTTGAGATACACATGGTCCCCTACATCAAACTCCAAGGGACGACGCCGACGATCAGCAAAACTCTTCTGTCGGCTCTGAGCTGTGCGCATCCTCTGCCTGATGATGTCAATAGCCTCTGAAGTCTCCTGCACAAGCTCGGGACCTAGGAGACGACGCTCTCCAACCTCGGTCCAACAACTCGGTGATCTGCATGGTCTGCCATATAGTGCCTCAAAAGGAGCCATGCCGATGGTCGCCTGATAGCTGTTATTGTACGCGAACTCAGCCAATCGCAGATGCTCATCCCAGCTACCCCCGAAGTCAATCGCGCAGGCCCGAAGCATATCCTCAAGTATCTGATTGACCCTCTCGGTCTGGCCATCGGTCTGCGGATGGTACGCGGTGCTGAGCTGCAAATCAGTCCCCATCGCACGCTGGAAGCTTCCCCAAAACTGAGACGTGAACCTCGAGTCTCGGTCAGAAACGATCGAGACTGGAACACCATGCAGTCTCACAATCTCCTCAATAAACAGTCTCGCAAGCCGGTCCATAGACCAAGTCGCACGCATCGCAAGGAAATGTGCCGACTTCGTCAGACGATCCACAACAACCCAAATGGAGTCATGACCGCGCTGAGTCCTCGGCAAACCCATAATGAAATCAGTCGACACGTGCTCCCACTTCCACATCGGGACGCTCAACGGCTGCAAAAGACCAGGAGGTCTCTGATGATCGGCCTTGACACGCTGGCACGTGTCACACTCGGCCACAAAACTGGCGATCTGGCGCTTCATCCCCGCCCAAAAATACTGTCGCCTCATGTCACGATACATCTTCGTCGAGCCCGGGTGGATAGAAAACCGCGATCGATGTGCCTCGGTCATAAGATCTCTGCGTAACTCTGGCATATCCGGGACACATAATCGGCCTCTGAAGCGAAGTCCACCGTCTGTACCGATCTGCCAATCAACCTGACCCTCAGATGCCGCCTCAGCCATATAACCCTGCAACGACTCATCAGCCTGCTGAGCCTCGATCACCCTAGCGACAAGAGAGGGTTGAATCGACAAGCTCGATAACTGTACAATGGAAGACTGCAGGCCGAACTCAAAGTCATATGCAGCAATATCCTCAAGCATCCGCCACTCCTGAATCATCATATGTGCCACTAGGCCTCGTGGCTGACGGCTGAGGGCATCTACCACCACGTTCGCCTTGCCCGGGTGGTACTGAAGGTCGAAATCATAGTCCTTCAGGAGCTCCATCCAGCGCCTCTGTCTCATATTCAACTCAGACTGCGAGAAGAGGTACTTCAAGCTCTTGTGATCAGAGAAGAGCTCGAACCTAATCCCGTAAAGGTAGTGCCTCCACACCTTCAGTGCGAAGACAACGGCAGCCAGCTCCAGATCATGTGTAGGGTAGTTCAGCTCATGGACCTTGAGCTGACGAGACGCAAAGGCCATTGGTCTCCCGTGCTGCATCAGGACAGCACCTAAACCGATGTGCGAGGCATCAGTGAATACAATGAAGCCGTCACTCCCAGAGGGAAGAGTGAGGACAGGAGCGGACGTCAGACGGTCCTTCAACTCCGTAAATGCTCGCTCGCAGGCGTCACTCCAAATAAACTCTGCGCCCTTCCGAGTCAACCTGGTCAGCGGGGCTGCAATACGAGAGAAACCCTCAATGAAACGCCGGTAGTAGCCCGCCAAACCAAGGAAACTACGGATCTCTGTCGCAGTAGTGGGCTGGCCCCACTGACGCACTGCCTCGACCTTCGAGGGGTCCACTGCGACACCCTCCCTCGTCACCACGTGACCGAGGAACTTCACCTCCTCCTGCCAGAACTCGCACTTCTCCAGCTTTGCATACAGCTGGTGTGCGCGGAGGGTCTGCAAGGTAGTCCCCAAGTGCTGCTCATGCTCCTCACGGGTCCTCGAGTAGATCAGAATGTCGTCGATGAAGACTACGACAAACTGATCCAGATATGGGCGAAAAACCTCGTTCATTAGCTGCATGAAGACCGCGGGTGCATTGGTCAGTCCGAAGGACATGACCTGAAACTCAAAATGACCGTAACGCGTCCTGAATGCTGTCTTCGGAATGTCCTCATCTCGGACCCGAATCTGATGATAACCAGAACGCAGGTCAATCTTCGAAAAGAACTGTGCACCCTGCAGCTGGTCAAACAAATCATCAATCCTAGGGAGCGGGTACTTGTTCTTGATCGTGACTTTGTTGAGCTCGCGATAGTCAACGCAGAGCCTCAACGAACCATCCTTCTTCTTCACGAAGAGTACCGGTGCTCCCCATGGAGAACTGCTCGGACGGATAAAGCCCAACTCACGCAACTCGTCCAACTGCTTCTGCAGTTCCCGTAACTCCAACGGTGCCATACGATACGGGGCCTTTGAAATAGGCGCGGTACCGGGCACGAGATCGATCTGAAACTCGGTGAGTCGGCGAGGCGGTAATCCCGGAATCTCCTGGAATACATCGGGAAAATCGCAAACTATCGGTAACTGGTCGATGCAAACGGCGACAGGCTCCTCTATGGCACAAGACATCAAACAAGACAACCGCTCTCCTCTGGCCTCTGCAACGAACTGGAACTGTGGCACGCCGGGTATACAGAACGTGACGGTCCTCGCGGCGCAGTCCAAAATGGCATAATACTCAGCGAGCCAATCCATGCCCAAGATAACGTCGAACTCGGACATCGGCAAAACAAACAAATCAGCAGGCAGGAAGGTATCCCCAACTAGAACGGGACAAGACGAACAGAATCGTCCCAACGCTGCAGTCCTCCCCAAGGGAGTCGATACTGATAGACTCTCACCAGCGGACTCTAACGGTAAGCCAGCCGATCGACAGAAGCTCTCGGCCACAAAGGAATGCGATGCACCAGAATCAAACAATACACGTGCAATGCATGCAGAAACTGGCAGTATACCCTCAACGACTCCCCCAGATGACTGCGGATCCTGCTGAGCCGCATAAAACCTAGCCTGAGCTGGCTGGGGAGGTGCCTGTCCCCTCTGAACGTGCTGCTGCTGCTGCTGAGGTCGCTGAGGTGGTCGAAACTGCTGCCTCTGCTGCTGTGGCCTCTGAGGCTGGTGCTGATGCTGGTGCTGCTGCTGAGGTGGCCTCGGTGGTAGAGGCTGCTGTCGCTGCTGCTGTCGCTGCTGCTGTGGGGGTCTCTGCTGCTGCGGTGGAGGTCTCTGCTGCTGTGGACCTCTCTGCTGCTGCTGGGGACTGGGACACTCCCATGAACGGTGTCCCGTCGCACCGCACCTGAAGCAAGTGCCGGTGAACTGTCTCTGAGGTGGTGGTGGAGGTGCTGATGGTGCTGATGGTGTACGGAAAGCTGGGCGACCAGTGCGCCTCTGCTGCTGTGGTCGACCCTGCTGGGAATGACTGGAAGAAGCCTGCCTCTTCCGGTCTCCCCTCTGACCACGATCAGACTGAGAACCGGCCCACTCAGTCTCATATATCTGAGCCTTCCGCACCACTGCCTGGAAGGTAGGAAGCTCATGCCCAATGACACGACCTCGAAGGCCGTAACGTAAGCCGTGCTCGAAACGGCGGGCCTTCCGCCCCTCATCATCAACCATATATGGTGCGAATCTCGACAGTGCCATGAAACGGGCCGCGTACTGTGCCACGGTCATATCTCCCTGCACCAGAGTCTCGAACTCTAAGGCTCGCTGACGACGGATGTGGTCAGGGAAGTACTGCTCCTCAAATCGGTCCACAAAGTCCTCCCATGTCCAGACATAATCAGGTCCGGCGACACGGGCGACAGAGGTCCACCAATGCTCGGCCTCACCGTGGAAGAGAAATACTGCTAACCGGACGCGCTGCTCGGTCGTGCATAACATGGTATCGAATATCTTCTCCACATCAGAGCGCCATCTCTCGGCTGCAGTCGGATCCGGCTCACCCTGGAAACGAGGGGGATCATGCCGTCGAAACTCACGAAGTACAGCGCTCGCGCGCTCCTGCTCTGCCTGAGCTGGTGAAACAGCTGGGCGTCTGCCCTGTCCCTGTAGTGCAGCTGTCACAGCCTGCAACATCTGCTGTAACTGAGAGGCACTCACAGTCACAGTCGGCTCCTCATCAGTCTCAGGTGGAGGAATGTCATCCTCATGGGAAGAAGCAGGAATCTCTGAGGGTGGAATGGGGGACGCAGGTGGTAGAGCTGGAGTCTCCGATGGTGAGGTAGAATCCTCAGGTGGTGGTGCGGGAGTCGATCGAGTAACAGGCGCCATACCCTACAGGAAAGAGCGAAAGCGCCTATCATCTTCCAGAACTCTCGAATGTACGCATGTTAATGGTCTGATTCGGAAGGTCGTGAAGTTATCCGAACTTCAGAACTTAGCCATTCTTCACTCATAGCAAACATGTAATGTTGTTCTCGGTTATTCCCAAGTTATGCTCTGATACCAACTTCTGTCACGCCCCAAACTCGGAAACCGGGCTCACAGAATTCCCGATCGCCGAATCCGGCGCCGACAGCCTCCGTAGAACCCCATTCTCGGCACCTAGCTCCCATTCGCCAGGTTCCGATCCTGGGATGCTACGAGGAGGATTTCAAATACCAGTTTGTTTCGTAATAAGCATAACCAAAGGCATAACCCACAAACAACAACCAAGCACTCCATTACATTTCCACTATGATCAAAAATTTTTACAAGTACAATGAGCATAAAGGGAAATACAATGGTAAATAACAGAAAACTCCAAAATGATCAGCGACGCGCTCCTGCCTCAACGCTGCTGCAGTCCAACGTCACCTGCACGCAACGGTCGTGCATAAGCTTACAGAAAGCTTAGAGGATGGTGAAAGTGTGTGCGCAAGGTAGTAATATGAATGCAATGTCAGAGTAAAGCGGAATATGCAAATGGAAACATAATATCATGAGCCGTACCAAGGCTTATGCGATGCAAGACATGAATGGTTCGGCCATCCCAAGGCCATGCAATGTGCAATGCAACTCAAGCATACAGATCCTCATCAATGTCCACATATCAGTACAGCTCAAAGTATGGAATATCACCGGGGTCTAGTACACTCTAAACCAGATTGCCGCCACATCGAGCGCAATAAGGTAAGTGGAAGAGACCTCACTATCCGTCTGCCAATATCGGGCGCGACTCGTCGATAGCGGACCCATTCCTCGAGCTGGTCAGACTCAGCCTAGCATTGCCCCCTACACTCGGGCGGGTAAGGCCGTACCCCCTTCCAACCGACCACGACACAGTGGAGAGCTTAACCGTCTGGTAATCGGCACTCAACGCTCATCTACCCACTCGGTCTAGACGTTGGAGCAACCTCTTGGTACCATAAGGGTTTAGGGACTTTCACCCAGGGATATCTATAGTACCCCATGTAGAACAAGATTTCCGGTATCCGATCCTGCCAACCACGATGCGTCTGTGGAGGCTACGGCCCTGATGTCGCTAGGGCGTACAATAACCATGACACACAAATGCGGAATGCATGAATCACGCTATCCAGTCATGCAACCAATCCTGCGCATACCGTGCGCTCATGTAGGGCAGCACCACCTAACCGGGAGCCCATAACAACCTGTCCGAAGGCAAATGCTATGATCAGACAATTCTCACGTCAAGCATACATATGATGCGTATGATTATGAATCATGAAACTGTATTAAACATGGTATAATAAAATGAACTATCTTACAATGCAGATGGGCCTGGACGATCTATACACAGCAAGTACGGCCTGGTGATGGGCCCTAAGGAGAGTCGTAATGTGGACATCCAACCAACATTACACTCGCAATGTGGACGTCAAACCATCATTGCTTCTCAGGTACGAGCCTCTTAAAACACCGCTACATAATCGGTATTGGGTTTACACATTGCAATGGACCTTATGTTCCTCCCATTGGGCCTTGCATATATATCAAATGGGCCATAGCTTATGGGCCTTTTATTCGTCAGATGGGCCACGTAAATGAGCCGCACCAATGGGTCTTATGTGCATTGCAGTGGGTCAAACCCGTGGGCCTTGGACCGCACCAATTGGACCTAGTCACATGAGTCTAATATGTATCAAATGGGCCACACCAATTGGGCCCCCACATGTGCATCAATTGGGCCTTAATCCATAGACCTTATATGAGTCAAATGGGCCTAACTCCCTAGGCCTTAAACAAATCAAATGGGCCTAAACCCGAAAGCCTTGTATATATAACAAAGTGGCCTAAACCCCTAGGTCTTACATAAATCAAATGGGCCTGTACTCATAGGCTTTATACAATTTAAATGGGCCTGGACCCAAGGGCCTTGGAATATATCAAATAGTTCAGTCCCATGGGCCGTACATCCACATCAAAGTGGACCCCAATATATGTCACAACTACATTTAAGATGAGCCTCAATTCATGCTAAGATGGGGTCCACTTGGACCGTGGATCTGGCTCATACCTTGACTCATTCTATAGCACAATCTGCTTACAATGGATGGGCAGATTGGATGCAGCATCTGCATCACGGGTGGAGCCCACGAGAAGGCCCACCATTGTGAATGTTTGTACATATGTAGTATATAAACTATGTATATAATATATATATACAATATTTTATATATATACTATATAACATCAGTGTGTATGTATATGTATGTATACACATGCATGCACACCTATACCACGCATACAGCACGCACACACTCTCCACACACGCTGCACGCATGCTCTGGTGGCGTGCATAAAACACATGCATCAAGAGGGCTCCACCGTCCGCTGGACGGTGGAAGCAAAATGACAACAAGGTGGGCGCCACCGTCCATTGGACGGTGGACTTCAATACACACATCACTGTGGGTCCCATGTGGGGCCCACCCTGTAATTTTCATTTGAAATCTAACCCGTTCACGAGGTCCCTTGGACCTGGATGAAGGGGAAACATAAATTTCATCTCGATCCAACACTGCTGTGGGCCCCTAAAAGGATCTCAATGGTAATTATTTAGGTCCACTGTTTCAAGTGGTGTGGGCCACCTGAGTTTTGGATCTGGACGAAATTTGGAGGGGGCCCACCTGATGCTGGGGCCCGCCTGATGAACGGATTAAATGACAATTAAGCATTACGGTGGGGCCCACGGCTGGAGCCGTGGGTCCCAAGCTGGACGCCCGCCCGCCAAGACGTGCAGCGCCTGCTGCACGTCTGTTGCTTGTCAGAGAGAGGCAATGCCTCATTTCCATTTAAAAGAAAATTTAGTTTCCTGGGGTTTTTCACGCCTGGGGCCCACGTCAAGTTGATCCACCCCGTCCATTGAGTTCAGGGGCTCAAAACAATCCCAATGAGTCTAAGGTTCGGGATTTTTGGGTGTATAGTCTCATCAGGAAGTGTATTTAAGGGTAACCATCCAAGTCTCTGATGTTATGGCCCATTGGATAATCATGTCCACCTCATTCTTCGGCTCAACGGTTAAAATGTTGTGAGCAAGGGGATGGACAGTTTGGATCGAATATCTACATCAAGGTGGGGCCTACACAAGGGGCCACCCAAAAGCTCCTCTTTTTCTTTCTTTTTTTTTTTGTGCAGGGACGTCCAGCGTCCCAGACGCTGGACGGTGAGCTCCCCTTATAGGTACATGGTGGTGGCCTTTTTGAGGTGGGCCGCCACTAATGGATGGCATATTTCAACATTTAAGGTGGGCCCCACTTGAAGGAAAATAAATACATCAAGGCGGGATCCATTCAAGTGGGCCACACAATCCTATTTGCATAAGCACAAAATAAAATAAAAATAAAATAAAAATAAAATAAAATAAAATAAAATAAAAAGAAATGAAAGAGAGAGAGAGAGAGAGAGAGAGAGAGACATGGCGAGTGGGACACGGCTTGTGATGGAGGGACCCCGTCATTATGGGCCCTCCCTTGCAATCAAACATACAATAAATGAATCCCTTTGATCATGGGAACATCAACGGTGGAGATCCATTCTCCACCGTTATGGACGGTCAAGATGACCTTTTTGCAATGAAATAACCATCATGATGGGGTCCATGGAGAATGGCCCCATCATGGAACGATCATGATGATCCAAGTGGTCCATCGGCCACATTTTAGGGTCCCAAGTGAGATCCACACCATTGATCGGTGGGCCTCACTTGGTCCACCGTAAAAACAAATAAATCTACCCTATAGAGGCACCCACCGTCCGATCTTCTTGCTCCTAGGGGTTCCTTGGCACCTTATCTTCAACTTCAATGGCTAAGATGAAGGATGGAGGGTTGAGATGGGGGATTTTGGGGTAGGAAGGTGGGCCACTTGGAGCTTAGAGGGAGGTTGGAAATTTTCATACGTGGGAGCTCCTTGCAATTTTTTTGTTGCTTGGATATTTTTGGAATGAGGGAGAGAGTGAGAGAGAGAGTGATGTAAAGGGAGAGAGAGAGAGTGATGGATGGATGGGTGAGTGATGGTGGTGTAAGAGAAACTTGACTTTTGTGTAAGAGAAGTATGGGTTAAGAAGACTTTTGTGGCTTTTTGTGTAAGAAAGGTATGGGTTGAGAAGACTTTGGTGGTTGCTTGGGAAAAGGGATGGAAGTGATGTGTACTTGACCTTTGATGGGTTGATGGGTGATTGATTGATGGGATTGATGTGATTGATGTGACACATCGTTGAGATTCCCTTGGTTTTCGCAACGCGCGGCGTTTTCTCGCACCGAACGTTGGCCCATATCTCTTGATCAGGGTATCGCCTCGGCGCGTGAGTCGCGGTATCGGAACCGCGGCGACGGTGCGGTCGCTATGGTATTGGTCTCGGGTTGAGTCGACTCGGGTTGTCGGTACATGAATCCAGGTCGCGCGTCGATATTGTTTAAGGGTCGAAAGTTGCCGGAATTCGACCGGTAAGACCGCGGAAGTGTACGGAAAGGTACGGACCAAGATACGGGTCTTACAGACGCATCTGTTGGAGCTTGTACACACTGATGTGTGGGGATAGACACAGGTATCATCTCTTGGTGGCACACGTTATTTTGTTTCTTTTATTGATGATGCTGGTAGAAAACTGTGGGTTTCTCTCTTAAAGCATAAATCTGATGTATTTGATGCGTTTTAGAACACTACAAGAAATAAGGTTTTTACCTACGAAAATAATTTTCGTAGGTAAAGATGGGTTTTACCTACGAAATCAATTTTCGTTGGCTCTTTTGCCTTTTTCACATCATAAAAAATTGAAAACATTATTTTTACCTACGATATTTAATTTCGTAGGTAAAACATACATTTACCAACGAAACTATTCGAAGCCAAAGGTTATTTTGAATTTTTTACCTACGAACTGCAATTTTGTAGGTAAAAACCAATCTTTAGCAACGAAAATATTCCTAGCTAATGGGTAATAAAAAAATCCAATCTTTACCTACGAAAATATTCGTATCTAAATGATGTTTTGAATTCTAAAAAATCGAAAACCTTACTTTTACCTATGAAATATACTTTCGTAGGTAAAACCAATATTTACCTACGAAATTGTTCGTAGCCAAAGGGTGTTTTGAATTTTCTAACCCATCTTTACCTACGAAACTGTTCGTAGCCAAAGGGTGTTTTAAATTGGCAAGTACGTAATTAAAAAATCCGATCTTTACCTATGAAAATATTTGTAGTTAAATGATGTTTTGAATTTACTTTTGCCTACGAAACTGTTTCATAGGTAAAAACCCATATTTACCTACGAAAATATTCGTAGCTGAAGGGTCTGTGAAATTTTTCAAAAAAATACAAAATCCAAAACCCTTCTTTTACCTACGAAACCAACTTTCGTATGCAAAACATATATTTACCTACGAAACTATTCGTAGCTAAAGTGTCTTTTAAACTATTAAAAAAATTAAAACCACTCATTTTACCTACGAAACAGACTTTCGTAGGTAAAAACCTACTTCATCTACGAAAATATTCGTAGCTAAAGGGTCTGTTAAATTTCTAAAATCAAAAACATTACTTTTTCCTACGAATTCTAGTTTCGTAGGGAAAACCCATATTTGCCTACGAAAATATTTGTAGCTGAAGAGTATGTGAAGGTAATACCTATATTTTCCTACGAAAATATTTGTAGCTGAAGGATATATGTGAAATTTTTCAAAAAAATACAAAATCCAAAACCCTCCTTTTACCTACAAAACCAACTTTCGTAGGCAAAACACATATTTACCTACGAAACTATTCGTAGCTAAAGGGTCTTTTAAACTTTTCTAAAATCAAAAACTTGAAACCACTCCTTTTACCTATGAAATAAACTTTCGTAGGTAAAACCTATCTTCACCTACGAAAATATTCGTAGCTAAAGGGTCTGTCAAATTTCAAAAATCAAAAACCTTACTTTTTCCTATGAATTCTAGTTGCGTAGGGAAAACCCATATTTTCCTACGAAAATATTTGTAGCTGAAAGGTATGTGAAGGGAAACACATATTCGCCTACGAAAATATTTGTAGCTGAAGGGTATGTGAAATTTTTCAAAAAAATATAAAATCCAAACCTTCCTTTTACCTACGAAAGCAAATATTGTAGGCAAAACACATCTTTACCTATGAAAATATTCGAAGCTAAAGGGTCTACTAAATTTTTAGAGATCACAAAAAATTGACAACCTTACTTTAAGATTCGTAGGTAAAACACGTCTTTAGCTATGAAACTATTCGTAGCTAAAGGGTCTTTTGATTATAGATGAAGGATCTTTGAAATTTTTCAAAAAAAAAGAAAATCCAAAGACTTGCTTTTGCCTATGAATTCTAAGTGCGCAGGTAAAATCTATCTTTACCTATGCAAGTATTCGTAGCTGAATGGTCTATTTAATTTTAAAAATCGAAAACCCTACTTTTACCTACAAATTATAATTTCGTGGGTAAAACCAGTATTTACCTACGAAACTATTCGTAGCTAAAGGGTTTTTGAATCTCAAATTTTTGCTTGAAAATTTTCGCAGGTTGCTGGAAAAGTTGGCTGTAAGACCTTTACCGTCGAAAATATTCGTCGGTAAAAGTGTTTTTCGTAAATCTTTTTTTCCGACGGCTAAAAACCGTCGGTAATAATGTAAAAATGTTTTAATTTTTTAAAATTTTTATCTATAACCTAAATGTGAATATATATATATATATATATATATATATATATATATATATATAATTAAAAGGTTATATTTAAATAATTTGTAATATCACATGAATAAAAATGTTGAAAGTTTAGAAATTTTAAATATGTTTAAGAAAAATTTTGAGAACAAAATAATGCTTTTGAAGAGAAAAATTGGCATTTTGAAAATTTTGAGAAAAAAATTAAAATATGAGAAAAATTTTTAGATTTTGTAAATAAAAATTCAAAATTTGTATTTTAAATATTTTTGAAATATTTTATAATAAAAATGATATTTATTTAAAAGAGTAAAAAATATATACCTTTTGAAAAAAAAATGTTAAATTTATTTGTGAAAAATAAATTTACTAAATTATTAGGCACACCCACTAATTGAATCTTTAATCGTTTTTGGACAATCTAGTCAATTTAAATTAAAGAGTAGATAACTTCAGATGTTTAAATCAAATTTCATTGAATTTGTTGATCGATCTTGTATGCCCAATATCTTTCTCATATGTAGCCCGATTGAGGCGAGTAACTAGTCAAATTGAGACTATTGATCAGTAAAATAGAGTGAATGCATCAGACATGTAAAATGAGCCAAATATTCTGGTTAAAATTGTGACCCAACTTACTGGCCTCGTGAGAACCTATGAATTGATGTTAGTAAGTTTTGTGAGCCCCATCATGATGTCTGTCGAACATCAACACTGTGGAATTGATGTGTCCCCTTTAGGTTATGAGATATCTTAAAAATCATCGGTAAACGAAACTCAAGTGGGCCATACCATTTAAAACTATGTGAAGACATCCTAAAAAATATAAAAGCACTTGGTGGGGCCCACATGAGTTTTGGATGCGGTTGAAACTTGGTCTGACCCGTCATCCAAGTGGGACACACATAATGAGTGGGTTGGATATGTGAATCACATTTAAGCAGGCCCAATATATGATTACAAATGTTGCAAGGAAACCTTTCTCCACTACATTTGAGTTACTCATTAACTTTACTAGAGAAAACTCTGTGGGGTCCACCATTATTTATTTATTTTATCCACTCCATTCATCCATGTTAACAGATAATTTGAGGTCTAAAAAAAAAAAATGAAGCATATCCAAAGCTCGAGTGGACCACACCACAGGAAATAGTGTGATTGAACCTATACCATTTAAAATTTCTTGGAGGCCATAGAAGTTTGGGATCAAACTGATGTTTGTTTTTTCTATTCATTCATATATTTTTGATATTATGAACAACCTTTATCCATTTTTGGACAATCTGATCAGTCCAGATTGAAGAGTAAATAACTTCATATGTTTAAATCAAAATTCACTCAAATTGTTGATCAATCTTGTTTGCCCAATATCTTTCTCACATGCAGTATGATCGAGGCGAGTAACTGATCAAATTGAAGGTAATGATCAGTAGAATAGAGTGAATGGACCAGACATGTAAAATAGGCCCATCATGATGTGTGTCGAACATCATCACCGTGTATTTAATGTCTCCCCTTTAGCTTATGAGATATCTAAAAAATCATCCGTTACGAAACTCAGGTGGGCCATACCATCTAAAACTATGTGAAGACATCTAAAAAATATAAATAGTACAATATTGGATGACATACCATTTTTATCGCCATAAAAGTTTTGGATCAAGCTAATTTTTGTTTTTTCCCTTCATCTGACCTTGTATGACCTAATTAGAGTTGTACATGAGCAGAGTAAGCTCAGGTACTCGCTCGACTCGACTTGTTAGGTGTTTGAGACGAGTACAAGTGAATTTTTCTACTTGTTATGATTTCGAGTAGATTATGAGCTGGGTAGTACTTGACTTGTATACTCGAATTGGTACTCGATGCTGTACTCAACTCGTACTCGAGACTCGTTTTTATGGTTATGCCTTAAAATGATACGAGAAAAGGATGAACGGCTTGGATAAACGGATACATCACGGTGGGCTCACTCGCAGGTTCGGGGTAGAGACGAGCGGGGGTAGGACGCAATCCGCGTCCGCATGTATCGGCCTTCATTGCTCCAACCAAAATCGTCATGTGTGACTAATGCGCTATAAAGAGTTTATTTTCCTTCTGCCGCGACTTATGATTCGTCGTGTGTCACTGCCCACTAAAGCCCACAGGCTGAGTTTTCTGATGATCGGAACCGTCCATGTTATAAAATCTGACTATGCTACATGGGCTACTTTAAGAAATTTTCTCCGAGACACTGATTCTGACTATCATCTTCTGGAGATGAATTTAGAACAATCAAAAGAAACTTTCAATGGCTCTCATTGAAATCTAAAAATCAAAGGTCATTGTCAGGAATTTGTAGAATACCTTATATGTAGTAGCAGCAGTGATACAGACAATTCAAATCACTAGACCATTTTAAAATGTGGGCCCCAGTGGGTGGCAACAAACATTGGATTACGTTCACGACGGACGTAAAGAGAACTCCATCCAAAAAGTCCTACTATAAATTCTGGCTCACCCCAACCTTTGAAATCCACTGAAAATTTAGACTCAACTAGACTCGATTTCTGCTCGTACTCAACTCGTACTCGGCCGAGTAGAGCACGAGTAGCGAATCCATGCTCGATGCCCGAGTAGAGCTGAGTACGAGTAGGACTCGGGCATTAAGAGCTGAGTACGAGTAGGGAAATACTCGACTCGACTCTACTCGTGTATAGCTCTAGACCTAATCAACATATTGGATGTCAAATAAACAATACAGTAAGCCTTAAGAGGATTTTAATGATGGATATCCAATTACTATTGATTTCATGTGGTGTGGTGCACTCGAGATTTCTGTGGTGGGGTCCACTACAGATTTTTATCTGCCTCATTGTTTGACTCATGACGTAAAATGATATCTCAAAATAGATGGACGATGTGGATATAACAAATACATCATAGTGGGGACCACAAAATTTGGTGGATGTTGGTAGGTGCTCTATGGGTCCCACCATGATGTATGTGTTTCATCTACGCCGTCTATCCACTTTTACAAATCATATTAGGGCTTGACGCCAAAAATTAGAAGGATATAAATCTCAAGTGGACCACACCACATGAAAACAATAGTGATTGGATATCCACCATTAAAACCCTCCTAAGGTCCACTGTACTTTTTATTTGACATCCAATCTGTTGATTAGGTCATACAGGCCCATATGAAGGGAAAAAATTAACGGATCGATCCAAAACTTTATATGGCCCCCAAAAGGGTTTTAATGGTCGACGATCATTCAACACTGTTTCCTATAATGTGGTCCAGTTGAGATTGGAATATACCTCATTTTTTATGTCATACAATAAAATGAAAGGGAAAAATAGATGGACGGCAGTGATGAAACACATATATCATGGTGGGGCCCACAGAGCACCAACCACGTCAACCCACCCGCGAGAGAGACTTTAGTCTCTCTCGGTCTCTGTCCTCTCTCACTCTCACTCACGCCCTCTCTCACTCTCTCGCTCTGTCCTCTCTCTCTCTCTCTCTCTCTCTCTCTCGGTCCTCTCTCCACCGCGGCCTCTCTCTCTGTCTCTGTCTCTCTCAGTGCTCTCTCTCTCTCTCCACCGCGCCGTCTCTCCACCGCGCCTTCTCTCCACCGCCCTCTCTAAAGTTCGGTTGACAGGTATCTCTCTCTCTCTCTCTCAATCTCAATACCGATTGAAACGATTTGGGGATTTGGGGATTCGGGGATTAACCTTACCGTGGGACCCACCTTGATGATTTGTGGTATATCCACTACGTCCATCCGTTTTTGATTTTGTGCTTTCTTGATACACTGTGCGTTCTTTAATTTGATTGGATTTATCTATGTTTTTTTTTGAATTTAGATTCATTACTGTGGCAGTGTGTTGAATTATGCATCCAAATCCTGTAATTGGGTGTATTAGCTTGTCTTCCAATTTAGATTGTAAATTATCTAAGTTCTGTAAATGGAGAACCGTTAGTCTGTAAATGGAGAGCCTGTAAGTGCAATCCTCCGAACTTTTCGCCTGTAACTGAGATGGGGTTAAATGCTGGCGCAACGAATAATGAATGGGATATAAAGTATGGCGCAACGAATAATGAATGGGATATAAAGGCTGAATGCAGAAGAAAAGGATCTGCAGTTTGGAGGGAGATCTCAAAATTACATGAGAGGTATGCCAAACGCATTAAATAAAAAGTGGGATAAGGCAACAAGGTGAGATTCTAGAAAGATAAATGTTGTTCAACATTGCTCAGCTCAGCATACAGCCTGTTGTTTCAAATAGCCTTGGATAAGGAGGGAGTGGTGAAAGAGATGTATCAAAGAGGAGGGGAGGGTATAGTGTTGTCTCTGTGTTTTAGGAGAGACGGAAAGGATGGGGAGGTTCCTTGTATTACTAGTTTGCTTGTAAGGCTGGAGGAGATTAGAATTGTTGCAAAGGAGAATGAAGAGGATCTGGATGTTAACTCTAGTGGGAGATTCATGGTAAGATCTTGGCAGAAGGCATATGGGAATAACAGTTCGCCTGGGGTGGAATGGGTCTCCAGTGGTATGGGCTGGAGGAGCTCCACTGAAAGTGAATATTTTATGTTGGGAAGTGTGCATAAATTTCATGCAAACTATAGATAAGCTACAGAGGAAAGGGATTCAAATGCCTAATAGATGCCCAATGTGCAAAGAAGCAGAGGAGAATTGCTTGCATTTACTGATCCACTGTAAATTGGGATGGCAAGTGTGCTCGGCAATGTTCAGAAAGTTTGGGGTGAATTGGGTCACCCGGAGGATAGTGGGGAATTTTTTTTGTCCAGGATGGAAGAGTCCTAAATGGAGGCAAGTGGCAAGGGTAATGTGGGCATACACTTTAAAAGCGACAATGTGGTCGCTGTGGAAACAGAGAAATAATCATATTTTCAAAGGGAAGGAGTGTTTTTCTGGTATAGTTGTGAACAGAATTTTTAGGTTGGTCATGGACAGGACTTCATTAAGTAGTCAGGCTAGGGGATTTCAGCATGATCAATCTCTTGCATGCTGGGAAGCGATTCTGTGGTGCAGTGAAAGGCAGTGATGTGGGGAAAGGATTGTATGTGATGGCTGGAATAACAGAATTTTGTATATTGTTGTCAACAGGCTCCTGATTTTGCATCTTGTCTTGGCTTTGTATATCTGTTTTTTGTTTCGTTCTTTTGTTGAGTGATAAAGTGATCCATTCATAAAAAATAGAGAACTAAGTCCAGACAGCAATGACATACAAACTTCTTGCCAATTGTCATGTGGGAAGGCTTTGTTGTGTTTAATTGAGCTTATATAAATGTCACCCTTATATCACAGCTGGAGAGTGCTGATGTTACTGATCACATAGAAAGCAATTCCTTTCGTCATACTTCTTCCCCTTTGACAGGCACCTCCTGTATCTCTCAACAAACCATCTTCTAGTTCATTTTCTACCTGTTGAATCTCATGGTGTAAGTAAGAAAGATGAAAAAGGAGAAGAGGTTTGAAGAGAAAAGAGGTGTAGAGTCTGATTCTTCTCTCTCATCTAATGCTATTTTATTATGAAGCCCTAAACATAAAAGATATGGTGTCCTGAAGGGCTGCCAAAGGAAAAGACAGCAACCCCAACATAATGATACCCACTACTATAATACCTACAAGTGTGCACACACACAGACACACACATAATCTCCTGTGCTCCCTCTCAGGCTGGAGAATAGATGTCAAGCTTGCCCAAACCTGCACACAATTGTTTGAAGTTGAGAAGGAAGAGATGGCCTTGGTGAGAAAGTATGTTATTTGATCACGGGACCACACATATGGAGTACATGGTTGGGAAGAAATATTCTTATGTATAAAGTGACAATCAAATTAACTGTGCTTAGTTCTCTTGTGAAAAACAGGATCTGACACAATATGAATAGTTGTTTGATTGTCATAATGCGATGGAACTGGGGAGGCAACTTCGATTCCCATGTCCCAATGAAGAGACCTACGCCACATAATCTCACAGGTACCATGTGCCATAGAGCGATATTCTTCCTCTACAAATGAGCGAGTGACAACAGTGCAAATGAGCGAGTGGCAACAATCATGGTCATTTTCCAGTTCAGGGGTTTTTCCAAGAGACAATATTACCTCTCATAAATATGCAATAGCCAGTCGTTGACTTCCTATCATTTAAAGACCCTGCTCGGTCTGCATCACAATACCCCTGAACTGGAAAATGACCATGATTGGCATACAAAAGGCCCTTGCCCGGGGTAGCTTTCACATATTATCAACATAAGACATGGGAGCTGGCCCCCGTACATTGAGAATAAAATTTAATGGTGCTATGCTTTTATGATTACTGGACAAAAAATGGTTCGACAATGTTCAGAAAGCTGGCATCAAGGTGTTGATAACTGTATCGGTGGGTGTATCGGATGATACAAGCTCGAATTGGAGTTTTTTAGCACAAAAAAGTCTTGAAGAAATAAGCTTTAATTGCATTAATTAATCATATAAAATTATCAAACTCAAATAAAATCGATAACAGGCACGAATCAACTTGAAGAGTCAATTATTATCGGCATTCTCACCCTATAAATGCCCACCGAGCAAGATCTAATCCCTCTATAGAATTCTGCTCCCCCTTTAGATCCAAGGATGGTTTGTCGAGGCCCAAATGAGGACTTTTGCAAGTGGATATGAAAAGTTCATTAGTGACATGTATGTTTCTCTATTTTGAAATTGCATCTCAAGTAATAAAAGACAGATGTGAGAGGTCTTGTGATAGGATAAATCCATTTTCTTTGACATTAAAAAGGAAAGCTATGATTATATTTGTTCCAAGTAGATCATGCCAGAATCAGAATGGCTGTGTTCTAGTCATTTGTCAGTACCTATCGAAAATTGTTAAAAACTGCCAGTTCTGCAAAAAAGATTTCATCACTACTATATATAATGTGAGCACTGTGGCTGAAATTTCCCCCACTATCAGTTTTAGGAGCATCTAAAACTTTGCTTCATTGAAGGACATCGGAAGGGTTTTTACCCCGAAGCAAGGGTATTTAGGTAATTAATGAGCTGTTGTGTGGTTGATCATCTGTTAGATGCTTGCTTTTAAAACAAGAGAAATTTTTATACTCTGGCAGAGTGAGATGGTTGATACATTGTCACTAAAAAATTGTAAGAGTGGAATATCGTAAACTGAAACTAAATGGCACAAATCACGGGCTTTGATTCCGATGGATCTTATACGTAAATATGCAGTGAGTTGATTTTTTAACTAGCTGATTGGTGGATAGTTAATGGACAGATAAATTAAAATAGTCAATGATCCAAATGCCTAAATGCTCACGAATCAGAGATTATGAACGCAAAATCTATGTAATTTTTTTGAAACTAGTGTATCTAATGGGGGTCTTACAACTTAGATGGTTTGATTAAGTTGATATGTGCTACATGTATAATTTCAAAGTGCCTAAGCATCAACCATCACACTCCGCTAGAGTATAGATTGATCCTGCTTCTCTTCCCCTCTCTCCCATGTCTTGAAAACCACTTCGTCTCTCTGCACATGCATTGCACATGCCATACACACTAGTTGCTATTACCCAGATCTCTCCAAAATTTTGGAGGCATGGTGTTAGTTGCCCCTTGAGACACCACATGTTAATCTGGCATTTCCATGAACGACATCTTTATGAAGCGTGGAATCCTTCAACATTATCTAGAACTACTATCTTACTTGGACCCTTTAAAATGGGTGTTGGCTCCATCCCCAAGATCAACCATTCATTGGTACTTCCAGGAGGACTAGGACTCTTATCTCCGTGGCATACCCAATCCAAGACATTAAAATGATGAAAATTTTTACCAGCTTTATTAGATTTTAATGATATTAATTGGCATGCGAATAGTTTTTGAGTTTAAACTAATGATTTATTTCACTACCAAACAAATCGTTTTTGAAGCATAACTTTTGATTTATTCAAAATTTAAACTTTTATTTAAGTCTATTTGATTACTCCCCGAGAATAAAAATAAAATAAAATCCCTGAGATTTAAACAAAAAAAAAGTTTTTGTATGGATGTCATACGACTTATACCTTTACCTGGGTAGCATAGGTTACCGTTGATATGGGATGTTCCTTGATGATGTGTGATTCCTGAATCATGTTTGTAATCTTTTGCTATTTCATTATATATTTTAAGAGGTTAATTTGTTCCTGACCGAAAAATCCTTCGATCCCCTGTGAAGATATTAGAAGGTTTCTAGCATGACTTCAATGTAATGCTATTGCAGTTGTTTGATTTGTATTGGTAAAGAGATACTTCTCTGTTCTTAATGTACAAAGCTTTTGTTTCCTAAATTGAGAATTGTGATTGCAGGTTCTTTATGGGAATGGAAGGGCATTCTTCTTCGGAACTTAGGATTTTTCTTAGACTTGATGACCTTGCTAATTGCACTTGGGCATTACTTGCACATTTGGTGGCTTCATGGCATGGCATTCCATTTGGTGGATGCAGTCCTCTTCCTGACTTTTTGTGTAAATGTTTTCATTCCACTTTGTTCAGTATTGGTTTTGATATCTTTCAATCAGTTCATGATAACGTTTGTAGTCCTGATCATTGTCCTCTTTGGTTTTATGTGCACAATGAACAGGCTTTGGTAAGTGCTATTGTAAAGTGGATCAACGGATTTGTCAAGTTGAGAATGGCCCTAAGTACACTTCATGGGGCACTTCCTGATGCTTCATCTGAAGAGCTGCGTACATATAATGATGAATGTACCATTTGTAGAGTAAGTGAAAATTTTCCATTTTATCATTTGTAATGTCTCTACTTCTTCATTGGCTCTAAGCAGGGGTGAATAATTTGTGTTAATCACAGGAACCAATGGCTAGAGCTAAAAAGCTAGCCTGCAATCACCTTTTTCATCTTGCGTGCTTGAAGTCGTGGTATGTCTAGACCAACTATGTACTTTGCAAGCTTTTATATGTTAACTATTGTACGATTTACTCAGAAGCTTGATCAAAATTATGACTTTGCATCGTTCCATCAGCAAAGGAAAACCTACTTTGGAAGTAGTATGTACTAAGAAGAGTTAAGCTCATATTTCTCATGAAAAGCTAGAAAAGGAGCCATGTTTTCTCTTTGCTGCATCGTGGACTGGGGGCAGTATTTTCACTATGTACTCTTACTTATATTGATAGTCAAGGGAAAATGCATCCTTAACAAAGGTGCGCCATATGGGGTAATGTTGCAATTGCCTTTGTGGTTTTCTTGTTATGAACAACTCTAATTGTCAGTAACTAGTCGGTTGCCTATCCTCCTTGGCCAATGGTGTTACAAATTCTAAATCTTGCGCACATTCAGCCACAGAGCATAGAGTTAACACTGATTAACAAAGGACTTCCATCACTTTATTATTATTATTATTTTCAAAAGGAGGATCACACCCCTATATCTTTGTCAATATGAACAGAGGATGTACAAAACAGACTTTCAGGTGGGCTCCACAAAAAAACATCGGGCCTCACCTATCATATCACCTAAACAGCAAACAAAAAATGGAAAGGCTATAGCCACCCTGAAGAAACAATGTTCCAGACTGGCCTCTCCTACAAGCAAAGAGATAAAATACCTGCTCCACCGCTGATCTGCATACATTCATACCCACAACTAGACACTGCTACCATGATTGGAAATTACTCCACCATAGATTTTTAGGTACTCCATAGATTTTTAGGTACCCCAGCGGCTATAATGCTATAACTCTGAAGCAACCTGACCTTCTTTTTCCTGAAAGATTTCCGTACAGCATTTTTTTTTTTTTTTTTTCTTTTGGTTCAGCAAATAACTAGCCCCCATTCAATCAGATCCAGCAGAAGCCTGAAGGAAACAGCTGCAAAGTATGGGCATTCTCCTCTTCATCAAGTTTAGTCAAACCAAAGTCGGATATCTTAGCATTGAGATCCTTTTCAAGCAGAACATTGGTTGCCTTGATGTCTCAGTGAACATTGGTTGCCATGCTAAATTGCTAGCGTTTTGGTCACCGGAAGATGGGTTTTGGCAATCTTTTTCCATGGTTGGGATGGTTCAACTTGGATTTTGGCAATCTTTTTCCATGGTTAGGATGGCTCAACTCATTAATTTTAGGGATTTGGATGGTCCAACCTGTTTAGATGCCCAAAATTGGTTTTTTCAACATCATTCTACCTGGTGCACTGTAAGGTGGATGATTTGAAGTACCACCTAGGGGACATCTACCTCTGATGTTAGATTAATTGGTAGAGTATGAGGCCCTTCAAGGTCTCTAGCTACAACAGTCCTTGTAAGTTGCAAAGACAAAATCATCAGTTTTATAATTTTTCTTTCTTTCTTTCTTTATATGGGTGAGGAGATAAAAAGCCAATCATCTAAACTGCCAATCTACCATTTAAAAGCCAACCCCAAATTGCTGGGATGTAGGCTAAGAAGATGATAAGACAACTAAAGGCCTGTTTGGATTGATGTACGTTTAGAAAGGAAATCACCAGATCTGAGGAAAACTGTGGATAGCATCATCAGTGGAAAAGAATCCTACAAAAGGTGGTTTGTTTTAGTCTTGGTGATTTCCAGGGGAAAATACAATGGTCAATGGTTAAAAAGTGAAACATGAGGATTCACAAGTTTCAAAAGTTTTTTGGAGAAATGGAAACGTTACCTTATTGTCACAATAGATGGAAAATGTCTACATATGTACATATATCCCATCTCATGATTATTAAAATGGATTTAATAATGCCTACATATGTACATATATGCAAGGGATGGTTTAAATCAGACATTGGGTGTTTGACTCTATGCAAATATGTGGCCTGGCTGATAAGCGGAGTGATATGATTTTGCACCACTGATCTTCATGGTGGGCCCACCTTGTGCATGTCTAGAATGTCCTACATGCATGATTCCGTGTGTGAGAGGAGAATGCCAAAAGTTGTATTTGAGCACATTGGGCATTGCTCTATAACACAAGCAGTGACTATACCAGCTAGTTTCTACTGCATCATTATCCAAGTTGCTGAACTTTTAGAAAGCAAGTTCAATACCATAAGGATGGGTACCACTTCACTATTGGCTTAGTTTTCACTGAATGTAGACTAATGTTGGGTTTTTTTTTTTTTTTTTTTCCTTAATTGTATAGGTGGGTTGATCCTCTCGAGTCCCGATCATGGTGGCCCACTCCAGTTTGCAGCAGTTGCAGTGTTTCTTAGTAAATTATACAAAGACTATCATGTTATTATTAGGAGTTATGGAGGGAGTTGTGGTTCTCAATCAGTTTCTATGAACCGTCATTTGTTGGTAGTGTGGGTTTGAAGCTCATCATGTTGTGCGCATGATATCCAATCTGTCCATCACATTTGCCACCACATTTTCTTCTTATATCCCAAAACTCGTGCTCATCATGTTATGTGTAGATCGGCCCTTGCAGCCACTATCATAAGCAACCAGAGAAGTGTTTTAAGAAATCTGTCCATCACACTCTGTCAGAGTATTGAAGTTCTTCTTTTATACAATTTTTATGTAGCTAAAAAAAAGACTCAATGATGCAGGTCACAGGCAGTCCATGCAACTTCTTTTTAATTGTTATAAGTTGCTGATTTGAAGTTCTGTCAGAGTATTGAAGTTCCATAGATCTGTATGTTTTCCTACCAACTTCTTTTTAATTGTTATATAAGTTGCTGATTTGAAATTCTGTCAGAGTGTTGAAGTTCTGTCAGACTTTTCTTTTATTTTGTTTGGTTTTTGTTGCTGAATTTGATTCATGGTGAATGGACTTGTAAACTAGAGAAACATGGATAGTATATTCTGGTAGACTGGTTGTGAGTTGCAGAAAATAGGTTTGCAGAGGCAAAGGATCATATAGTTTCTCAATTTTCTGGTGCATTTAGGGGTCATTTGGATGCCTGGAAGTTTTATTAGTTGTAAAGGGTTTGGAAGCTATTCACTCAAAGGTGGTGTTTGGACAGAAAATCTCAGTTTTGTTTCACTTTGTTTTGCATCTGTATCCATTGCTGGGATCATCTGATGTTCCATAGAGTATTCTCCCACCTGGAACGAATATTCCTGAGGCTTATGCAAATGGTTCTAGTGAAGAGCGGGTACTTTTCCATTGCATGGAATTGCTGCATGCATGTAAACTCATGATCCCTTTGTCTGCATCTTCATATTAAGATTCTGATGTGCCATTGAGCATGCTTGATATTCTTCTTTTGGTTGTTCATTCAGGCATTTATTCAGAATTTGGCCCTCTTTTTCACTTCATTTTACAAGGTAAGTGTCCTGCTCTATAGTGAATAGCTAATATGAATGACAAGGTTTAGAAAGGTGAAGAGTTCATGATGTATATGAAGTGATACTAATTTCACGTTCTTATAGTAGCAATATCTTCTATAACTTCTAACAAAGAGTATCTTGTTCTGTTGATGTGTGCGTGTGTGCGGGCGTGTGCGTGCATGCGTGCGTCATTTTCTATTCCCAAACATTGCTTTCACATATTTCAGCTACATTGTTATGCTTCCAACATAGAAGTTTGAGAAAGAAATACCAACTAGTCAAATTCCAGCTTGGTGAGATATTTTCTTTCATTAAACTGCTAGTTTTTCTTTGTCATATTGTTATAGAGAAATGCTTGTGTAACGGGTGTTTTCATACAGTTCCATGAAGTGTGCACCATAAAAAATATTACGTTTGTTCTTGGGCTATTGGAAGGTGACAAGGGCTATAGTCGCAGTTATTTCATTTGTTTGATCATGTGCTATTCTTTCATGAGAAAGTTCACTTTCCAGCTGAAAATTACTAAGCCCATGAAGCTAAACACTTTTTTTATTTTTGGTGTGTGCAGAAAAGCCCTTTGTTGGTGCATTTTGAAAGTGCACCTATTACGTGCCCTGGTTTGTCAATTACGTTGTATGTTGAGTCAATCGGACGACAGCACTTAACAAGAAGATCAAGTCAAGTGTCTGCCTCATTTGGATGTGTGGAAGTTCACCAAAAGGTAAATCATAGCCTCACATCCCATGTCCCAAAACACCAGGTGATTAAACCCTTAAAAAGAACTAGAACATCTTAGGGTTTATGTGTGAGAAAACTTTTTATCAAAAAGAAAATTTTCTAAGTTTTTCTTACACTGTCGATTATATCGATTCCCCTTTCGATATGATCGACCAGTTCTGTCGATGTCCTCGGCATATCAATCGATACAATCGAGTGAGGACAAAAAGCGTTCAGCATTCAAACAATCTTCTGGACAATTTATTGATATATCGACCTTCGAGTCGATATCATCGATATTCAAAAATCGATCATATCTGAAGTGGATCGATCATATCGACAGACTGCTTTCCGGCGCCCCTGTTTTTCTAAAGAAAACTAACATATGTTTCGATATATCGATGACTGTCCGATTCAATCTGAACTCAAATATCGATCATATCGGGAGTCAGTCGATCATATCGACTGAGGGGCACATGTTCACTCCAGCATGAATTTCAGGTTGCTTTTAATGTTGATCGGGGTGCCTGTCGATAAATCGATATTCATATATCGATCATATCGAGACCAAGTTGATTGGATCGAGTCAGGACATAATTCGTCCAGCAAGCTTATATGTAACATCTATACGATTTATCGATCCCATCGAAAAGGTCGCCGATATGATCTATGTACAAATTCCGATGACATCGACTGTTTCCCCGATCATATCTGTGATCCTGAAATTCTTCAAGGCTTCTCTCTTATTTTTCACTTGTCGATAGATCGAACCATCACTCGATGGAATCAGAGTTCGAAATCAGATATCATCGATGTGTGTCTCGATCCAATCGACTAGTTGACAGAAGGTTTTCAAAAGCGAAATGACAATTGAGTTCTTATCATCGAGAGGTCGGCCGATACAATCGAGAGTATACGCTTGATCATATCGACGACTACTCGATGATATTGAACTCTGTCATAAATATGACCGTTTATATCCATTGGAACCTTTTGCCTATAAATAGAGAGAGTTGTCTTCATTGCTGTAGAGAGAAAGTAGAGAGTGCTTTAGAGTATTTTAACCTTCCTATCATTTACCTAAGCCCTTTCTCTCAGGAAGTTCATCCTCCAATCCAGCCTCATCATTGATATCTCATAGAGTGGATTGGGGAATGAACTTCCGCATTCAAGGATCCTTCAGCTACTACCTTAATGACATATCATTAAGCTGGGATGCCTTGAATGCATAGATGATGGGAACCTCTCTATCTTCCTTATAGGAAAACCTTTAGAGAGTGGTAATCCATCATAACCTTGACCCAACCTAAGCCTAGCATATATACATCTTCATGTTGCGGATTAAGGGAGCTGAAGACTTTTCATCAACAAGTAGAAGGTCTTCATCACTGTGCTGAAAGGGACTCATCAACTTATCTGTAAGTACTAAGAGTCCAGAGGACATTTGCGATCATTTCTTTTTAGGATTGGGTTTTAAGTGTTGCTCAGCATTTGAAGTCCTCGAAGGAGGCCTCCGACGGGAGTGTACGTGCGGGGTGCGTTGTGTGGACCCTTGCTCTGTGGGGAGCATAAACATCTGGTTAGGAGTACGCCAGCCAAACTCCAGGGTTAGAGGTGAACCGAGTAGAAACTTCAGGGTGCGTTGTGTGGACCCTTGTCCTGTGTGGGCATAAACATCTGGTTAGGAGTACGCCAGTAAAACTCCAGGGTTTGAGGTGAACCGAGTAGAAACCTCTGTAAAGGTTGAAGGTGAACTTGATTTAAAACCTTAGGTTTGAGGTGAACCATGAGAAACCTGCTTAGTGAAATCCGGTAACTCAAGGGTTGAGTGTGGAAGCCGGGAGTGGAGTAGATAAATCGTCGAACCACTATAAAATGACTGTGTTTGAGTTTGATATTGTTTTTCATTTATGTGATTGCCTTGCATGTCTTTATATATGATCACATTCTATGCACACACAGTCATATCCATCACAATCTCATCTACATTGTTTGTCTTTTAAATAATTTGTGATTGGATCTTCTATTAGGCTTGGAAGCCAATAGAGTTAATTCTTGAGTAATCCTAATTTATACACTGTGATATGATTAGTGGGATAGGACTAAAAAATAACGTATAAATCTTTAAAAAGTCCTATTCACCCCCCTCTAGGATATACTGACCTATTTCTACTTCAACTAAAGCGGTTTTCACCGCAATTTCAATTGGTATCAGAGCGGGTCTCTCTTTAAGGGCTTCACCGCCTAGAAAGTGATCTTGACTGAAGTAGAAATATGACCAAAGGAGAGGGCTCATCTGTCACTAGACCTCCAGTATTTGATGGATCAAATTATGCTTACTGGAAGGATAGAATGCACTACTTCTTGAGATCTTTGGATCATGAAGTTTGGGATGCAGTTGCAAAAGGATATGTGGTACCATCAGAACAAATTGTACTTGAAGATGAAACCACAATCACTAAACCCAAACCGAATGAGAAGTGGACGGCGTTTGACAAAGAACAGCGAAATGCTGAAGCAAAAGCAATGAACGCCATCTACTGTGCCGTGTCCCAAGATATATTCAATCAAATAAGTATGTGTGGGACATCCAAAGAAGCATGAGATTTACTGGAAACAACCCATGAAGGCACAAGCACTGCGAAGAGGTCTACACTACAACTCTTAACTTCACAGTTTAAAAATCTCAGGATGGAAGATCATGAGACATTTATGGAGTTTTTCACAAAATTAAACATCATTTGTAACTCCATGGGTGGATTGGGAGAGAAGGTTCCGGCACCTAAAATATGTAGAAAAATCTTAAGATCCTTACCAGAACGCTTCAATCCCAAGGTAACAACAATTGAAGAGTGTAGGAATATTGATGAGATGAAAGTAGAAGAACTGGTAGGTTCCCTACAAACTTTTGAACTACACTTCACACAACCCCAAAAATCCAAAAACAGTCCTAAAAACTTCTAAGAAATCAAAACATGAGGACAGTGAGAGCGAAAAAGAAAATGATGATGAGGAAGTGGCCTTGCTAGCACAAAGATTCAGAAGATTCTTTCAGAAGAATCGCGGCCATCCTTATAGAGGTAGAAAGGTGAACTACAAATCTTCTGCAGACAAATTTGGTAAACAAACCAAAGAACCACAATGCTATGCCTGTCATGATTATGGTCACCTATCTACCGAATGTCCAAATAGAAAAACCAAGGGCAAGGCAATGACTGCCACATGGGATGATAAAGAAGAGTCAAATTCAGAAAACAGTGACTCTGGAAGTGATGGAGATCAGAAACCTTTGAAAATTCTTATGGTCTCCTCCACTTCAATTATTCCCATGGAATCTGAAAGAAAAGAAGAACAACTAGCCACTGAATTATTTTTATCTGACAATGAGGAAATTGAAGAAGAAGAAGATAAAGAGCAGAATGAATTGCAGGATGCTTATAATCAACTATACAATCATAGCATCCACATCCTTAAGAAAATTGGCATGACTGAAAACAAAAAGAAATTGTTGTAGAAAGACTTGACAGAACCTTAGAAATAAACATACATTTGTCCAATGATTTGCAACAATATCTTACAGATAATGATCAATTGGAAAAAGAAAACCTATCTCTAAAAAAAGAATTATCAGAACTTATGAACAAAGCTGAACTGCTAAGAGATGATAATGCAAAACTCAAATATGAGAACCACTCACTTTGCATTGATTTAGAAAAATTCAGAAAATTTGCCGAGATAAACTATAAGTTTTCTCAGAGTGGTGAAAAACTTGAAAGAATGTTAGGGATAGGAAGGCCCGGAAAAGATAAGAGTGGCCTAGGGTATGAGAAAATCAAAATAAAAACTGAAAAATCTGTTGCTTCAGGTAGCAATACAAGAACGTCTCCAGTTTGTCATTTGTGTGGTGATATGGGACATTACAAGTTTGAATGCTTAAAAATAACTTCTTGTAACTCTAGTCAAAATGTCACTGATAAACTTAATCGGATCAGAGTAATGCAAAATATCCTTTTATCACCCAGAATGGAAGACAGAACGAAGAAACCACTAGATCAAGTTGGTAAGATAACAAAAGTCACCACAACAAAAAGTTCTGTCTTAAGGTGGAGAGTGAAGGAAAGACTGAACTCTGTATCCTGAATTCCTAAGCATATAAAAACACGTTCAGATTTTGCATCAAAATCTGGATAATTTGTGAAATGATGCATCTTTTGCTAAATCCTCAATGTTACATCTAAGGTTGGAGACCTCTAATTTTTGTTTATAAACATTATCATGCTTATATTTGTATTGAATTTTTTTATTAACTGATTAAGTTAGAAATTATACAATAGCATGTCAAAATCAGGGAAAATTCTGAATAGCACATACTTTCAAAGCAAGTAACGGTCTTCTTCGATTTTATCGAATGATGATCGATACAATCGACAACTGTTCAGAATGTGAAAAGTCGTGTGTCCATGGATAACATCGAAGGTGGTCTCAATAGAATCGATCGACAACTTTTCAATACAATCGATGGGTTGGTCGATATGATCGACAAATGGCGCCCGATAAAAGCGAGCGAAACAAAAAAAAGGGGTTTCTCAAAGGGCGATTCGACTGTCTTCCCTGTCCGATCCTCTCGACCAATCATCCTAAGCCAGGTAGGACCAGCCAAATCTCACTCCAAACCAGGTAATATTCTTCCATCATCAGAATCTCTTTCTCTTGGTTTGTCGGGATCTTTTTTTGTCGTTTTCCCAATATTTCAAATAGCTTTTTCTTCCACATGAGAAAGGACAAAAACGTGGCATCCGGTCCAGGTGAATCATCAAGAGGTACTCGACACATGGGAAAGGACAAAAACGTGGATCCCGGACAGAGGGACCCCCATACGGCAAAGATCACGACGCGGTGGGTCCCAAACCGAAATTCCTGAACCAACTCAACTAGTGCCTCCTACTGTCCAACGGCCACCAAAATATGTCAATCGGAAGTTGATTTTTGAGAGAAAAGTAGACAGAGATTGTTTAACGTCCTACAACTTAGAACCTCTGTTTGCTGCAATTGGTTGGCTGCCCATCCTGAATTTTGGTGGATCATGCCAACTGGAAAGAACACGCAACTTCTTTGCTGCATGTCATTCCCCGGTAGCTGATCCTCCTTCCTTCATGGTTTCCATGGATGGTGATGATGTATTCATCACTCCTGCCACCATAGTACAGATTCTCAATCTACAAATGGTTCCAGGAGGCCTTCCAAACTGGGATCTTGACTTTCCAGATGTGCGCTCCAAGATAACCAAATACCTATGCAATAATCAAGATATCCCATGACATCAAGGGAATGCCCTGAAAGCTAGGTATATGGAGCCCCGGTTCAGAGTCATGCATGGAATCTTCACCACCAATCTGTACCCGAGAAGCACTAACAGATCGGATCTAACAAGCCTTATGGTGATGATAATCTACTTCGTCGCGACCGGGATGAATATCTGCCTTCCAACCTTAATTGTAAATCAGTTTGTCAATGCGATACACACGTCCAGAGATTTGCATCTATCATATCCCTGGATCATTAGTAGAATCTGTCAGAGCATTGCCTTTCCTTCTACAACTGATCCAGTTTTTCCCCTCAAAGTTTTCAACAAGAAAAATCTTCGGAAAATATATCTGAGGTTTCATGAATACAAGGAGGAAACTGAGGAAGAAATTCATACTGAAGCGGAAGGAGGAGAAGGTGAAGATCCCATGGAAGGAGATGCAGTGACTGATGATGCACCTCTTGGACCAGATGTTGCGCCGTCCACATCAACCGCCGGGTATGGCAAAAGGCTTAAACTGGATAGGATTGGGGCCATATAGAAGGACGTGCACTTGATGAAGGAGCGCCTCACTGTTTTAGAATGAATGGTTCAAGGAGTTCAGAGCACGGTCCAACAGTTGGTGGATTTACTAACGTGCCGACGCGACGACACGATGCCATCTCACTCTGCTCCCTGATGCCAGTTTCATACAAGCTTTCATGCACCCTTACTCTTATTTCTGCGTATGAACATCAGTATCTTTTTGGATGTTCTACGCTTTCAATGGTGCATGACTAGTTTCTTTTTCTTCTAGTTTCTGTTTGGATGAGTTTGCCCACGGTTGGGCTAAAATACTTTTTATTGTTGGTTTATATTGCTGCCGTCTGGGGCAACATTGAATATTTCTGCCAATCTTGGGCAGCTTACATTTGGCTTAATCTAGTTTGTTTACTTCTGCCATTTGAATTTCTCCCTGGTTTATTGCAGTCTTAAGGTTATGGTCTGAATGCTTATCTATTAACTTCATACTGACTGCTTCATTGATGTTTGCTTTACATTGTTCTCATTCATATGCATCTATCTCTATGGTTCTTCCATATGCTTCAATCTTCAGTCAATATCACGTCTTATACCTTTGCCAATGACTGAAAAAAAGGGGAAGAACAATTCAAAACACCCCGAGCGGAAATTGTATATCTTTGTTGCATGTGTTAGGGGGAGCAGCCGCAATAAGAAATGGGGAGTTTTTGAATTAAGGGGGAGAATTTTGTTTGTTGTGTACATGGGTGTTTAGAATTTGTAAAATTAGGTTAATACATGTACACACAATTTAGGATATATCTGTCTAGATATGTTCCTAGGGTGTTTTGGGGATTTTGTCACGTAATTGACAAAGGGGGAGATTGAAAGTGCACCTATTATGTGCCCTGGTTTGTCAATTACGTTGTATGTTGAGTCAATCGGACGACAACACTTAACAAGAAGATCAAGTCAAGCGTCTGCCTCATCTGGATGTGTGGAAGCTCACCAAAAGGTAAATCATAGACTCACATCCCATGTCCCAAAACACCAGGTGATTAAACTCATAAAAAGAACTAGAACATCTTAGGGTTTATGTGTAAGAAAACTTTTTATTAAAAAGAAAATCTTCTAAGTTTTTCTTACACTGTCGATTATATCGATTCTCCTTTCGATATGATCGACCAGCTCTGTCGATGTCCTCGGCATATTAATCGATACAATCGAGTGAGGACAAAAAGCGTTCAGCAATCAAACAATCTTTTGGACGATTTATCGATATATTGACTTTCGAGTCGATATCATCGATACTCGAAAATCGATCATATCTGAAGTGAATCGATCATATCGACAGACTGCTTTCCGGCGCCCCTGTTTTTCTAAAGAAAACTAACATATGCTTCGATATATCGATGACTGTCCGATTCAATCTGAACTCAAATATCGATCATATCGGGAGTCAGTCGATCATATCGACTGAGGGGCACATGTTCACTCCAGCATGAATTTCAGGTTGCTTTTAATGTTGATCGGGAGTACGCCAGCAAAACTCCATGATATGTGTGGACCCTTGCTCTGTGGAGAGCATAAACATCTGGTTAGGAGTACGCCAGCAAAACTCCAGGATTAGAGGTGAACTGAGTAGAAACCTCAGGGTGCGTTGTGTGGACCCTTGTCCTGTGTGGGCATAAACATCTGGTTAGGAGTACGCCAGTAAAACTCCAAGGTTTGATGTGAACCGAGTAGAAACCTCTGTAAAGGTTGAAGGTGAACCTGATTTAAAACCTTAGGTTTGAGGTGAACCATGGGAAACCTCCTTAGTGAAATTCGGTCACTCAAGGGTTGAGTGTGGAAGCCGGGAGTGGAGTAGACAAGTCGTCGAACCACTATAAAATGATTGTGTTTGAGTTTGATATGGTCTTTCATTTATGTGATTGCCTTGCATGTCTTTATATATGATCACATTCTATGCACACAGTCATATCCATCACAATCTCATCTACATTGTTTGTCTTTTAAATAGTTTGTGATTGGATCCTCTATTAGGCTTGGAAGCCAATAGAGTTAATTCTTGAGTAATCCTAATTTATACACTGTGATAGGATTAGTGGGATAGGACTAAAAAATAACGTATAAATCTTTAAAAAGTCCTATTCACCCCCCTCTAGGATATACTGACCTATTTCTACTTCAACTAAAGCGGTCTTCACCGCAATTTCACATCTGTTGGTTACTTCACATTCCTTCGACTGTAAGTCATATCTTTTTTCCTGAATTGCTTCAAACAGTATGGTCGTCATATACATAGACAAAAAATGCTCGCAATGAATGTTTATAAGTACTTGGTAATTTTGGAGTCCTTGGTTAGGGTTTAGGCTAAAAGTACGAGTGCTAGAGCCGACGCTTTTGGAGTCCGAACTCATTCTTTTGAAAAATAGAAAAATGAAAATATTATTAAATATGGATTTTCTTGTTAAGAAAAAAATGGAAGATGGATTGAAAAAATATAAAAGAGATTTTTTTTTTTCTTCTTTTTTTGCTTCAAGAGAGAGAGACGGAGAGGTGAGAGTGGGGAAATCGAGGGAGATAGTGGGCGAATGAAGTGGTCGCGTGAGATTTGAAAATAGCGAGTGTAGTTTGGTTTGAAAATGACGTTTCGTATGCATGGCGTGCATTTCTTTTAAGACAGTAATTTGATTTTACTGAAGACAATTGAATTACATAGGCAAATGTTTAATGCCCTTGTGCTCTATGGATATACCAAAAACAATCTTTCCCCTTGAATTTTACTTAACCGTCTGATTGGGCCTGCACTAAAGGTGGACCATTGGATATATTTTCCCTTCCACAAGCCGCAAATTAAATGGGCTCTAACTGTACCATTTCTGGATTGAACAAATTAACATCACTTCTTTTGTATAAGATTCTCTCTAATCTTTGAAAAAATTCATGAATTTTATTTAAAAATTTCAGGGTCCATCTAGCAAGAATCTGCTTTCATATAAATGGTATAATGCCGATGAAGAGATTCTTGGAAAGAAAATGAAGGTAAGTTGCCACTATTTCGGTAAGTTACATCTTATTCTGTTAATTGGATTTTATTGGAGATAGGAGAACACATTTCAATCAGATGTGGTTCATTTTTTGTCCTCTAATAGTAGTAGAAGGCTAGCTAGATTCTGTTTTACATACATGAATAAATAGCACTAGCATTGTTGTATAGAACACACGCTTTCAAAATGGCAATGCCAATAGCCAGGACAAGTGCCATTGGCATGTAGAAGGTTAGCTAGATTCTGTTTTACATGCTTTTGCCATGCTTTCTAGATCATACGGCCAAGGGAGGTTACTTCAGGTTACTATTTACTTCCATACTTGTTTCCTTTCTCTTTTACTGTTTTTTATTTGTTATTTTTGTTGGCACACCATGGTGCTTCTCTCTACTAATCAGTACTCTTTATGTTGTTTTCATGTGTTTCAAGCCACTTCAACATCTTTGTTGGCGACCTAAGTCCTGAAGTCACTGATGCAACTTTGTTTGCATGCTTTTCAGTGTATTCCAGCTGATTGTGAGTTCCCTACTGCTTTTCAGAGTACTGCATTTGATAGTTTATAGTGTTTGCTGTTTTTTTTCCTGATTTTTTCTTTTTTGGAGGAAGGATGAAACTCTATTTTTTTTTCTTGTTTTGCTTGAGTAAACTTGGGAAGTTTCTGCTACTGCATGTGTTGATGTGGTTATAAACTTGGTGGCTACACAATTCTCTTTGCAGAGATGCCTGGGTTATGTGGGATCATAAAACTGGACGCTTAAGAGGATTTGGCTTTGTTTCTTTTCGTAATCAGCAGGTATTATTCTCTTAGTTATCACTGTTTAAAAGCCTGTAGTTGACTTCGTCTTCTTCTTTTTTAAAAGCTTGTAATTGACTCATGAATTATCCATCAATTTCTGAGGTGGGATTGGGGCATGTTGAGTATTGATTTCTCTAATTGTAATCGAAAACAGACTCGGAATTGGTAATGGAAGTGAGTCAACTGAACCTACTCAGCAGCTGTTCAAACTCTTAATTCGGTGTCCTATGTCGATCTCTGATCCTCGCCACCACCGCCCGTTGGGCAGACGTGACAGATGATGTGCGGTAGCTCATCCGTCAGCGCCTTTAGGTAAATTTTAGTAAATTAAAATTTACTTTATAAAAGTTCATTTACGATTAAGTTATGTTGTTCGAAATTAATAGAGCATACCCGGATGTACGTCGGATCTATCCGGATGAACGGGAGTCCCTGGAAGGTAGGAACCGCTGTTATAAACATGATGAAGCTGTCCATTTCCTATAGACAGCATTGGGAGGGCCTGACCATTTGGACAGGCCGTATTTTTATATTACCTCGAAATTAATGGAGCATACCCGGATGTCCGTCGGAACTATCCGGATGAGCGGGGATCCCTGGAAGGTGAGAACCGCTGTTATGACCATGATGAAGCTGTCCATTTCCTATGAACAGCATTGGAAGGGCTTGGCCATGTTGACAGGCCATGTTTATATCTGTATTTGCAGGGACCTCACCCTTAACCTAAACCACACCCTAAACCTATAACATGAACCTCTAACCTAAACCTTAGCCTATTCTCAATTCCCTACAGCTATAACCTATAACCTACCTATAACCTTAACCTAAAACCTAAACCTCAAACCTAAATGTGTTCTCGAATCCCTAAACTTAAACCTACACCTAATCCTATTCTCAACTACCTAACCTAAACCTAAACCTAAACTTGAAAACCCAAAGCAAAACCCGATCGCAAACCCAAACCCGATTTCTTAAACCTAAACCTTAACCTATTCACAATTCCCTAAACCTACAACCTATAACCTACCTATAACCTTAACCTAAAACCTAAACCTTAACCTATTCTCAATTCCCTACAACTATAACCTATAACCCGCCTAAAACCTAAACTTGAAACCTAAATGTGTTCTCAAATCCCTAAACCTAAACCTACACCTAATCCTATTCTCAACTACCTAACCTAAACCTAAACCTAAACTTGAAAACCCAAAGCAAAACCCGATCCCGAACCCAAACCCGATTTCTTAAACCTAAACCTTAACCTATTCTCAATTCCCTAAACCTGTAACCTATAACCTACCTATAACCTTAAACTAAAACCTAAACCTTAACCTATTCTCAATTCCCTATAACTATAACTTATAACCTACCTAAAACCTAAACCTTAAACTTAAATGTGTTCTCAAATCCCTAAACCTAAACATACACCTAATCCTATTCTCAACTACCTAACCTAAACCTAAACCTAAACTTGAAAATCCAAAGCAAAACCCGATCCCGAACCCAAACCCAATTTCCTAAACTTAAACCTTAACCTATTCTCAATTCCCTAAACCTATAACCTATAACCTACCTATAACCTTAACCTAAAACCTAAACCTTAACCTATTCTCAATTCCCTACATCAATAACCTATAACCTACCTAAAACCTAAACCTAAAACCTAAATGTGTTCTCAAATCCCTAAACCTAAACCTACACCTAATCCTATTCTCAACTACCTAACCTAAATCTAAACCTAAACTTGAAAACCCAAAGCAAAACCCAATTCCGCACCCAAACCGGATTTCTTAAACCTAAACCTTAACCTATTCTCAATTCCCTAAACCTATAACCTATAACCTTCCTATAACCTTAACCTAAAACCTAAACCTTAACCTATTCTCAATTCCCTACAACTATAACCTATAACCCACCTAAAACCTAAACCTGAAACCTAAATGTGTTCTCAAATCCCTAAACCTAAACCTACACCTAATCCTATCCTCAACTACCTAACCTAAACCTAAACCTAAACTTGAAAACCCAAAGCAAAACCCGATCCCAAACCCAAACCCGTTTTCCTAAACTTAAACCTTAACCTATTCTCAATTCCCTAAACCTATTACCTATAACCTACCTATAACCTACCTATAACCTTAATCTAAAACCTAAACCTTAACCTATTCTCAATTCCCTATAGCTATAACCTATAACCTGCCTAAAACCTAAACCTAAAACCTAAATGTGTTCTCAAATCCCTAAACTTAAACCTACACCTAATCCTATTCTCAACTACATAACCTAAACCTAAACCTAAACTTGAAAACCCAAAGCAAAACCCGATCCCGAACCCAAACCCGATTTCCTAAACCTAAACCTTAACCGATTCTCAATTCCCTAAACCTATAACCTATAACCTACATATAACCTTAACCTAAAACCTAAACCTTAACCTATTTTCAATTCCATACAGCTATAACCTATAACCTACCTATAACCTTGTCTTAAAATATAAACCTAAAACCTAAATGTGTTCTCAAATTTCTAAACCTAAACCTACACCTAATCCTATTCTCAACTACCTAACCTAAACCTAAACCTAAACTTGAAAACCCAAAGCAAAACCCGATACCGAACCCAAACCCGATTTCCTAAACCTAAACCTTTACCTATTCTCAATTCCCTAAACCTATAACCTATAACCTACTTATAACCTTACCTTAAAACATAAACCTTAACCTATTCTCAATTCCCTACAGCTATAACATATAACCTACCTATAACCTTAACCTAAAACTTAAATGTCTTCTCAAATCCCTAAACCTAAACCTACACCTAATCGTATTCTCAACTACCTAAACTAAACCTAAACCTAAACTTGAAAACTTAAAGCAAAAACCGATCCCGAACCCAAACCTGATTTCCTAAACCTAAACCTTAACCTATTCTCAATTCCCTAAACCTATAACATATACCCTACCTATAACCTTACACTAAAACCTAAACCTTAGCCTATTCTCAATTCCTTACAGCTATAACCTATAACCTACCTAAAACCTTAACCTAAAACCTAAATGTGTTCTCAAATCCCTAAACCTAAATGTACACCTAATCCTATTCTCAACTACATAACCTAAACCTAAACCTAAACTTGAAAATCCAAAGCAAAACCCGATCCCGAACACAAACCCGATTTCCTAAACCTAAACCTTAACCTATTCTCAATTCCCTAAACTTATAACCTATAACCTGCCTATAACCTTAACTTAAAACCTAAACCTTAACCTATTCTCAATTCCCTACAATTATAACCTATAACCTACCTAAAACCTAAACCTTAGACCTAAATGTGTTCTCAAATCCCTAAACATAAACCTACACCTAATCCTATTCTCAACTACCTAACCTAAACCTAAACCTAAACTTGAAAACCCAAAGCAAAACCCGATCCCGAACCCAAACCCGATTTCCTAAACCTAAACCTTAACCTATTCTCAATTCCCTAAACCTATAACCTATAAGCTACCTATAACCTTAACCTAAAACCTAAACCTTAACCTATTCTCAATTCCCTACAGTTATGACCTATAACCTACCTAAAACATAAACCTAAAACCTAAATGGGTTCTCAAATCCCTAAACCTAAACCTACACCTAATCCTATTCTCAACTACTGATGTAGAACGTGTCACAGAGATATTCCCAGCATGGATGAGCCACAAGGAGATGGACTGTGAATTGACCATAACTTTTGATCCGGGTATCGTTACGGGGCGTACAACCTGTCAATCTTTACTGAAACGGGCCATCTGAGGTGAACTGACCCACAAAGTGGGTCACATCTGTCCGTTTCATCAGAAAACGCGCGCTTTCAGCTTAAAAAATGATTTTTTAGGAAAATTTTACTATTTTTAGTAATTCCAATTTTTTAAATATTTTTAGAGTTTTAGATTTTCTTTCTTTCTAGAAAGAAACTTTTAGTTATAGTAGGACTCTTCTAGAGAAAGTTTATTTGTAATTTTTATTTTTAGAAATTAGACCTTAGAAGAGTTTTACTAGAATTAGGATTCTAGTTAGAGTTAGAATTTTGCTATTTTTGGTAATTACGAATTTTAGTTTATCTTTTTTCTTTATTTAATGGTGTAAGGAGACACATTAGACAATTATCAATAAATCATCAATTAATTTCAAATTATTAGAGTTTATTCCTATTCTCTTGCTTTCTTTCCTCGTGGATTCGAGAAGTCTCTGTGAGGAGTCCAGAGAAGCTCCGTGGATTCGGAGTAGTTATCCTTGAGGAAGACGGTGTTCGACCTCATCACGTTCATCCCTGCGTCACTTTGGTATCAGAGCGAGGTTTTCCCTCGGGCCGATGGCAAACAACGAAGGTATGAATCAAAATCCTGTGGACGGTGATCCAGGGATTCGTTATCTTTCGGAAAGAATGAAAGCTTTCCATCGGGAGAATCAGTTGACCATGCAAGGGCTGCAGGCAACCCTCGACCGTATTGCGGATGCGTTGATTCCGCCTCGAGCTCAAAGTGATGCTCAACCACCTATGGCTGCTGTACAACACAATCCCAAATTTTGCAAGGCACCATCAGATGATGGTTCATCACAGGCCACCACTTCGATTATGAGGAAGCCGTTATACATGCCAAAGGTAGAGATAAAATTAGAGAGAGACAACATCTTTCGAACAAGGTGCACTGCATACAAAAAAGTCTGCAATGTAATCATCGATGTAAGGAGCGATAAGAATTTCGTGTCAAAAATAATGGTGGAGAAGCTATAACTGAAAACAGAAAGACACCCATCTCCATACACGATTGAATGGATCAAAGAGATCAACAAAACAGAGATAACTGAACGATGTCGTATATCTTTTTCCATTGGTAAATATTATAAGGATGAAGTAATGTGTGACGTGGTCGACATGGAAGCTTGTCACCTATTACTTGGTCAACCCTGGCAAAATAATATTAATGCTACACATAGGGATCGGGATAACTTATATATTTTCTTTATTAAAGATGGCAAAAAGATTATCCTCGCCCCTATGGGAAGGGAGAACCAACCCAAGACTTCTAAAGTTGAGGAACAGTCTCTCACAACTGAACATGCTTTTGTTAAACAATCTGAGGAAATAAGCGATATGTATCCATTAGTTGAAAAGAAAGAATATATGGAGCCTGTGAATATCTCAAAAGATTTGAAGCCGATGTTACAGGAGTTTAAGGAGATTGTGGTCGATGAACCCTCTAATAAATTACCTCTCATACGAGATATACAAAATCACGTTGATCCCGTCTCAGGGGCAAGTCCGCCTAATTGCCCACATCATCAGAAAAAATATGAGATCTTAAAGAACGATGTGAAGGAACTGACCAATATTAGTCAAGTCAAGGAAAGTATGAGTACGTGTATTGTGTCAAATGTGAAGGAACTGATCAATATTAGTCAAGTCAAGGAAAGCATGAGTACATGTATTGTGTCAGCTCAAGAGCTTAATGTCAAATACGAGAAAAGGGATAATGAGCATCGGCGTCAGAAGTTATTTCAGACTTATGTGCCAAGTCTCTTGCGTAACTCGAGGACGAGTTTTTTTTTCAAGTGGAGGGGTCTGATGTAGAACGTGTCACAGAGATATTCCCAGCATGGATGAGCCACAAGGAGATGGACCGTGAATTGACCATAACTTTTGATCCGGGTATCGTTACGGGGCGTACAACCTGTCAATCTTTACTGAAACGGGCCATCTGAGGTGAACTGACCCACAAAGTGGGTCACATCTGTCCGTTTCATCAGAAAACGCGCGCTTTCAGCTTAAAAACGAATTTTTAGGAAAATTTTACTATTTTTAGTAATTCTGATTTTTTTAATATTTTTAGAGTTTTAGATTTTCTTTCTTTCTAGAAAGAAACTTTTAGTTATACTAGGACTCTTCTAGAGAAAGTTTATTTGTAATTTTTATTTTTAGAAATTAGACCTTAGAAGAGTTTTACTAGAATTAGGATTCTAGTTAGAGTTAGAATTTTGCTATTTTTGGTAATTATGAATTTTAGTTTATCTTTTTTCTTTATTTAATGGTGTAAGGAGACACATTAGACAATTATCAATGAATCATCAATTAATTATAAATTATTAGAGTTTATTCCTATTCTCTTGCTTTCTTTCCTCGTGGATTCGAGAAGTCTTTGTGAGGAGTCCAAAGAAGCTCCGTGGATTCGGAGTAGTTATCCTTGAGGAAGACGGTGTTCGACCTCATCACGTTCATCCCTGCGTCAACTACCTAACCTAAACCTAAACCTAAACTTGAAAACCCAAAGCACAACCCAAACCTGATTTCCTAAACCTAAACCTTAACCTATTCTCAATTCCCTAAACCTATAACCTATAACCTACTTATAACCTTAACCTAAAACTTAAACCTTAACCTATTCTCAATTCCCTACAGCTATAACCTATAACCTACCTAAAACCTAAAACTAAAACCTAAATGTGTTCTCAAATCCCTAAACCTAAACCTACACCTAATCCTATTCACAACTACCTAACATAAACCTAAACCTAAACTTGAAAACCCAAAGCAAAACCTGATCCCGAACCCAAACCCTATTTCCTAAATCTAAACCTTAACCTATTCTCAATTCCCTAAACCTATAACCTATAACCTACCTATAACCTTACCCTAAAACCTAAACCTTAACCTATTCTCAATTCCCTACAGCTATAACTTATAACCTACCTAAAACCTAAACCTAAAACCTAAATGTGTTCTCAAATCCCTAAACTTAAACCTACACCTAATCCTATTCTCAACTACCTAACCTAAACCTAAACTTAAACTTGAAAACCCAAAGTAAAACCCGATCCCGAACCTAAACCCGATTTCTTAAACCTAAACCTTAACCTATTCTCAATTCCCTAAACCTATAACCTATAACCTACCAATAACCTTAACCTAAAACCTAAACCTTAACCTATTCTCAATTCCCTACAACTATAACCTATAACCTACCTAAAACCTAAACCTTAAACTTAAATGTGTTCTCAAATCCCTAAACCTAAACCTACACCTAATCCTATGCTCAACTACCTAACCTAAACCTTAACCTAAACTTAAAAATCCAAAGCAAAACCCGATCCTGAACCCAAACCTGATTGCCTAAACCTAAACCTTAACCTATTATCAATTCCCTAAACCTATAACCTATAACCTACCTATAACCTTAACCTAAAACCTAAACCTTAACCTAAAACCTAAACCTTAACCTATTCTCAATTCCCTACAGCTATAACCTTTAACCTACCTAAAACCTAAACCTAAAACCTAAATGTGTTCTCAAATCCCTAAATCTAAACCTACACCTAATCCTATTCTCAATTACCTAACCTAAACCTAAACCTAAACTTGAAAACCCAAAGCAAAACCCGATCCCGAACCCAAACCCGATTTCTTAAACCTATTTTCAATTCCCTAAACCTATAACATATAACCTACCTATAACCTTAACCTAAAACCTATACCTTAAACTATTCTCAATTCCCTACAACTATAACCTATAACCACCTAAAACTTAAACCTGAAACCTAAATGTGTTCTCAAATCCCTAAACCTAAACCTACACCTAATTATATTCTCAACTACCTAACCTAAACCTAAACCTAAACTTGAAAACCCAAAGCAAAACCCGATCCCGAACCCGCACCCGATTTCCTAAACCTAAACCTTAACATATTCTCAATTCCCTAAACTTATAACCTATAACCTACCTATAACCTTAATCTAAAACCTAAACCTTAATCTATTCTCAATTCCCTATAGCTATAACATATAACCTACCTAAAACCTAAACCTAAAACCTAAATGTGTTCTCAAATCCCTAAACCTAAACCTACGCCTAATCCTATTCTCAACTACCTAACCTAAACCTAAACCTAAACTTGAAAACCCAAAGCAAAACCCGATCCCGAACCCAAACCCATCGATGCCCCACCACCTCTGCCTCCATCTTTGTGATTTTTTGTATTTTATTTATGATGTTAAACTTATATGTATTTATGCATGATGTAGTTTATGTTTGGATAGATTTATTTATGTAATTTGGAGTTAAATAGCTGTGAATGTGAATATGATGAAATATATTACATAACAGGTACATATCAGGAATTATATTGTAAAAGGTGTATATCAAGAATTTTGTGCTGGAATATAGGGCGCTAAAAAAAGAAAAAAAACTTTTCCTACGAAAATTTTCGTAGGTAAAAGTCTCCCCCAAGATTTTACCTACGAAATGTTTTGTAGTTAAAAGTCTCATAAATATTTTTACCTACGAAAATATTCGTAGCTAAAAGTTTTGTAAGTCTTTTTACCTACGATATCATTCGTAGTTAAACGTTTTTGTAAGTATTTTTACCTACGATATCATTCGTAGTTAAACGTTTTTGTAAATATTTTTACCTAGGAAAACATGCGTAGGTAAAGGACTTTTTAGCTACAAAATTGGTGGTAGGGAAACATTTTCTAAGTATTTTTATCTACGAATTTATATGTGGGCAAAAATATTGTACCTTTTAGCTACGAAATTATTGGTAGGTAAAAAGTCATGTTAATGTTTTTAGCTACGAAATTGTTGGTAGTTAAAAAGTGTTTAATATTTTTGTCTACAAAATTGTTGGTAAGTATAAAATTTGTAAATATGTTTAGCTACAAATTTGTTGGTAGGTAAAAGGTGTTTTAAATATTTTTGGCTACGAAAGTATTCGTAGGTAAAAAGTCTCCTAAATATTTTTAGCTACGAAATTGTTGGTAGGTAAAAAGTGTTTTAAATATTTTTAGCTACGAAAGTGTTCGTAGGTAAAAAGTCTCCTAAATATTTGTAGCTACGAAAGTGTTCGTAGGTAAAAAGTCTCCTAAATATTTGTAGCTACGAAATTGTTAGTAGGTAAAGTGTTATGTATATATTTTTACCTGCAAAAGTATTCGTAGGTAAAAATTTTTGTCAATACTTTTACCAATGAAAATTAGCGCTGGTAAAATTTTTTTCCTACGAAAATGTTCGTCGGCAAAAGTCTTACCTTTGCCAACGAAATTTTTTTTTCGTGGGTAAAATGTGTTCCCCTCGGTCTTTTAGCGAGGAAATTGCTAACGAAAATTTTCGCTGATAAAACTTTTTGCTTACGAAATTAAGACTTTTGCCTACGAAAATTTTCGTTGGTAAAAGTGGCATTTCTTGCAGTGGAAGTAGAAAGTTATGGTAGAAAACGAGGCAGATAAAATAGTAAAGTGTCTCAGATCTGATAATAGAGGAGAGTATTGTGATAAGAGGTTTGAGGAGTATTGTGCAGTAAGTGGAATCACACATCAGGAAACGATTCCAGGAACACCGTAGCAGAATTATGTGGCCGAGCGCATTAACAGGACCATCCTTGAGCGCTCCAGGAGTATAAGGTTATATGCAGGGTTGCTCAAGAACTTTTGGGCAGATGTTGTGAATACTGCCGTATATCTTATCAATAGAAGTCCCTCAACACCTTTGGATGACGGGCTACCAGAAGAAATGTGGACTGGGAAAGAAGTGAACCTTACACATCTTAGAGTATTTGGTTGCACTTCATATGTTCACATTGATGTAGAGTACAGAAACAAGCTAGAAGTGAAATCTAGGAGGTGCACGTTTATAGGCTACGGGCAACATGATTTTGGCTACAGGTTTTGGGATGCAGAAAATAAAAAAATCATCAGAAGCAAGGACGCAGTCTTCAATGAAAAAGTGATGCATAAGGACAGTACATGAAAATAAGGCCGAGGACAAATAATTCGTAGAGTTGAAAGAGTTACCGGACACGGGTGTTACAGTGCCGCAGGATGATCATGCATAGGAGCATTATGAGGTAGAGCCGCATATACCGATTGTGAGGAGGTCTACTCGGGAGAGGAGACCCACGGTCCGATACTCACCCTCCTTACATTATTTACTGCTGACAAATAATGGTGAGCGAGAATATTTTGAAGAGGCATTACAGTCAGATACATGGGTTAAGTGGGAGCAGGCCATGAATGAGGAGATGGACTCTCTTGAGTCTAATCGTACATGGGAGCTAGTCACTCTATTTAAGGGTAAGAAAGCTCTTCATAATAAGTGAATTTACAGACTGAAGGAGGAGCATGATGGTTCGAAACGGTACAAGGAAAGACTAGTTGTAAACGGTTTTCAACAGAAGGCAGGTATTGATTTTATTGAAATATTTTCACCTGTGGCGAAAATGTCTACGATTCGTATGATCTTGAGTATAGTGGCTATAGAGGACTTACATCTAGAGCAGCTAGATGTTAAGACAACCTTTCTTCATGGGGACCTTGAAGAAGAGATATATATGCATCAGTCGACAAGATACGTGGCACTAGGAAAGGAGAACAAAGTGTGCAGACTGAAGAAGAGTCTATATGGCCTGGAGTAGGCCCCGAGGCAGTAGTACAAGAAGTTCGACAGTTTCATGTCGGGAAACAGTTTTAGAAGATGTCATGCAGACCACTGTTGTTATTTGAAGAAGTTTGATACGTCGTATATCATCCTTCTTCTGTACGTTGATGATATGCTTGTGACCGGTTCAAGCATGAAGGACATCTCAGATCTCAAAAGACGACTGTCTAGAGAATTTGTCATGAAGGATTTAGGAGCTACAAAATAAATCCTATGCATAAGAATAAAACGTGATAGGAAAAATAAGAAACTAGGTTTGTCATAGGCAGAGTATATAGCCAAGGTACTTGATCGATTCAGTATGAGAGGTGCTAAGCAGGTTAACACTCCATTAGCCAGCTACTTCAAGCTATCTAAGGAGCAAGGGGCAAAAGCGCATGAGGAACGGGACTACATGACTAATGTCCCATACGCGTCAACTATTGGGAGTCTCATGTATGCTATGGTGAGCACGAGGCCAGACATTGCTCAAGCAGTGGAAGTTGTTAGCAGGTTCATGAACAACCCCGGGAAGAAACATTGGGAAGCTGTGAAGTGGATCCTTAGATACCTGGTAGGTACTAAGGATGTAGGGCTGTGTTATGGTGGATCAGAAATCAGGCTACACTGCTACGTGGATTCAGATTTGGCAGGAGATATCGACAGCAGAAGAAGCATTACATGTTATGTCTTTACTCTGGGCAGTGTTGCAGTCAGTTAGGTCTCTCAGTTACAGAAGATAGTATCTATCAGTACGACAGAAGCAGAATATGTTGCAGCTACAGAAGCATGCAAGGAGATGGTGTGGATGCAAGGTTTTATGGAAGAGTTGGGTAAGAAGCGAATAGATTGCACGCTGTATAGTGACAGTCAGAGTGCAATACACTTGGCTAAGAATTTAGCCTTTCATTTTAGGACCAAGCATATTGCCATCAGATATTACTTCATACGTTCATTACTGGAAGATGGATCGATTGCTCTGGAGAAGATTCATACAAGTAAGAATCCTGCGGATATACTGACCAAGGTGGTCAGACGGGAGAAGTTGAAACTCTGTTCAGCTTTGATTGGTCTTCAGGCTTGAAGACGGGGAGGTGGTGCACTCTGAATGAAGAAGACAAAGGTTTATGTCGATGTGTCTCCAAGTGGGAGATTGTTGAGTTGTGCAGCCACATCCGGGGCCGTCTTCGATCGGTCGCGAGTTGTGCACGACCAGTCGTAGGGGCCCACTAGACCGGTCGTGGACTGGTTCGACTTAAATTCCAACGACAATTATTTTTTGGTCTTAAGGTGCTTAACCAGTCGTGACCCATTCATGACCGGTCGTGGGGTCCTCTCAACCGGTCGTAGTTACGCAGATTCATTTTCGAATCTGATGCGGACTGTGAATTTTGGTGTCGCCTTTCGCAAGGGTGCAGAAGGGAAGTTGTCTAAACTATATATAGGTGTCCCTAGGATTTTTTAGGGTATTGAAAAGTAATAGAAAGTTATTCTAAGGTGTGAGTTAAGGGTTTTCTATATTCTTCCAAGGAAGAGGTTAGTATTTTGCTTTGTAATCTTCATTCTTCTTCATAGTGGAAGTTTGCATCCGTGGTATTTTACCCTAGTTTGGGATTTTTCTACGTATATCTTATCTTATGGTTTGTTTTGATTGCTTTGATCGGTTTCTAGTTTATATTTCTTCCTGTTTATTGTTTGTGTGTGAGACCTAAGATTGGATCTAGGCTCACTGCGTTGTTGGCGTGCTGCGCAATACGCATTCTCTCCATCTTTATACAGCCTCTCTTCCCAGGCAGGTGCGAGGTCTGCTCTTCCTAGACAGGGTCGGCCTAGGGACCCTTAGGACCCCTGCAGTTTAGAGTATTTTGGCTTCCCAGCTGTGTTAGCTCCTATAGCTATGTTAGATTCATATGATAGGAGTGGCCCAATCTTTTGTTGGGCTCCTCCCGAAGGTATGTAAATCTTGTGATTAATGAAATTGTGGCAAGAGTCCACTTTCTTAAATTATATATATATATATATATATATATATATATATATATATATATATATATATATATATATATATATATAAAAGAAGAAGAAGAAGAAGGAGGTTCATTGTGAGGTTTATTTGCATCTTTTTCTTCTTCTTTTTTTTTCTTTTTTTTTTTTTAATAATAATTTTCATGAAAGGGTGGGAGCACAACACCTGAATTTATTGATGACAGAAAAGGTTTTACAATCATTCGGGTATGCATGCCTGATGAAAACTGGGCCACACCTATCATATAAACCAGTCCAAAATCAAAAGAAAACAAATACAGCAGCCCTCTGCAAACAAGAAACGATAAACCAGCCTTCATAGCCCCAGAGAACAATCTGAAATGATCCAGCAGACGAAAGAGCTCCTGGCTACTTCTGGGACGTCCGGGAGAGAAGATAGCAGCCACGAGAGCCTACTGCCACTATTTTTTTGGGACAGATTTTTTCCGGGAGAAACTGAGCTATACATCGTCTCATAGATTCGGGATAGCCCTAAGCCAAAGAAAAAAAAAAAAAAAACTGGCTCGGACTCGACTGTCATATTCCCTATATGACCTCAGTTGGCTCCTTTACAAACCCCTCCACAGAATACCTTATGCTGGGATCCTTCACAAAGAGCTGCATCACACAACAAGCAGCAGAAACAAGCAACACCCATCAATCTTCAGCCCACACTCCCATGCATGCAATAGACGAAGCAAAAACAGAAGAAGCTAGCATCAGCCATCCGCAGCAGAAATGCTAAGCGCGGCCCAATCCGCCCAAGCTGCTCTTTCCGGGTATCTTTATCATCATAGGAAGGGCACTTTCCATCTTAAATTTGATCTTCAACATCATCTGATATCGTAAGACTTCCAGAAACATGACTATGCCCATCTTAATGTTGCTTCTACATCTGTCTTTCTGACTTCGGAGGAAGATAAGCTCTCCAGCAAGCCACAAACAAGACCAGGCAGAGAAGGGTGAACAGCAGGGCCAGCGACCAACTGCAACAGGCGAATGGCCGAGCTGAGGAGATGGCTGTGGAGTGGGAACAGACGAGGGTCCTCCCAAGAAAGCCGGGTGCTGACGACTAAGCCAAGACTAGGAAAGGTCAGCCCAATTGATGTAGAGCGGGTTGTAGACAGTTTCATGGCCAAGATGGATCAGAAAAGGTCCAATCAGAAGTGGATGTGATCCAGACCGTAAGAACTTAAAACAAATGCATCTCTCAAATCAGAATAAGCTATCAGACGTGCCATATATGATTTTGGATTAAGACGAGCTACTTTAGCCACCCAACCCTGCTATACTGGGCTGGCCAAGCCGTATTTGTGAAATACCATCAGATTGATGGTCAAAATCTCATTTTATTCCCATTTTTTATAATTTTTAGTAAGTTTTAGTTTGAGTATAACTCTTCATCTGTTGGGTGACTACGTGTGTTTCACATGAGCATAAGGGATCATGCTTTAGAATTATCTGGAAAAATTGATGGACAGTGTGGATCTAACACAAAAGTCATGGTAAGATCCAGAAAAGTTATACAAGTTAAAAGTTGTGTTGTGTATTACACGATCCATTTGTGAGGAGAAAAATTCTGCGCATTTTGTAAGCTGCAGTCATGGGATATGACGTGGTCCAATGAGAAGTGACGGCACTGGAAGTTCCTGTTCGTTCAACACAGAGGACCCGCAAACTCAAAGACAACTATATTCAAACTCCTCCCAGCTCAGGTTCTTCTGCTTCAGGCAGCCGAGGAGATAAGAATCAATGGTAACAGTGGCGAACACTGAAAGAGAGTAGAAATGGTGTGGCAGTTCGCATGAGGAGATACAGAAATTGTGGCTCGCTGCCTGACTGTGAAGGTTCTCTGTTGTCAAGATCAGGACGGTTCACTCATCAGGGCTGGTGGTGCTATCTGCCGGTGGCTTGGTTTCTAGTGTTGAGGTGTGGCTGGAGAATCCAATGCTCTCGAGGAAGCATGGCTTTTTCTGCTTTTGGGATTTTGTGCACCTGAGAAGGCTTGGTTGGCAGTTGGAGCTTTTCCCAAGTGAAGTGAGATCCTTTTGGAAGCAGGTGTGCCAGCGGTGGTGTGGCGCAAATATCCCAATGCGTCCAAGCTCCAGTGTTCCTGGTCCAAGCTCCAGTTTTCCTGGTCATTCTGTTCATGGAGGAGCCTGGTGTTGAGATAAGTTCCTTGCCATGCTTTTTACTCTCTGTTTTGTGTGCTGTTCAAAGGTATGATTAGCTTGCTTTATAAAAAAATAAAATAAAATAATAAAATAAATAAAAATAAAAAAGATAATCTTTGTGGGGCTTGGTTGTTTGTAGTTTTTATTTTAGTTTTGGGTTCGAGGGGTTTATGATGGGCAGGCACGGGATGCTCTCCCTGCCGGCTGAATGTGTTTATTTTTGTGTAGCTCCCTCTTCTTTAATGAAATGAAATGAATTCCTTCCGAGATTAAAAAAAAAAAAAAGAAGAAGAAGACAAAATAAAGAAAAAGAGAAAAAAAAAGAAAACTACTATAGTCAAACTCCCACATTTATGCTATAATTACAGTGACTGCCTATTAATCGCCTGGTTAAAGTTAGGCCCTAGCATTTTGTATACGTGAAATCCACTTCATTCATCAAGTGTGCTCCTCGAAACACCATGGAGAACCCCACAAGAAACATAGTTTTAGGTCCCAACCACTACTCGTGGGTGCCAAACGACAAGAACAGTGAGGATGGCACGCTGACAATAGGTTTTTTTCTTTTCTTTTCTTTTTTTATTTATACTCTTTTTTTTTTTTTTTTTTATACTTTATATATATATATATATATATATATATATATATATATATATATATACACACACACACACACACACACACACACACACTGAAACGCTCACCCGCGAACCAGTTTGTATGTACTGCATACAAACTTTTTAGAGAACTCATCATATCTGATGAGTCTCGAAAATCTGAATGGTCCACATGAAGCAAAACTTCATGAAAGCCCTTGGTATGAATTTTTACTTTAATTTAAAACTTCGGTGGGTCATGAAAAATGCAAACACTTTCTTTCATTGATTTGAATTTTTCTTTGCTATGGCCAACCAGAATCTTAGATCAGGGTGAAAATTCACCCCCTAAGGTTTCATGGGATTCCACATCTCATGGACTGTTTGGATTCAACACCTATGACACGTGTGCAAAGGTGCGCACGTGCATAGGTGCATAGGTAAGCATATATATATATATAGAGAGAGAGTCATGCTCCCCTACGCACGTGTGTACCTTTGCACACGTGCCATGGGTGTCTAATCTGAACGGTCCATGTGATGCAGAATCCCATGAAAGCTCATGTGACAAATTTTCACCCCGATCTAAAATTCTTGTGGGCCATAGCAAAGAGAAATACAAATCAAGGAAACTGTTTTCATTTTTCATGGCCCATCAAAGTTTTAGATCAAAGTAAAACTTGGGCTTGGGGGGTTTCACGAGGTTCTGCTTCACATGAATGGTTCAGATTTTGGATCCACATCACCTATGATGGGTTCTCAAAAAAGTTCGTACGTAGTACGTACGAACCGGTTCTGGTGAGCGTTTGTGTGCGTGTGCGCGCGCGCGTGTGTGTGTGTGTATATATATATATATATATATATATATATATATATATATATATATATATATATATATATATATATATATCATAAACCCGTTCATTAGGTGTGAGTCACAAAGATGAACATAATTTATGAAAATCAGTTGGGTCCAAAACTCAAGCGGCCACAACTTAATTACTTAAAAACTTTTAGGCAATTATACATTGTTCCCCATTGTTGTCGGCCATCTTAATTATTTGGTTGACCTCTTTTTTTTTTTTTTTTAATGATGAACATAATAGTTATGTTTTGATGGCTATGTAAAACACGTGTGGTAGACGATTTCAAACCACCCTAGACAAAATAGGAAGCTGGATTTTATTAAACAGTTTATTTTAGTCATTTTAGTTGAATTTACATTGTTGACTTTGTGACCATGTGTATAAAGGAGTTATTATAAAATATTTAGGGTGTAACTTTTGGTAATTCAATCCCACGGGGAACTTCACGCACTATACATACAGACAGTTACATCAATAACAAAAATTTGAAATTAAATTGTTTTGAAATTTCACGGCTCTCTCTCTCTCTCTCTCTCTCTCTCTCTCTATTTATTTAGAGGTAGTTTTTTTTTTTTTTTCACACACTGTTATGGGAAGATCCGAGCCTCTAATAGTTTCAAGAATAGTAAAAGTACAAAGTCTATTGGGCACGCAAATGTCCGAGGCAACGCGCATCCGACGTGATGTGTGCGCCACCGAAGAGTTCATTAGTAAGCTACGAGGGCGTCTCTACTCCGAGGCTGCGAATCGGAATAACTTAACGCCGTCTGAGGAGTCATACTCTGATTAGATATGCTAGGCTGTCCATCTATTGTTTAACGGATAACTACTAATATCAATTGCAGGAAACCCGACTCAACAAGACAGGTCTGACACCCCGCCTCAGACCTCCAAAAGAAGGCATACAGAGTGCGTGTTTGGTAAGAGGCCCGACAACTCAGGTGAAAGCTCGGCTTGAACTAAGAGCTGACCACTGACCTAACAACTAGGGGAATCACGCCGAGCCGAGGCCATATATTAAGACGGGCACTCCGCTTGCCAGATTCGGAAGCTGCGCAGTAAATAAACGTGACCGAATACTTTGCTCCCAGATACACATTATCCGCCTAATACGTTACACGATCCACGGATTGCGTACAATATCTCCATGATCTTAGTATCCCACTGATTGAGTAAATCATGCCGACAATAACGGACCTAAACCGTCCAACAGTCAGGTATAAATACATTGAGACACCACTGCTACAAGTACACAATATCTTGCACTCTCCTCTACTCTCCATTTAGATCTAGATTCCCTTGACTTGACTTAGGCATCGGAGGGTACCCCAGCTTAACCAGGGTCACCTGTGCCTGTTCCCATTGTGCAGGGTCAAGACGTTGAAAAGATTCAAGTTTCGGGAGATGGAGGGGAGAGTCGTCCAGATTTTGACCTTAGCATTTTTGGCGCAATCTGTGGGAATCTGATATGAAAGGTCAGGTTCCTATTTTCAAATACAATAGCAAGAGGAAAGAAGAAAGTGGTAGCTATGTAACCAAAGCCAAATGAGCAAACTCATTCTTCGTCATTACTTCATGCCGAGTCAGCGCCGGGGCCTTCTCAGCATTCTCGCAGTCGGGCGAGTAAGTATCGAGCCATGCAAAACGAGATTCAGGCTCTATGCGATGAAGTGAACAAAATGAATCAGCGACAGGAGCCACAGCCACACCCGATTCAGGAGAATCCTGTTCCTGAGACGGTCGGTTTGTTCATAGAGGCTCACTCTGTGCCGGGGAGTATGAGGCCTGAGGCACCCCAACAGCCTCGAGCATCGGTTTTATGTCAGAATCTCCCTTCGGTCTAGGTTAGAGTCTCGGCGCGGAATACCACCACTCGGGCTCCTACTAACAACTCAGTCACCTTAGCCCTGACACCAACGGACCTTCGTCATCAGCTTGAGCGGATGAGGGAAAGGAGGACAACATAAATAGAAGATGTCCCAGATATAGTCGCTGAGAACAAAGATTGCTGGGAAGCGCGATTTGCGAAACTCAATGACAAGTTCTTAACCCTGGAAAGGAAGCAACAATTATCGACAATTCCTATCATGGTTCAAACAATGATGGAAGAGACCGAACTTCCTTTCACCTCCACCATCATGTATGAGGTGATGCCACAGAGGTTTCGGATACCTCCCGTCATCCAATCACTACCAAAAAAAGGGGCAAAGGATTTAGACCACGTCACTTTTTTGCTACGAATATAAACCTTAGCTATGATTGCTACGGTTTTAATCCGTAGCTAAAAAGTTGATACACCATTAATAATTAATGCTGTTGTAAGGGGCTTTATGAGGCCTAAAAAAAACTATATGTTATATCTAAGCCGTCTATATATTTGTAAATATTACGTTAGAGGATGTAAAAAAAAATTAGCTATTTTGAAGGCTCAAGTGGACCACACGGTAGGAAACATGGATATTAAATTACAGTTGCTTCCTATCGTGTAGTCCACTTGGGCCTTAAATATACCTAAAATTTGGTGTCATAAACTAAAATAATTTATTAAAATTATTGATCAGAATGGATTAGCCCAATATATCAAGGTGGGCCCCATGGAGCCCTTGTCCGGACGGGACACCCAAATTGGGTGCGCTAGCAAAAGCTACAAGCTATAGGAGAATATTGCTACGGTTATAAACCATAGTAATAGTGCTACCGCATATAGAGTTAGATGGTCCCCTAAGACCGTCCATGGGGCCCACTGAAATGTATATGTTTTATCTAATCCGTCCATCCATTTTTACAGCTAATTTTAATGTATAAGCCCAAAAAATGAGCTAGATCGAACGCTCAAGTGGACCATACCATAAGAAACAATGGATATCAAGTTCTTATCGTTTATATTTGATGTGGTCCATTTGGGCCTTCTATATTCCTCATTTTTTGTATGTTAACTTATTATTTTAAGTTAAAATTAATGGACAGATTAGATAAGACACATACATCATGTGGGCCCCATCAGCCCATGACAGGAACGTCCACGCATTGACGGGGTCTTTTCTGGGAAAAAGACCCTGAAAATCCCTCATTCCCGCCCTTGCTTTCACTCTCCCTCTCATTCTCCCTCTCTCGCTCACCCTTGCCCTCTCCCTCTCTCACTCCCCCCGCCCTCTCTCTTTCCCTCTCTCAATCTCGCTGCCATTCTCGCGGGCTGCAACAAGTTCACAACCCTAAAAGGTATCTCTCTCTCTCTCTCTCTCTCTCTCTTCTTGTCGATCTCTCTTCCTCTCGATCAGACTGCTAGCTATGCTCAACTGCAACAACTCGATAACCCATCTCCGCACATAAGGAGTTGAATCCATTGAGTGCATTGACGAACGAGGTTGAGATAAGGGTTAGGGTTCTGATTTGAACACATGATTCTTGAAATCGATTTTAATGGAGTGGAAATCTATTCTAATTTTGGATTAAAATGCCAGTCAAATAGAAAAAAATTCATGCTCAAGGTTTTTATTCATGCCAGCATTTGCACAAGTATGGTCTTCATAGATCTGGTTGATTCATCTTGTAGGCCACGATTCCTTTGATTTTTTATTACATCAAATGTTGTTTTTTTTTTTTTTCTATTGGCTTTGATTTTTGGGAAGGCATTAATTTTTGTTTATGGCCTTATGCAGTATGGTTTTTGTCACCAAGAATGAAGGATTTAGATTAAGTTGTTTTAAGAAAGGCATGTACGATTACATGATGCTTGTTAGATATTTAATGAAATGGGCTTGTCAAGTTTGGTTGTTTGGATGATGCTTGTTAGATATTTGATGAAATGCCTAGGAGAAATCTTGTTTGGGTAGAAGTAATTCCATAGTTTGTGTATGAAATAAGTATTCTTTTATTCGGTTTTCTATATAGTTTGTGTATAAGAAATTCCAAAAAAAAAGAAAGAAAAAAGAAAAAAGAAAAAAGAAAAATATATTGATGCATGCTGCTACAAGCTCACCGTATCTAATTGACTCCGTGTCTGGAAGTCATAATGATAGTCCAGCTCTAGCCACAATGATAGTCCAGCTCTAGCCACCTTGAGGAAAAGATGTCTATCTAAAACATTTTCTAGTCAGTTATCTTGGTGTGATTCTGCCTCATTGCACATCTCCAAATGCAGCCTTAGTGCTTTGTTTGAACTATATGAATTTGAATGAATTAGAGATAGAGCTCTAGTCCTTTAGCATCTCTTCTTTTTAATTTCAGAGATGGCTGTTTCGGAAGTTGATAAGATTGGCGAACTCGAATAAATGGGATTTCCAATGGCTTACGCAACAAAGGCGCTCCATTATTTTGGTGAGGCAATTGATAAGAATTCTCTTTTCATCTCTACTTTGCATTTTGTAATAGTAAAGATGCTTCCATATAAGAATGGACAAGGCTATGATGATGAAATTCATGTATATATCTCACTAAGAAGTTCAATTTCTTCTTCCCAAATCACTATTGTTGCTGTCATGAGTTTTTGTTTGATGATTCTCTGGATGTCTATGAACTTATGCACTATTAAGGTTTTGAAAAGTTGGCCGTTTTTTTTTTTCCCTAAAGAACATCACGACAGTGATGCTTTTTTATTTAAATATATCAAATATATGATAGCTTGACTAATATAATGGCTGTGATGGTCATTATATCAGCTCATGACTGGTCCAACACTTCATTTATTTTTTTTTTTTTAAAAAATAATTAATTTTTTAATTTTTTTTGTTTGCAGCTAATGATGTGATATGTAGACTCGACCTCATCATGTAATGACTTCCCATTACCAAAATATCCAGAATCAGCACAAAATGCTACACTCTACCTCCGCAATCTTCCCCATATATTCGACCATTCTAGATGTATGTGTTTTATCCAGCCAATCTATCCATTTTGACAAATCAGTTTAGGTGATGTCCAAAAAAATGAGGCAATTGGTGGACCAAGTTGTAGGATCAATTGTCTTACTTGGCCAATAGTGTTGCATTAAAAATTCCCCTTTTGATTTGACTTTCAAAATCATTATATTGTTAGACAGTGTTGTAATTTGGCAAGTTTCTGTTTTATGTTATTGCTTGATTTATAGTGGCTAGTGGGTTCCTTGTGTTGGAAAATTCTTAGAGAATGATGGTCAAGGATCTATTTGAATTAAGGATTATTTTGTTGGAACTTTTAGGTTATAGTGTATGATATTAAAGGTTGTTTACTGTAGGACTTTTACGGTTTTTGCTATTGAATTGATATTAGAACCTTTGGGAGCAGTTCAGATCTTGTTGATTCGTTAACTTTCTTAGTTTTCCTTTATCATCCTTTGTGTTTCTTGTTATGTACATTGGATGGATAAGAATTCATGTGACTTGTCAAATAACTTGACTGTCCAAATATTGACCATTGCAAGGTTCTAATATGTACTTGTCTTACCATTCATCTCCAAGCATCTTACACATGCCATATCGTATTTATTGGACTGGCTTGTATTGGCTTTGTGGTGTAACTTTGATTTGTGCAGCTATGGTAGTGGATCATGTGGCTCTGTTTTGTAGTTTGTATTTTGTGTTCACCGTAGATCTGTTTTTTTTTTTTTGTTTTCTTTTAAAGATATATAGCTCTGTATTGTTTAACCGTGTATAAGCTTTGTAACTTGATAAGCTCTTCTTCTTTGAAAATTTTAGGATTGCAATTTATTCATGCAAATACAAAGAAGATACTTAAAGAGGAAGATGGTCGCTGTCCTTGTTGGTTTGCCATTGTTTTTCCCACTAAGATCGAGCTAGATGACAACTTGTTTCTTGTTGCTTCAAGTAAGATCCAAAGCTTCTATGCTTCATGACTAGAGCAACTTTTGGATTGGATATTTTTTATGTTTGCAATTGTATGTATACTGATGCACGAATTTTATTTATCCATGCAATATGCTTGAAGGAGCTAAAACTTTGACTTGATGAAGGACATGGGAAGGGATTTTACCCAAAAACAAGGGTTCGAGTGATTTCACTGGTTACATGTTGTTGGGCTTCTATTCGATGAAGCTCTCTACCTTTTAAAATAAGTGCAATGTGCATGTGTGTGTGTGCATCATAACTATCAAAATTAATCACCTAGGCATTTCGATGGTTGCACAACTACTAGGTGTATACTGTCCTGGTGGCCTAATACAATCATGTATGAAATTCAAAAGGATTGTAGTTCAATTTTGAAAATAAGATAATTCAACCACATAGTAAGATCTCTAGTAAGCCAATGCATTAAAACAATCTGAAATTAATGAATAGAACTTCACTCAAACATTTCACCAAACACCTAAATAGCATAAGTCAAAATAGGAGTCTTCCAAATAAGAGTCTTTCTAATGCTTTTGTTCATGGGCGCTTGGTAAGGGTTTCAGTTTGCTACCCCAAGTGAGATTTTCATTTTTATAATAAGGAAATAGTTCAAATTTCTGTTGACTATTGTCTATATGAGCAACGAAATAGCACAATCATCTGTTAGTATATTTTTAATTCTTCATAGCTTACTGCTAGAAGTAAATTTATGCACATTTGTGAATTCAGCCACTTGCAATGAATTTTCATATGAGTATGGGACCTTTTTGGCTATTGTTGTTTGTGCAAATCTTGTATTCCTGGCTGTTGAAGCGAATATGATACTAAATCTTATATCTTTTGAATTCACAGATCTAAGTTTTAGTCTTGCATTAACCATTTTGCAAATGTTTCCATCCACCGGCATGTTTATGTGTATTATGATAATTTAGAGACAGTGGCCCATATTGTATTGATCTCGTTGCATTCAATGGTCATGTTTGTTACACTTTTATGTCGGATTGGTGTAGACCAACTCATGAATGGACTTGCATAATTTGTTTGAGAACTGGTCACATACAGTCACAACTTGTGGTATTGTATGATCTTTTTTGCCAAGTTGACACATGTGCAGGGCATGAAAATGGTAGGCCTCGCCATGAGGATTATGATTCTAGAAAATCAGGTTGTTATGCTGACTAGGTTAGCATATATACATGACTGTCTACAAATTACTGGGTTTCAAGCACTATCTCTCTCTCTCTCTCTCTATATATATATACATATATAATTTAGAAGGTCTGCATGTATTTATGACAAAGCTATGATGATGATGATTATTATTATTAACTTTAGCTAATGGCTACTCTGCCGAGTTCTTAAATACAGGATTCAGTGCACGTGCTTGACTATAACAACTGTATTTTGCTTCATTTGCTATCACATTGATGGCTTTATCATATCTGATAATACAAGAAAGTGAATCCTATTGGCATTCAGAATCCTAAGTGGCAGCATGAAATCTTCTAGTAAACCTCAAAAATTCATAAAACAGATCTATGGGTCTTAAATTTTTTGTTCTACCTTTGTAGGTGGTAAACCATCTTCTTTCTACTTTTCTGTTTGCTATTTTACCTTTTTATTATGGAATTTTACTAAATTAAAATATCTTTCTAGCTACGCAAAATCTGAAATTCAGTTCCGATTTTACTTGGGTTTCCCCCTAGTTAATGGAAGTTTCTGACATCATAAGACTATATTCATAAGAGGATTGCAAGTATGAGCATTATGCAAAGACATTGATGGCTAAGTTGTTGATTGTGGCTGAAAAAATCCAACAGGTGGTTGGAATCATGGGCTTGATTCTGATAAAGCTTGATGGTTCTGCTCAAGGTGGCTATGTGGTAAGACTTGGAATTTGTTTACTTAATTGTTCTTCTCATTTTTCCTTATTGTTGACTAGATGGTCAAATGAAAAGAGCACAGAATTATTCTCATTCATTGAAAAAGGAAAAAAAGGTGAATTATTCTCCACACAACATCAACAGAAAAACACCTGTTTTGTACTTACAGGTGAGTGTGGTGGATGAACTTGGCATTCCTGTAAAGTTTGTGGGCATTGGGGAAAGGGTGGATGCCTGAAGAAAGGGTGGATGCCTGAATCAACTTTTCTTTCCTTACTCCTCCAAGCATGAGTACAAGCAACCTAATCATGTATCATTTACAATAAAAATAAAAAAGATAAGAAAAAATTTATTAAAAAAAAATCAGTGGAAAAAAGAGATTAAAACACGAATAACAGGAAAAGCATCCAAATGGGCCCTAATAGAACACACATCAAATATGATTGGGTTAATTGGGGCCCATTACATTGAAAATACAAAACAAAAGAAGAAACCCAAAAAACAAAAAATGATTATTTATCTGTCTTGCATGTTTTTCCCAATTCCCAAAGTGATCCATTCAACTCAGATTCATCAAACACCCTTGAATTTTGTATTTGGATATGAAAATAGGCATATAGATTTGGTCAAAACCATAGTATAATCTTCTTCCAAGCTCAAGGTGAAAAAAAGATTATTATTATTTTTTTTAAAGGAAAACATTCAGTTATGTTAGTTGATCCAACTGATGTATTCTGATGAAGACCAACAATCCTTCTTTGCAAAAAAGGAATGAGAATACAGCCGGCAAATGCAATTGCTTCCCAAATAGGTAAAAATTCCTTGTTAATGCAAACTGGTTGCATTTGATTGCATTTGAGCATCAATGTAGGTAAAAGCAATCCCAACAAAAACAAGACTAATTCAATTCCATCTTCAATAGATAATAAGGTGCATTCTTGCACACACTTCTTATTGTAATTGGTGCATTCTTGCACATGTTTATTTTTAAATTTCGATGCATTCAATTGTGAAAGGATTTATGACTTTGAAAATGAAAGAGAGAGGCTCATTATGGAGAAGGACGTAGTCATTCAAGAGCATGCTTTCCTGGAAAATCAATTGGTTTCTTTACAGCCACAGATAAACAGTTTCACTGTAGAAGTAGATAACCTTACAAGCAAGGTGCTTAAACTTACAATCTAACCCTTTTTGCTGAACACAAAATGCACGTGTCTTTATTGCCTTTCCTATTACAGGTTAGTTTCATAAAGAAGGAATATGATCAAGCCCAATCTGAGCTCAATTTGAGTCGTTCAAAGATGAAAGAATGTGACGCTGAAATCAGTGCCATTGTCAAGGAGCAACAGAAGCTTCAACATAAAATTAGTGATGCAAATATTGAGAGGAAAAAATTGGAAAATGAGGTACTTGCAGTGGTTATTCTGTTCCTATTTTATTTAACTTGCTTGATCTATGAAATTGTGTATGTGTTCTTGATAGAAACCCACTCTTTCACATTCACATAGATTAAGCAAATGGAGATGAAACAGAAAGACTGCTCCCTGAAGGTAGATAAACTACTAGAAAGGCATAGTTGGATTATAGCTGAGAAACAATTATTTGGAAAAAGTGGGACAGATTATGATTTCTCATCTCGTGATCCTCGTAAATCAAGGGAGGAGCTTGAGAAACTTCAAGCTGAACAATCTAGGTGTGTGATTAGATTATTTGTTGTGTTGTTTCCTGTGCTTCTTTGTTTTCTTTTCCATGATAATGAAATAGTATGATTTAACACCTAATTGATGTTTGGTTTTGCATTTTTTTTTTTTTTTTGAAAGAAGAAGGTTAATGGACATGCATCTCAGTTAATTTGATTGATAGCTTTCACCCTTGAGAAGAGGGTCAACAAAAAAGTTATGGAAATGTTCGAGAAAGCTGAAGATGAATACAGTGACTTATTATCCAAGAAAAACATCAGTAAGGTATATTGTTGTATTTCTTAGCCTGTAAAGGATCTCATCTTCTTTTTTTTTTTTTTTTAAATTGAATTTGTTTATGTCTGAAGTTGTTTGTTTACTGTATTCTTCTCTTACTTAGAATGATAAGTCAAAAATCAAGAAGGTGATTGAAGAGCTTGATTAAAAGAAGGAAACATTAAAAGTTTCTTGGGTGAAAGTGAACAAGTGAGTCAACACTTCTTTGCTCTCATGTTCCAGTTCATATTTTGTGCTTTTTAGTTGAAAATCAAGAATGTCATTTACTTTTGTTGGTATATTTCAGTGAAAGAAATTTTCTTTCCAGATTATGTTAGTGTGCGTGATTTCAGCGTTTCAGATGGTTGAAACTATGGCCCAAATTATAGTATCCGGCTTCCTTGGATCCCTAGATTAGACGAATTCGGTGGATCCCGGGGACAGGTTGTGTTTATGTATTTGCTCGAAATTAATGGAGCAGACTCGGATGTGCGTCAGAGCTATCCGGAGGAGCAGGAGTCCTTGTAAGGTGGGAACCACTGTTATGACCATAATGAAGCTGTCCATTTTCTATAGACAACATTGGAGGGGCCTAACTATTTGGACAGACCCTGTTTATGTATTTGCTCGAAATTAATAGAGCAGACCCGAATGTGGGTTGGAGCTATTCGGATGAGCGGGGTTCCCTGGAAGGTGGAAACTGCTGTTATGACCATGATGAAGCTGTGCATTTCCTATGGATAACATTGGAGGGGCCTGACTATTTGGATAGGCCGTGTTTATATCTGTATTTGCAGGGACCACACCCTTAACCTAAAACCTAAACGTAAACTCGATCTCGAACCCGAATCCGATTTCCTAAACTTAAAGCTTAACGTATTCTCAAATCCCTAAACCTAAACTTACACCTAATCCTAATCTCAACTCCCTAACCTAAACCTAAACCTAAACTTGAAAATCCAAACCTAAACCCGATCCCGATTTCCTAAACCTAAACTTTAACCTATTCTCAATTCCCTAAAGCTATAACCTATAACCTATAACCTAAACCTAAAACCTAAATATATTCTCAAATCCCTAAACCTAAACCTACACCTAATCCTAATCTCAACTCCTTAACCTAAACCTAAACTTGAAAACCCAGACCTAAACCCGAATCCGAACCTAATTTCCTAAACCTAAACCTTAACCTATTCTCAATTCCCTAAACCGTAACCTATAACCTAACCTAAACTTAAACCTGTAACCTTAACCTAAACGTAAAATCTAAACCTAAACCTAAACCCGATCCCGAACCCGAATTTGAATCCCTAAATCCTTGGCCTAAATCTAAAACCCAAACGTAAACTCGATCTTGAACCCGAACCTGATTTCCTATACTTAAACCTTAATGTATTGTCAAATCCCTAAACCTAAACCTACACCTAATCCTAATCTCAACTACTTAATTTAAGCCTAAGATTGAAAATCCAAACCTCAACCCGATCCCGAACCCGAACCCGATTTCCTAAACCTAAACCTAAACCTTAACATATTCTCAATTCCCTAAAGCTATAACCTACAACTTATAATCTAAACCTATAACCTTAACCTAAACCTAAAACCTAAACTTACACCTAAACCTAAACCCAAACCTAAACCCTAACCTATTCTCAATTCCCTATACCTATAGCTTACAACCTAAACCAAAACCTTAACCTAAACCTATAACCTTAACCTAAACCAACCTATGACCTAAAACCTTAACCTATAACCTATAACCTAAACTTATAACCTAAAACCTAAACCTAAACCTTAACTTAAACCTATAACCTTAACTTAAACCAAAACTTATGACCTAAAACCTTAATCTATAACCTAACCCAAACCTATACTTATAACCTAAAACTATTCTTAAATCCCAAAACCTATAACCTGAACCTAACCTTTCCCTAAACCTATAACCTACACTTATATTCTAAACCTAAATCTATAACCTAAACCCAACCTAAACGTAAACTTATAACCTATAACCTATAACCTATAACTTAAGCTTATACCTAAACCTAAAACCTTACTTATAACCTAAAACTATTCTCAAATCCTTAAACCTAAACCTTAACCTAAACCTTTTTGATTAAGGTCCTAGGGCAATTTAAAAGTCCATCTTAGGTTTGAACAATTACTCATGTTGAATTTTGCCATAGTTTAAAAGATTTGTAGGTACATTTTTGATTTCTTCATATATAAGTGTTTTTTTTTTTTTTTTAAATCTTTCTTCCTTTTGAGATGTGTACAAAGGCATGCTTGTTTGATTATGTCTACAAATGTTGTTTTATATAGGTTGACAAGCTAAAGAAGTCAGTGGAGGATGAAATTCATTTTCTCAAGGGAAGGGTTTCAGAACTTGAAAGTGATCTTGTGTCGAAGTCCATAGAAGTTACATTTACAGTTTCAAGGAAAGAAGAAGCTCTATCTTCTGCATTTGCTGAAATTGACAGTCTGAAGGAAGAAAATTCTGTAAAAATGTGAGCATTATTGAATGCATATGGAGGGTGTTTACTGCGTTGGAGTGTATTTATTTCTTGCACATGAGGATACGCCTTAGTTGTAATTCTTATGATAAGTTGAACAAAGTGAAGTACTGTTTATTTAGAAATATGAATGTACGATGCATTGTATTATTTGATTGTTATTTGTAATAATTGCATCATTTTTTTTCTGATTACATTTTATGTACTATTTCTATCAGCATTAAGCTTACATGAGTTACCAATCACAGCAGGTTCTTGCAATGGAAACAGGTCATATTATTACAATTTTAAAAAAAATAGTTGCAAATATAATTCGTATCTATAGCTATGGCTTTTATCCGTAGCTATTAGTTTCTATTACTATGGATATTATTGGTGCTATTGACATCTATTGCTACGGATAAAATCCTTTTTGCTACGGATATGATCCGTAGCACGTCCGTCGTTATTGGTGGGGTAGCTAAAGGTATTGCTACGGATATAATCCGTAGTTATTGGTGTCTATTGCTATGGATATAATCCGTAATTATTGGTATCTATTGCTACGGATAAAATTCATTGCCATACCTTTAGCTACCCCACCAATAGCGACAGACGTGCTACGGATTATATCTATAACAAAATGGCTTTTGCTACGGTTTTTGGCCGTAGCCTTTGCCCATTTTTCTTGTAATGAATATTCTAGGTCCAGTGACCCATCCGAGCATGTAGAAGCTTATCGATCATGGATGGAGATCCAAACAGTAACAGACCTAATGATGTGTAGGGGATTTTCTATCACCCTTATAGGATCCGCTCAGAGTTGGTATCATCAGATCAAACCTAATTCCATCAGCTCCTTCGCAGAGTTGAGTCGACTATTCCTTACCCAATTCATTAGTGGTAAGAGAAGTCGAAAACCCAACACTCACCTGCTTACCATCAAGCAAGGGCCAAAAGAGTCACTGAAGGACTACATTGCTCGCTTCAACGAGGAAGCATTGCAGGTAGAAGACTACGATGATAAAATGACGCTCGTTGTAGTATTCAAGGGCCTGAAAGAAGGAAGGTTTACTTTCTCCATTGGGAAAAACCCACCGAAGACGTTGGCGGACTTCGTCGTAAGAGCTCAAAAATACATTAATGCCGATGAGTTTACCAACGCTCACAAAAGTGTACAAATAACCGAATTAACTAGCAAAGGGAAGAGGCCTAGGACGAAGAGTCTCACCTGACTGGAAAAAAGTCGGATGACCGCACCCCTCGTGATCGTCAACCGAGCCGAAGACCGAAAGGAAAATTCCATTCCTACACCCCCCTCAATACGTCCACAAAGCAGATCCTGTTAGATATCTGAGGAAAAAAACTTTTGAATTATCCTGTTTATATGAAGGCCGACCCGAAACATCGAGACAAGCAGAAGTTCTGCCGCTTCCACCAGGACCATGGCCATAACACGAACGATTATGTGAATCTCAAGGATGAAATCGAGTCCCTCATTCACAATGACCATCTACGTTGATACACTAAAAGGAAGAGAGCCACTCAGAAGGAAGAATGGGAGCAAGAGCGACTGAATAACCCTACGAAAGAGCCAGCTGAAATTCGAACCATTTTCAGGAGCTCGGCCAGTGGGGGAGATTTAAATAGGGCACGAAAAACCTACTCTCGAAAGTCCGATCCGAAACATTACGTCCATTTAACCAAGGGACCTAGCAAGGAACTCCGGGTCATCCCATGCAGTCTGACATTCACGGAAGACAATGCACGTGGAATCTAACATCTGCATGATGATGCCCTGGTGGTCACGATGACCATAACAAACCACAAAGTGTACCACATCCTATTTGACACCGGAAGCTCGGCTGATGTAATCTATTCTGAAGCTTTCGAAAGAATTGGGGTTCTCTGGTCACGCCTCCGACTCGTGAAGACCCCCCTGCATGGCTTTGCTGGAGAGACAGTGATCTTCGAAGGACCCATTTCCCTCCCAATAATTACGGGAGAAGGGAAACACCAAGTCAACTTTAGGTAGACTTTCTTGTTATCAATGTACCATCGATGCACAATGTCATCCTAGGCAGACCCTCTCTCAATGCAACGAGGGCGGTCGTCTTTACTTACCACCTAATGATGAAGTTCCCAGCTGAGGGTGGAATAGGCTACCTCCGAAGCGACCAGCGCGAGGCTCGGAGATGTTACGCGATAGCGGTCAAAAAAGGATTTGTTAAGCAAGTGCTTGTTGTTAACGTTTTGGATCCCCGAGGATCCGCAGGGGATTCATCTATAGAAGACCTGGAGAAGGTTCCCCTCAACAAAGCAGACCCGAGTAAAACCATTTAGCTCGGAACATCATTAAGTCCCGAACAACGGTCTGAAATGCTAACCTTCTTAAGGCAACACAGGGACGTCTTCACATGGTTGCACACAGATATGCCAAGGATCTCCCCTGACGTTTTGGTCCATAGGTTGAACGTGGACCCAGATCACAAACCGGTAAAACAAAAGAGAAGATAATTCGACGCCGAGCGATATGAGGCCATCACCTAGGAGGTCTCCATCTTACTCAATGCCGGCTTCATAGAGGAAGTATATTACCCCGACTGGATTGCAAACGTGGTGCTTGTCAAAAAATTCAATGAGAAGTGGGTCTGTGTAGATTACTCAGATCTGAACAAAGCATACCCTAAAGATAGCTTCCCTCTACCTCGTATCGATCAACTGGTGAACAGTACGGTCGGTCACAAATTACTCTCCTTCTTGGACGCCTATTCTGAATACAATCAAATTGTGATGCATCCCCCAGATAGGAAGAAGACTACCTTTGTCACGGACAAGGGGCTCTACTGTTACCGGGTCATGCCATTTGACCTGAAAAATGCTGGGGTGACATATTAGAGGCTGGTAAATCAAATGTTCGTCAAACAGATTGGACGCATTATGAAGGTATACATCGACGACATGCTAGTAAAGAGTATCAAGGCGTCTGATCACTTGACGGATCTCGGGGAAGCATTCAGTATCCTCCGAGAGTACCAAATGAAGTTAAACCCCGAAAAGTGCATTTTCGGGGTTGAATCAGAAAATTTTCTCGAGTTCCAGGTCAGCCAACGAGGCATCGAGGCAAATCCCGAGAAGATTAAGACACTCCTCGGAATGAGTTCACCTCAGACCATTAAGGAAATACAATGCCTTACAGGAAGAGTCACCGTGCTCGGAGGATTCATATTCAGAGCGACAGACAAATGTCTCCCCTTCTTTCAATAATTTAAGGGTCATAAAAAGATAGAATGGACACCGGAATGCGAGCAAGCCTTCCAGTAGCTAAAGTAGTATCTGGGCTCACCCCCCTCCTGTCCAAGCCTGAAGAAGGTGAGCCCCTGTTTTTATACCTGCGGGCTCGACCTCGGATGTCAGCTCGACTTTGATTAAAGAAGTTGGGAACAAGCAATACCCCATATATTATGTGAGCAAAGCAATGGTACTCGCAGAAACAAGATATTCATCCCTAAAGAAGCTAGTACTCAGCCTTGTTATTTCAGCCCGGAGGTTACGCCCTTACTTTCAAGCTCATTCCATCGTCATCTTGACCAACTCTCCTTTGAGACAAGTTTTTCAGAGGCTTGAGGTTTCAGGTCGGATGACCAAGTGGTCCATTGAACTCGGAGAGTTCGATCTCCAATTTCGTCCGAGGACATTGATTAAGGGCCAAGCCATGGCGGATTTCATTGCCAAGTTCACCATTCTGAGTGTAGAGGAGATCAGCGTCGAAGTCGAGATGGCTCCGCCTATCCCCCTGGGGGACCAAAAGGTGGTGTTGGACCCGTGATGGATTCTCTACCTCGATGGGTCATCCAATGCCAAAGGAGCTGGAGCCGGCATTGTCCTAGTTGAACCTGACTCTACGTCTATCCAATATGAGATCAGACTTGGGTTCAAGGCTTCAAACACTGAGGCAGAATATGAGGCTTTACTGGCCGGACTTAAGTTGACGACAAGTCTAGGCATTCAATCTCTCTAGGTTTGATGCGATTCGCAGCTGGTGGTAAATTACATTTCCCCGAGTATGAAGTCAAAGAGACAAGGATGATTGCTTATCTCGACAAGGTGAGGAAATTGTCACGCCCCAAACTCAGAAACCGGGCTCACAAAATTCCCGATCTCCGAATCTGTCGCTGACAGCCTCCGTAGTACCCCATTCTCGGCTCCCGGCACCCATATACCAGGTTCCGATCCTGGGATGCTATAAGGAGGATTTCTACTATCCATTTAATTCGTAATGAGCATAACCATAAGCATAACCCACGAACAATAATCACAAGAATACCATCACAAAATTCACTATGATCAAAAACTTTGAGTACAAGGTGTATAAAGGAAAATACAAGATAGTGCTAATAACAAAACTCTGAAAGCTCAACTGCACGCTCCTGCTGCTACTACGCTACGACTGCGTCCTGACGTCACCTGCACGCATCAATCGTGCATAAGCTTATAGAAAGCTTAGAGGGCGGTGTAAGTGTGTGCGCAAAATGAGCATACTCAGAATGTAAGGTCAGAAAAATGTTGTAATGTGCTGATGAGTACATGAATACAATCAGCCATACCAAGGCTATGCGGTGTAAGATATGAATGCGATCGGCCACATCCAGGCCATGTGATGCAGAATGCAAGTCAAGCATGTCAATCCTCATCATATACCACTACAGTTCTCATTCTGGATAATCATCGGGGTCTAGTACACTCTACGCCAGCTTGTCGTCCCTATCCGAACGCACAACTGGGAGAGTAGAAGAGACCTCACTATCCGCCTGCCAATATCTGGCCCGGCTCATCGATAGCGGACTGATTTCTCAAGCTGGTCAAACTCAACCTAGAAGTTGTCCCCTCACTCAGGCGGGTAAGGTCACACCCCTTTCCAACCGACCACGACACAGTGGGAGACGCAGCCTACTGGTATACGGCCCTCGCGCGCTCATGTATCCACTCGGTCTTGATGTTGGAGTCATCCTCTGGTACCATCGGGTTTAGGAATTTTCACCCAGGGACATCTATGACGCCCGTATGCTAGAACCAAACATTTTCGGTATCCAATCCAGCCACCCACGATGCATCTGTGGAGGCTATGACTCTGATGTCGCTAGGGCATACAATAATCACAATCATACAAATCAAGTGCATGAGTTACACTACCAGTCATGCAGCAGTCCTACGTATACCATGCACTCATGTAGGGCAACTCCGCCTACCAGGGAGCCCATAAACAGTTCGCCCGAAGGCATATGCTATGATCAGTCACTTCTCATATTAGTCATACATATGATGCGTATGATAATGAATCATGAATCTATACTAAACATGTATATAGAGATGGATTCTGCGTATAACTGAGATGGGCCGAGATAGCCTACTTACTACAAGTATGGGCCTATTAGTGGGCCTTAGGGAGAGTGACAATGCGAACATTTAACCGACGTCATCCTTACAATGTGGGCATCTAACCATCATTGTTCCTAAGGCATTACTTACTATAAATATCTTTATATGCCATGGAGGGATCATGCATTGCAATGGACCTAGTTGCACTCAATTGGGTCTTAAGTACATCAATTAGGCCGTATCATATGGGCCTTACATTCATCAAGCGGATCACCTCAATGAGCCTCACCAATGGGCCTGAGGTCCTTTGCAATGGGTCATAACCCATGGGCCTTAGAATTCATTAAAAATGAGCCCAATCACATGAGATTTATGTGCATCAAATGGGCCTAATCACATAGGCCTTATATATACCAAAGTGGGCCTCAACAATGGGCCACAAATACATCAATTGGGCCTACACACATGGGCACATAAATAACAAAGTGGGCCTTAGTGGGCGGGCCACAAATACATTAAGATGGGCCTCAACAATGGCCTTAAAATGATCTCAAAATGGTTGGATGGTTTGGATGAACTCATGCATCATGGTAGACTCCCATGTGGGCCCACTATAACATTTATTTTCCAGCCAATCCTGGGCCCACTGAAATGCTTATTTGCCACCCAACCTGTTGTTAAGGCCGTGTGGCAAGGGGCCCACCAAAATGTTTATTTTACATCCCACCTGCTGATAAGGCCATGTAGCAAGGGGCCCACCAAAATGTTTATTTTCCATTCAAACCTGTTGATAAGGTCATATAGACCCAGGGCCCACTGAAATGTATATTTTCTACCCAACCTGGGTCCACTGTACTATTTATTTGCATCCAAACTGTTCATTGAATCATATGGCCTAGGGCCCACTGTAATGTTTATTGCCATCCAAACCTGTTCATAACGTCACGTGGCCAGGAGCCCACGTGATGGACGGCGTGGACAAAATACATACATATGAGTGGGGGCCACCGTCCACTGCCGTGGACGGACGACGTGAGTAAAACACTTGCATCACAGTGGGTGTCACCACCCACTGTTGTGTACGGTGTGGTAAGCCACACATACCACAGCAGGTCCCATGTAGGGCCTATCAAAGTGTTTATTTGTAATCCAACCCGTCCATTACGTGTGTCCCACCTGTTTGAGGGTTCACACCAAGTTTCAGCCACATTCAAAATTCAGGTAGGCCCCACCAAGTGTTTTTATATGATTTAGGCATGTCTTCACATGATTTGGATGGTATGGCCCACCTGAGTTCAGTTTGTGGATGATTTTTGGAGTCAACGCACCATTCAAGCGGACCTATTAAATGAAAGGTATAGATGTAAAATATACATCATGGTGGAGTCTACAAGTGGGCCAATGCGGCCACCCTTTTTAACATGGACGTCTCTGGACTCATGGCACAAAGTCATGCCAAAAAAAATTATTTTTTATCCTAGGTGGGACCCACATTAACCAGATCTACCCCATCCATTGCATGTGTTCCACAAAATTAGGCATCTAAACTAAGTTTCAGCCACGTCCAAATTTCAGATAGGCCCCACCAAATACTTTTGTATGTTTCAGGCATGTTTTCACATGATTTTAGATGGTATGGCCCACCTGAGTTCCGGATTGGTCCCAAATTTTAGCTCAACGCCTAAATTAATCTGAGAAAGATGGTGGAAGGCTTGGATTAAATATATGCATTAAGTTGGGGCTTGCAAGAGTGGCCCACCATTTCCCTTCTTTTCCTTTCTTTCCTTTTTTTTTTTTTGGTTGGACGTCCAGACTCCTCTGGACGTCAAGTAGGCAAATGCATGCATGGATTTTCTTTATTTTTTTTTTCCTAGGTGGGACCCACATTAAACAGATCTACCCCGTCCATTGCATGTGTTCTACAAAATTAAGGGTCCAAACCAAGTTTCAGGTGGGTCCAAGCTTCTGGTGGACCCCAGAAATCATTCTTCCAAGTTTTCAACGGAAAATACTACCATTCTTATTACCACGGCCCGCTAGATGATTGGATCGGTCTCATTTTTCGGCTCAACGCCTAAAATGATATGAAAAATGGAATGGACGGCGTGGATTGCATACATACATCAAAGTGGGGCCTGCATGCAAGGTCCACCCTAAAGCAACCCCTTTTTCTTTTCTTTTCTTTTTTTTTCTTTCTTGCCAGTACACGCCCATGCCGCCTGTACACATACTCCATGATGGCCAACACGCCCGTCCAGCGTCTAGGGACGCTGGACGGCATGGATAAATACATCATCATGGTGGGTCCCACATATACGTGGCCCACCATATACATATATATATATATATGTGTAATATTAATATAATATAATATATATGTATATATATACGTATCATATCACCTAAAGTGTGGTGGGCCACACCATTTGATGAATGGAGTAGATTTATCATGAATTGGTGGGGCCCACTTCATTTTAGGAAAAGGATAAGGAGAGAGAGAGAGAGAGAGAGAGAGAGAGAGAGAGAGAGAGAGAGAGAACAATAGACGGTGATGGTGGGGCCCCGCCACTATGGGCCCCACATAATACAAATCATACATAAAAAATAGGTCCCACCAATAAGTGGTCCCTAAAAAGAATTTAACGGTGGATCACCCACCTCTAAGCCTCCTCCTGGCTCCCTTGGCTTCCAATGCTCCTTGCCTTCACCTTGGACGGTGGATGATGGACCTTTGATGGTGTGGATGAGAGATGAGAGGGTGGGCCACACTTGGCCTTTGGGAATGCTTGGGAATGCTTGGACGTGTGGAATTTTTTCTTGGGAGAGATTTTTATTTTTTTGAGAAATGAGGGAGAGAGAGAAGTGATGGGTTGATAAGAAGTGATGGAGTGATGTGTGATGGGTTTGGTGATGGATGAAGTGATGTGAGAGTGGACTTTGGGTTGCTTGTGTAAGAGAAAGGTATGGGCATGACATAGGTTAGTTGTACTTAGGTATGGAGTGACTTGACTTGTACTTGACATGATTGATTGATTGATTGATGGGACATCTCGTAGAGATTCTCTCGTGATTCACAACGTGCGGTGTTTTCTTCGAATTGAACGCAGACTGACATCTTTTAGCCTGGGTATCGGGTCGGTGCGCGAGTCACGGCGTTAGAACCGCGGTGACGGTGCGGTCGCTAAGGTATAGGTTTCAATTTTAGTTGACTTTGGCATACAGGTCTTAGCTTAGGATCACGCGCAAACATCAGAAAGTGGTCGAGGATTGCCGAATTCGACCGGAAGGATCGCGGGATCGACGGAACAGTACGAACTAGGATACGGGTCTTACAGAAATTGATTAAAATTTTTTAGAGTTGCACTATCCAGCAAATTCCAAGAGCGGAAAACTCATGGGTCGACGCCCTAGCGAGGCTCGCCTTGGCCGCAGTGGAGAAAATTTAGCGATTTAACCCCGTTGAATTCATAGAACATCTGAGCATCGGTCAAGCAGAGAAAGTCAATCCAATGCATGTTACCCCAAGCTGGATGGACCTGATCTTCAACTACCTCATGTCCGGCGAAGTCTCCTTAGATAAATTGGAGGCAAGGCGGATGAGAGTAAGAGCGGCTCAATATGTCATTCTAGACGGCATCCTATATAAGAAAGGGCACTCCCAGCCTTACCTCAGGTGCCTCTGACCCGACGAAGCCGATTATGTGATTTGAGAGGTCTACGAGGAAATCCGTGGAAACCATTCTAGTAACCGAGCCCTGACCCTAAAGATACTTCGTCAAGGATACTTTTGGCCAACCCTCAAGCAGGACTCGAAGGACTACGTTCGAAAATGGGACAAATGCCAACGTTATGCAACTATGCCGAGGCAACCAGCGGAGGAAATGACTCCCATGAGCGGTCCTTAGCCATTCATTCAGTGGGAAATCGATATCATTAGCCCCCTACCCATAAGGAAAGGACAGGTCAAGTTTGTCATTGTCGCAGTCAACTATTTCACCAAGTGGGCTGAGGCCGAGCCTGTTGGGAAGATCACCGAGCAGAAGATGATTGACTTTGTCTAGAAAAATATTTTTACCGGTTTGGAATTTCGTGCACCATCGTATCAGACAATGGCTGTCAATTCGATAATGATAAGTTCCGCGGCATGTGTCAAGGGCTCGACATCACAAATGCATATTCTTCACCTCAGCACCCATAATCCAATGGGCAGGTGGAAGCGGTCAACAAGGTCATTAAACACTATCTCAAAATAAAATTGGAAAAAGCAAAGGGCAACTGGGCTGAGGAGCTTTGATTCATCCTTTGGGCTTATAGGACTACAACTCAGTCCTCAACTAGAGAAACTTTATTCTCGCTCTCCTATGGCTCAGAAGTAATGGTGCCAGTAGAAATTGGCCTTCCTACTGCTCGGGTAATGAATTATTAAGAGGGCCAGAACTCCGACCAGATTACAGCTAACTTGGATCTGCTTGAGGAAGTTAGAAACATCTCGAAGCTCCGAGTCGCTGCTCGACATTAAAAAGTGGCACGCTTCTACAATTCTAAAGTCAAGGTTAGGCGATTCCGCCCAAGGGACTTAGTCCTCCACGGGTCTTCCCAAACACTGCTGAGCTAGAGGCTAAAGCACTCGAGCCTAACTGAAAGGGCCGTATTGAGTGTTCTGATCAATTAAACCAGGCTCATACCACTTAAAAGACCTCGAGGGCTGCCAGCACCCACACCCCTGGAACGCCGAGTATCTGAAGATCTACTATCCTTAATGTATTGGCCTTTAAAGTCCCTAATAAGTGTATGCTTCTGAGCGACTAGCCTTTAAGGCCCCCAATAAGTGTAAGAATCTAAGCAACTAGCCTTTAAGGCTTTCAATAAAACTCATGTCTCATCTTCTACATAAATGGATTTATCTACGAAGTATAAGTTGCCTCTCATATTCAGAGGCGGACTGGATGAGCTGATCCCTTAAAGAAGGGGTCAGAGCGTAATCTTACGGAAACTCGACATGGCATCTTGATGTTTTATTTAAACCAATATGATTTAAATGATTTTTAAACTCGCAAGTATACGAATCAGATGTATATACAGTACGTATTACGAGATCATTCCAACGAGGACTGGTTGTCATAATTCATAATTTATGATTCTTCTTAACTAATCCGACAAATAGTTTTGCTAACAATTAAGTAAAATAACAAATATCTATGAAAATTAACTGAGAACAATGAGAAAAATTCAATCAAGGAGAGTACTAGGACTTTTGAAGCCACCCTTGATTATCCTGACCCTTGTTTTACCTGTTGATTCACCCTAATTCAGATTGATGTAAATTTAATAAATAAAGCACACTCTATGTCCTTGGTCGGGCACACAGAATGTATAATCCTTTAAAGCATAAGGATCACATCTTTCCATTCATGGTCAGGCATGGAGAGATGTAGATTCCTATTTCTTTCTCTATAGGAAACATGTTCATGGTCAAACACAAGCACCTAAAATAAGATTCCAAACTACATCCACATCTAGATTTTGGTTAAGCTCATAGAATGGAGAAGCACAGAGATTTCAGCTAAGCATACTAGAGAAAGAAATAAATCAATTAAATCAAATGAAATAAACACATACAAGAGTCATTCAAATTAGGGGCTTCATCTCAGCTCTAGCTAAGAAGTTTAGCAATTCATAAATTTAACTAGAAAGAAAGAAAAATAAAATTTAAAAAATAAAAACATCTCCCTTCTTCCTTCCTCTCTTTCTCTCTCTCTTTCTTCTCTCCTAAGCTCTGGATCTGCTCTCCCCTTCCAGACATCTCAGGCTCCTCTTTTTATACAGCAAGGATGGGCGGTGGAGTGCTGAAGTCGGTCGGTGCGAAACCCTTTTCGCAGCAAAGTTCGTACAACATCTTTTCACAACAAAGTTCGGGGCTTCATAAGTCCCTTGTTCTTCGCACTTTATCCGTAAAATCAACGTCTCCTGAGATGTTTTTAACTGAGCTGCACGATGGACGGATCAGATCTTCCAACTGATCAAAGATGGTGGGCCACAACTGCCCAGAAATTTACTTTTCAAGGACGTGCATAAGCCTACGCATGTGACTGCGCTGACATGATTGCTGGGCCCAACAAAAGTGTTTTTGAGAAAATCCACCCCATTCATTGGATTCCTCTCGAAATTTCGGTAAAAAATGGATGGTTTTGAATATCCATTGATTCAGACCAAAGAAGAAATCATGCTAAAATCAATTTGAACATTGCAGGGCAGTCCACTTGTGGCCTCTGTATCTCACACGTGTGCTTGCATGGATGAAAACAATCAGCATGGGTTTGAAGTTTGCGAACTGATCTACAAGATGGACGGCTTGGATCAGCCTTATGAGACTTGATGGTAGTCCACTAGCATTCACAAAACAGATGTTGTCCGTCCATTACATGGAAAGCCAAAAATGGCAACTGCCTGTTTTGATGAAGACGCGGGTCATGGGTCACCGCTTGCGCTAACCGCCTCAGCCATCCGATGCGCGGCATGTACGTGTACATGGTGTACACGCTGTTCGGGTGGAGTCCACTGCGATATTTTTTTACAAAATCCAATTCATTCATTCAATTAGTCTCCCTATTTAAGGTGTTGAGACCAAATTTGAGGCAGTTCCAGATATTAGGTGGGCCCAGAATAAATGATTTATGGGCTAATCTGTCAGTTGGGGCACTTTCATAGTGATTCAATGGCATAAATTTTACATGTATGATTAATTTATGGCCCTCATCCCATGTATGAAGTTTCGAGCCAATCGGATGGTGGGAACCCTGTGATCTTGCATTTTGGATAAATTTCTGGCCTCTTTGAACGGCTCGATTTTCTCAGATCCCTGGAATGTAAATCCGTTAATTTGGTCCTCTAGAATCCATCCCCTACTCTGATGACTTCAAAGCATCAAATTTACTCTTGTAGTACTCTTTTTCAGTCAACGCTCCTAATTATACCTTGTAACAAAAACACAATTAAAATATTCCATTAAGCATTATCATGTACGCAAAATCAGTTAATAACTGGGGTCTGATATACAATATTCGACCCTCATCCCAACCCCCAACCAGCATTTTGCTAGTCCTGAGCAAAACATGCGAAAATAATTTTAGAAATAAAAGGCAATTCCTATAAACCTAAGCGACTTGTGAACAAATAGTCGAGATGTGAGAATTTTATGATTCATAAATGGTAAGTAGAATTTTTTTTCTTGGAATTAAGCTCACAATAAACTACATAATCAAGTTCAAAATATTAATCCATTAATTAAAAAATTCTAAACATTGATTTACATGAGTGTATAATGCGATCTCGACTTACGATCATTAAGAGATCCAATTGTCAATTTCTTGATATCATTGGTAATTAACGAAGGAATTCATGACAACCAAAACTGAAACGAACACTTTCTTTACAGATTAACTTTTTATTTTACCACCCTTTGATTTTCTTTATGAACAATAATGCCAAGGAGGGGAATCAAATCCTCACCTATAGGGAGCAAACCTATGGTAAAGAATTGTCGCCTAACTCTTTTTTTTTTTTCAAATGTCAACTGTTGAGGTCTAAATCTGGTTGGCCCTCTCTCCGTGTCGCCCTCTACATGTAGTCCCTGAAGCCTGCACCAAGAAAATGGGCAAAGGTGACCCTGGCTAAGCCGGGGGACCCTTCAATGCCTAAGTCAGGACAAGGGAATCGGGATCTAGGTAGAGAGTAGAGGAGAAGAGAGCTCGATATCGCGTACCTGTAGATATGGCGTTACGTGCTATTTATACTTGCCTGTGGGGCGGTCTGGTCTCGATAATCTCGGCACGATTAGAGGGATTCCCGGATCATAGAGATACCGTCCGCAATCTGTTGATCGTGTAGCGTATCCGACGAATAATACGTATCTGCGAGCGACATTATCAGTCACGTTTAATTATGGTAGTTTCCATGTTTAGCGAATGGGATATGCGCATCTGAGTGTCTGTTCGGCTCGGCTCGTCAGGCCATAGCAAATAACATTCTCTAGGTCAGACGACGTCCGACCCGACCTATCATGTCGAATCCGATCGGATTTTTAGGATCCCTCCGAGTTGGCCCTCTTCCAAAGACGCTCGCGTGTCCTTGTTGCGATGCTGAAGTCTGGTCAGATGGGTTGCGCCTCAGGACTCGGCTCGGACTTACAGCCGGATTGATGTTCTACCATGGGCTCTGATCTCCCCATAATAGAAGCCCCCTACTCTTCGAGTTTGTTTGCAGGCTCGGAGAGTACTTATGTAGGAAATCTCTCGCCCTTATTGCAATAATGACCGGTCTCGAATTACGTCTGTGCTGGTCACCTTGGTTAACGCATGGCGATGGTTATGATCCCGAATCTCCTCCCAGCCTATAGGAGGTTGCCACGTAGGCCTAAGGAGGTGTGTACGTGACGGCTCCTACTGTTGGGGTATAGCTTCGCATATTGAGGTACACTGCCCAATGTCAAAGCCGTACTAACGGTTCAGTACTCCAATACGGTGCGTCCATGTGTGCTCGGAGATCGGCTCGTGCCAATTCGGCTGCTGCCATTAAGGCTCACCATCAATGCAGAATTCCTTCGTTGCCTATATAAGGCACCCCAAATTTTTGTTCGCCACTTTACATACTGAATCAGAAGAGCATACCGGAGGAGGCAATTTTCGACAAGGCGATTTCGGCAGTCACCCGGTGAGTCCTGTTGATCTTCACCCTTCTTTTTGCCATGTCTTCTAACCTCGAGATGGTTCGTGAATACGCCGATGACTCCGAGTCGGGGAGTTCTGAAAGTGGGACTGGGGCTTCCAAAGCCCCTTTCGAGACCACTCTCCCATACCCCCCGCCTCAGAGGTAAAAGACGTTAGGCTCTAAAACCAAGCAGCTAAGTAAGAAGACGGCCACCCGAGCCCGTTGAGTCGAGACCACTGCCACCACCGAAATGCCCGCGAGTTTATGCGCCACAGAGGTGGTCCTAGGAGGCTTTGTCATGTCGAAATCTCAGATGAAGTGGATTCGTTTGGAATTCTAAATCCCTGACTCCGTTCAGATAAGGGCCCCTCGGCCTTTAGACGTAGCTGACGCTCCTGCCAAGGGGGAAGTAACCATCTTCCTTTGTGCACTGCAGTGTGGGGTCCGGCTCCCACCACATCCCTTTATTAGGAAGGTTGTGGCTTACCTTGGATTGACTCCCGGATAGTTTACTCCGAATGCCTGGAGAGTGATGATTTCCGCCTTTATTATCTGGAGACAAGTTGAAAACTCCGAGCTGACCCCAGAGGAACTGCTGAGCCTGTACCTGGTCAAGCATGACAGCAACGATCCGTGGTACTATTTTACAACTCTGGGGAGCAAGGGGTGGGGATTGGTGATGCACCTGCCGTCCTTCAACAAGGACTGAAAAAATAAGTGGTTCTGAGCCGCAGGTGAATGGGAGGCACCATCGGCTGAGCTTATGACCTCAACGTCTCGTATTCCAACCCATTTTACTAAACCAGGTTGGACTTCATTTTATATCCAGGTTGCTGCCTTAGTTTTCACCTGTTTCAATTGAAGTAAGATTTTTTTTTCTTTTGCATCTTTCCCAAAGGGGTTGCCGCTCCTCAACTCAGACCAGAAAAATTACATTGCGAAGGCTAGAGCGCGATCGGAGACGCTTCGTTCCTTGGCTGATCTGATTACTGCTGCCAACCTTCACTGGTCTGGGCTTTATAAATCCCAGCCTTCGCCCACGTCCCTCAGTAAGCTACCCTGATCTCTTCGATGGGCTTTCTTTCGGTCACTTAGTAACTGACATCATTTTTTCTTTTACAGGCATGACCGAGGCGTCCGGAGCTCGGAAAAGGAAAGCATCTCCTACAGCGGTGAAGTTGCTGAAGGAAGCCCCCCGAGTGAAGATCACTTGAAAGAAGCCAGTTCTCCATCGCGTGGAAGAATCTTTCGTTGCACCGACCTCAATAGCCCCAGCTCGGAGACTAGTCGGCTCTTCCTCTGCGGTGCCGACCCCGGTGCGCTCTAGTACTACCGCGGCCCCTTCGACAGTTTTACGACCGGTGGTATCTCCTCCTCCGGGGCTCGTCCGAACGACCGTGGCCGACACCCCAGTCGTTCCGAGCCTTGTTGCTCCTCGTGCTCCTGCTGTAGTCGTTCCCCCCACCGCGGAGGCTCTTGCTGCAGTCCCCGAGCCCCCCATCGCTATCCCTTCTTCCTCTGAATGGGAGGAGGCCATTAGAATGGCCGACAATATGCTTTTCCTCCCGAGGTCAGGGGAGATGTCCACGTCGAGAGTCAAAACTCGACCGACAGTAGTGTAGGGGCCGAGGGGGCTGTGGCCTCTCCCCAGGCGAGCACGAGCGGTGAGAGGTTCGAGCCTGGCTATCATATGGCGTGCTTGGTTCTATAGGCTGCCAAGCATGCTAAGAAGGAGGATATTGCTCGGAACTTTGACCGGTCGAAAGGTAGCTTTCTGAATGACTTCGCCTCTATATGCTACATGGTATATCTCTGAGAGGATTCTACCTTTCTTTCATATCGTTACATATATATTTTTTAGATTCTGACCTTTGTTTCCTGTTCAGGCTGTCCCGGTGTTGCTCTCAATTTGGGAGAGAGTGCGAGAGCATCGGAAGAGGGAGGCAGAGTTTGAGGCTCTCCAGGCTGAGACGACGGCCTTGAAGTCCGAGCAGATAGAGCTGCGTCGGCAGCTTTCGGGCGAGAGGGCCAGGGTGAGCCAATTACAGGGAGTCATCATTGACCTGGAGGCAAGGGAGCTGCACATGCAGGAGAGGGTGAATAATCTTAAGGCGAGTGGCGATGCAGCGATCGCCGAGTTGACCCGCGCCAAGGCTCATGCAGATTCTTTGGCCATGTAGACTACTCGGCTAGGTGAGGCTCTGAAATGTGCCAAGGCCGAGGCGACTGAAGAGCGGATCTAAGCCGTGGATCAGGCCGTGGAGGCTCAGCGGGCCAAAGATGAGGCCTCTTTGGTCGCAGCGGTTGCCATCGCAGTTGAAGATTTACAGACCTCCAAGGAGAGGGATGCCGAAGCTGCGACATTCTACAACCGCGGCTTCGACGCTTGTCTCGAGGCAGTCCTGAGTTTGTATCCCGACCTTGATCTTGACCCTCTTCTGCTTGAGGATCCCGAAGATGCCCCTGTTGAAGTTGCCCGCTCGAACCAATCCCTTGACGCCCAGGTTCCTCCTCCAGCATGAAAACATTTTATCATTTTTTTTACTGTAAATGTATTTTTTACCCCTTCGTGGGGATTTAATGAAAAACATTCCTTTGGTATAGTATTAACTCATTCTGAGATGTTGTTGAGCCGACTTCTTTACGGGCCTAGTCCCTTCTTATCATTTAGTCAGTTTCTAGAATCGGTTCTCCGACCTCTCTCAGCCCAAGTCTTAGTTGGGTCCGATCTCTTAGGATACTCGGCTTGTCGCCTGTCTGGTGAGAACCCTTCATTCTATCATGTCGGGCCGAGCGCTTCAATGAAGGGTCGGGTCATTATTAGGTTTTTTCCCTCGAGGGGATGCCTTGTCGATTTTTCATAAGATTAGACTCCGATCCCTTAAAAAATTGGGCCATTTAGTTCGTGCTTGTGTTGATAAGATAATCAGGCAAGCATCCGAAGTACAATTGAACTTTTATTAAGAGACTTAAAGGCTAGCCGCTCGAAGGCATACATTTTATTATGAGCCTTAAAGGCTAGTTCCTCATGGGTAATAAATCTTCAAGTGCTCGATGTTCCAAGGATGAGGGAGATGACGACCTTTGAGGTCTTTCAGGTGATACGAGCCTGGTTTGGCAGACCTGACCACACGATATGGTCCTTCCTAGTTGGATCTGAGCGCTCCTGCCCTTGGCTCAGCCGTGTTCTGGAAGACCCATTAAAGGACTAAGTCCCCTGGGCGGAAGCGCCTGAATTTGACCTTTGAATTGTAGAAACGCGCTACTTGCTGGTGCCGAGCCACCGTTCGGAGCTTGAAAACCTCTCTAAGTTCTTCGAGCAAATCCAGATTAGCAGCGATTTGCTCAGAGTTTTGATTTTCTTTGAAGCTTCTTACCTGCGCCGTTGGGAGTCCGATTTCTACTGACACCATTGCCTCCGAGCCATAGGACAACGAAAACGGAGTTTCTCCCGTCGAAGTATGGGCTGTGGTCCTATAAGCCCAGAGGACGAAGGGGAGCTCCTCGGCCCAATTTTCCTTCGCTTTCTCCAGCTTTGTCTTGAGATGGTGCTTGATGATCTTGTTGACCGCCTCTCCCTGTCCATTCGACTGTGGGTGCCGAGGCGATGAGTAAGCGTTCATAATGCCAAGCCCTTGACATATACTATGGAACTTGTCATTACCGAATTGGTGGCCGTTATCAGAAACGATGGTTCGTAGGATTCTAAACCCGTAGATGATATTTTTTCACACAAAGTCAATTATTTTTTGCTCAGTAATCTTCGCGACTGGCTCGGCCTCGGCCCACTTAGTGAAGTAGTCAACTGCAACTATAGCGAACTTGACTTATCCCTTCCCAGTGGGTAAGGGACCAATGATGTCGATCCCCCATTGGACGAACGGCCACGGCCCACTCATGGGAGTCATTTCTTCTGCCGGTTTCCTTAGCACGACAGCAAAACGTTGACACTTGTCACAATTTCGAACAAAGTCCTTGGAGTCTTGCTTAAGAGTTGGCCAGAAATACCCTTGACGAAGTATCTTCATGGCCAAGGCACGACTGCCAGAATGGTTCCCACAGATTCCCTTGTGAATCTCTCGAATCACGTAGTCGGCCTCATCCGGTCGGAGGCATCTAAGGTAAGGCTGAGAATTTTCCTTCTTGTACAACACTCCGTCCAAAATAGCGTACCGGGCCGCTCTGACCCTAAGTCGTCTCGCCTCTAGTTTGTCTGAGGGGGTTTCACTCGATGACAGATAATTGAAGATCGGGTCCATCCAGCTAGGAATGGACTGGAAGGAGTTGACTTTCTCTGACTGGCTGATACTCGGGTGTTCAATGAACTCGACAGGAATGAAACGCGAGATCTTTCCCTCGGAGGCCGAGGCAAGTCTTGCTAAGGCATCGACCCATGAGTTCTCGGCTCTGGGGACCTGCCAGATGGTGCAACTCCAAAATCTCTCAATCAATTTTCTCACTTCCTCGAGGTAGGCGATCATTCTGACTTCTTAGCTTCGTACTCTGAAGAGATGTGGTTCACTACCAGCTGCAAGTCACAACAGACTTGCAAGGTCTGAACGCCTAGGCTCGCTGCTAGCCTGAGCCCAGCTAACAACGCTTCGTACTCAGCCTCGTTGTTTGAAGCTTTGAATCCGAGTCTAATTGTGTATTGGATTGTCGTTAAATCAGGTGCAACCAGGACAACACCAGCTCCTGCCCCTTTAATATTGAAAGACCCATCAACATAAAGGACCCACCCCGGATCCCATGTCGTCTCTTGGTTGCTCAACGGGACAGGTGGTGTCATTTCGACTTCTTTACTGACTTGCTCCTCATCTGGAGTTGTGAACTTGGCAATAAAGTCGGCTACAGCTTGACCCTTGAGTGCCGTCCTGGGGTGAAATTGAACGTCAAACTCTCCGAGCTCTACGGCCCACTTGGTCATCTGACCCGACACTTCAGGTCTCTGGAGGACCTGCCTCAGAGGAGAGTCTATTAGCACAACTATGGAGTGGGCCTGGAAATATGGCCGCAGTCTTCTGGCCGAGACGACGAGGCAGAGCTCCAGTTTTTTCAAGGACTGGTACCTTGTTTCAGCTGGTACCATGGCTTTGCTTACGTAGTATACGGGGTACTGCTTGCTTCCAACCTCTCTGATCAGAGTCGAACTGACAGCTGAAGTCGAGATTGCGAGGTAGAGGAACAAAGGCACCCCTTCTTCAGGCTTGGACAATAGATGCGGTGAACCCAAGTACTGTTTTAACTGCTGGAAGTGTAACGCCCGTGAAAAATCCATACTTAGGCCCGAGCACCAACTTGACCCGAAATCGCGTAGAATTAATTTCTATGGAAATTAAACGTAAGTTAGCTAGCGCAACGCTAGAGTAGCTGGGAAATAGTCCCTGATCACTTTAAATACGTTCTACAAGACCCAAATCGAGTAGAACCAACGACTCTATAATACTCTATAACCTCGGATCGAACTCTAAGCAGGTTTGGTGACCGCTTTGAACTTTTGTATTGGATCTAGACCGCACGACGAAAGTCCGATACTTCCTATCTTAGACCGTTAGAACCGCCTTGTTGGACTTGACGCTCATTTCGAAAATCAAGTCAAACCGATAATCACAGACTATTTCATTGAGCCCGGACTGAAGAGAGTGCGAATAGGGACAGAATTGAAATTTTAAATTCAAATCTGGCACACGACTTGACGCGTCAGTATTAAGCGTTCTGACCGTCAGAATTCATCCAGATTACACCCTCGGATCAGGAAAAATTTCTATTTTATATCATGAGACTTTCAGCCCTGATTTACATGCGGTGACCGCTGAACTAAAACTGGTCCGCCACGTGCGATCTGCGAACCCTGCCAGACTGAAAACTTAATACGTGCTATATCTGGTACGCATGAGCTTAAGTCCGATCGCATTCGACCAGGGGACCACCAGAAAGCATCTTTTGGACCGAAACAGCCCCGAAATGGATATGCAATAAGTAAACTTCGTTTCGGAGCCTGGTTCCGGCATTTTTAAGCTTATAAAAGGGGTTGAAACCCTCATTCCTCTCTCCCATCCAAAAATTACAAAAAACTAGGTTTGGGAGAGAGAAAAGGAAAGAGTTTGAGAGAGAAAGTGGGAGGATTTTTCCCGCCTTCGTGCCGCTACTTCCACGTGCTACAGCAACTCTTCCCAATCACCTGGCCGGTGATTTCTCCGCTTTATCAGGTATGAAACAACCCTAGAAGTTGCTAATTTAGGGTTTACTTAGATTCATAGCGTGTTAGCTAACGTAACTTGTAAAATAGGTTCTCCTACTGCCGTTGACGAAGCGTATACGCTCCGTTTCAATTCACGAGTCTACAAGACATAAGGTGAGGATTTTAGACGCTTTGATTGACGGTTTATAACGCTTTCAATGTCGTTTAATAGTAGATTATCGACGGCATCGCCGTTTGACATGTACAATATGCTCTCCATTTCCTGTTTCGTAAATTAACGAAGAATATGAGATTTAGGGCATTTTAGTCATTTGTAGGAAGTACAGTTTATACTCATATTTTGCTGATGTGATTGACATGGTTTGTTGTCGCATTAGGAAGTTAGGAATGCGTGTATAATTAGTTTGGCGAAGAGATTCGCCTAATTGCTCACTTTGGGTCGACATACTATATGTAGACTTAGGTGTGTAGTGTATGTGTTTGTATAAATGTTTGTATTAGTATGTATTGAATTAAATGATGTTATGAGATAGTTTGAGATTGATTTCTCAATTAATATGCTGACCTAAATGATTTCCTACATGTTGACTATATGCATGATTTCATTACATGCATGGAATATATGTGCTTGAAGATTTTCTTAAGTTGAATGTTATAACATGTGTTAACATGCTCACATGATTGTATTTCAATTCCAATACTCTTACATAAATTGCTGATGTGATTCCATAAGTGTTTGGGACTAGACTTAGTCCAGGCAGTCGGTAACCGAGCGAATTCGTGGCTGACTGGTCATAGCCACAAACGACGCGTCGATGAACGCGATTCGTGTTTGGAGTTGGCGGCAGTGGTTAGGCCACGCGAAGTGTTTTACGCATTTCATGTCGTTCGACTTGAGATGCGATCGCGCTAGTCGAGCCCATCAAGCAACCCGATTGGCCAATGTATGTTCACCTTGTATGAGTCATAACTGCTTGAACCTAGGGTACTGAACTTACCATTGTAAACCCTGTTAACCATGGTACCTTGATCCACGAAGACTCATGAGCCGGGCATGGTGGTATGGGACACCGTGGTCGAGCTGTCGGCCTACGCAGGGGCCACAAACCTTCCCGTAGTGACCAGTGAGCACCTAGACTCGTGAGCAGATTATGGTGGTATGGGACACTATATTCTAGCTGTCGGCCTACACTGATCAGGCAACGAGTCCTTTGTAGTGACCGCGAGCGTATTCTGAGTTCACGAGAGGCGACGACCCTTCCGTTGCAGTAGAGTACGGTAGGCCTGTATTGATAAGGTGATGAGGGAGCGGTGCAACGAGTGCGAGCAACAGCCCTGACAGCCCTTGTAGTGACCTACGAAATATACATCGTATGAGACTACTAGGAGTGACGACCCTAGACAGGATCTTTGTTGGGATTGATACAAGGAAAGTACCTTAGTTTCCCAATCCTGCTGTTTGAATGGACTAATAACAACTTGGAAATCATATCACCATAGCATTGCATGTGCCTGGAAGATGTGGAGCACTTGAGGGTCGATTGCATGCCGCGGTCGTAAGATGTTGCCGTATGAGGGAGATCGTCGGTGAGGGCATACATCACGTCTGTCATCTTGCATTAACAACAGTATTAGGATTGTCTGATTTACTGCTTTACTATTATCGCATGATTGAATTGTGAACATGTTAATCTTTGCTCTATGATTCCACTGAGTTGATTACTCACTCCCACATTACGGGATGGTGTTTGCAACACCCACCAGACCCTGTTGTAGATGCAGGTGAGGCTGAGATCCAGGAGGCAGAGCCAGACTTCGACGAGGACCAGGACGAGTTCTCGTACATGCAGTATCACGATGGCTTCGCGTAGGCAACCTGGATCGATGGGACTTCAGTGGGACTATTTTGGACATTTATTTTTGTTCATGTATATGTATATGAGACTCAGAGATGTACTCATACTTTAGAGACAGATGAGATTTACTTTATTTTTCCATACAGTGATATATATATTGTTTAGTCTTCCGCTTGCTTTTATCACTGGATCTGAAGTATGAATTGCAGTTTTGGTATACTTTTACTCATGTGAATGCTTTAAATCAGACAACATTGAATCATAATCATTTTTGTTGCATAAGTGACGGTCTGGAACTCGGGAGTTGAGTTTATACACGACCCCCGATTTTCAGGGTGTTACAAGAAGGCATGCTCACACTTTGACATCCACTCTGCCTTCTTATGGCCCTTCAACTATTGAAAGAAGGGAAGACATTTATCTGTAGCCCTAGATATGAAGCGTCCGAGGGTGGCAACTCTTCCCGTGAGACACTGTATCTCCTTAAGAGTCCAAGGCGAGTTCATGTCGAGGAGAGCCTTGATCTTATCCAGGTTGGCCTTGATACCTCGCTGACTGACTTAAAAGCCAAGAAACTTCCCTGACTCAACCCCGAATGCACACTTAGCGGGATTCAATTTCATCTGATATTCTCGGAAGACGCCGAATGTTTCTCCGAGGTCGGCAAGGTGGTTGGAGGCTTGTGTACTTTTCACTAACATATCGTCCACGTACACCTCCATGGTGCGCCCAATCTGGCTGGAAAACACCTGATTCACTAGCCTTTGATATGTTGCCCCAGTATTTTTTAGGCCAAATGGCATGACCCGGTAACGGTAGAGCCCTCTGTCCGTGACAAAGGTAGTCTTCTACCTGTCTGGGGGATACATAGGGATCTAATTGTATCAGGAATAAACGTCTAGAAATGAGAGTAACTCATGTCCGGCCGTGCTGTCCACTAGTTGGTCGATCCGAGGTAACGGGAAGCTGTCTTTGGGACATCCCTTATTCAGATCAGAATAGTCTACACAGACCCGCCACTTCCCGTTGGATTTCCTGACGAGCACAACATTTGTTATCAGTTAGGATAGTACACTTCTTCTATGAAACCCGCATTGAGCAGGACTGAGACCTCCTCGGTAATGACTTCATATCGTTCGACATCGAACAGTCTTATTTTTTGCTTAACTGGCCGGTGATTTGGGTCCACGTTTAGCCTGTGGACCAACACTTCAGGTGAGATCCCTGACATATCTGCGTGCGATCATGCGAAGATGTCTCAGTGTTGCTTCAAGAAGGCCAATAACTCGTTCCTCCGCTCGGGATTCAGTGATGATCTGAGCTGAACAGTTTTGCTGGGGTCTAATTCATCGAGTGGTACTCTTACCAGATCTTTGACTGAGGAGCTTTCCGTCGGTCCTCGAGGATCCAAGGCGTCCACTACGAGTGTTTGTTTGACAGCTCCTTTTCTCACGGCTATCGCATAATACCTTCGGGCCTTGCGTTGATCACCTCGGAGATAACCAATCCCACCTTCAGCTGGGAACTTCATCATCAGATGGTAGGTTGAGACGACCGCTCTCATTGCGTTGAGGGAGGGTCAGCCCAGGATCACATTGTGGACAGATGGAACTTGATAACTAAAAAGTCAACCAAAAGTGTGACTTGATGTTGCCCTTCTCCTGCTGTTACTGGGAGGGAGATGGCTCCTTCGGAGATGACTCTCTCCGGTAAAGCCGTGCAGGGGAGTCTTCACGGGTGGGAGCCAGGACCATGGAATTCTCATCTTTTCGAATGCTTCAGAATACATAACATCAGCTACACTCCCGGTGTCGACCAAGATGCGGTATACTTTATGATTTGCTATGGTCATGGTAACCATTAACGCGTCATCATGCGGATGCTGGATCCCACACGCATCATCTTTCGTGAAAGTCAGGCTGCACGGAGTGACTCAGAGTTCCTTGCTGGGACGTTTCGTCAAGTGAACGTGGAGTACTGGCTCAGATCTCTGGGAATGGGCTTTTCGAGCCCTGTTTGAATCCCCTCCCCCAGCTGAACCCCCGAAGATGGTGCGAATTTCAGCGAGTTCCTCTGGGGGGTTGTTCGGCTGTTCTCGAGGCCGTTCCTCTCTCCGAGCGGACTTTTCTTTTTTAGTGTAACGACGTAGATGTCCGTTGCGGATGAGGGACTCAATCTCGTCTTTCAGATCCACGCAATCGTCCGTATTGTGACCATGGTCCTGGTGAAAACGGCAGAATTTTTGCTTGTCCCGGTGCTCTGGGTCAGCCCTCATGCAGACCGGCCAATTGAGTAGTCTGTCTCCTCGAATATCTAGCAGAATTTGCTCGGGGGATGTATTAAGTGGAGTATAGGAACGAAAATTTTCTTTCGGCCTGCGGCTCAGTCGACGATCGTGGGAAGCGCGGTCATCCACCCCTTTGCCAGTCGGTTGGGAGTCTTCATTTCGAGGTCTCTTCTCTTTGTTCGTCGAGTCAGATACTTGTGTGCCTTTTCTAGCGTTAGTGAACTCCTTGACGTTAGTATACTTCTGGACTTTCGCCATGAAGTCCGCTAGCGTCTTTGGCGGATTCTTTCCGATAGAAAAGGGAAACTTTCCTTCTTTCAGTCCGCTCAGAATGGCAGCGAGGGCCATCTTATCATCGTAATCCTCGATATGCAACGCTTCTTCGTTAAAGCGAGCGATGTAATCCTTCAACGACTCTTTCGGGGCCTGCTTGATGGTGAGCAGGTGAGTGTTGGGTTTCCGACTTCTCTTACCGCTTATAAACTAAGGAATAGTCGACTCAGTTCCGCGAAAGAGCCCACGGAGTTAGGTTTGAGCTGACGATACCAAATCTGAGCGGACCCTGTGAGGGTGATAGAAAACCTCCTACACATCATTGCGTCCGTTGCAGTCTGTATCTGCATCCACGATCGGTAGGACTCCAGGTGTTCAGATGGGTCCCCGGATCCTGAATACTAAATGACAGGAGGCATCCAAAACCTCTGCGGCATCACTTCAGTCATGATGGTCGGGGTGAAGGGAGGCTCGGTCTCTTCCATCATTGCTTAGATCGTGGGTGGAACTGTCGATTGTTGCTGCTTTTTCTCCAATGTCAGGAACTGGTCTTTCAGTTCCGCAAATCGTGCATCCCATGGGTCCCTATTTTTCGCGACGACCTCTGGAGCATCCTCAACCTCCGGTGTTCTCCTTTCTCTCCTTCGTTCAACTGATAACGGAGGTCCATGGGCGGCAGGGCGGAAGTTGCTGAATGGATGGTTGTGGAGGCCCGAGTGGTTGCATTCCGTATGGATACCTCGACTTGTACCGCAGGAGGATTTTGACTCGAATGCTGCACCCCTGAGTGTCGGGGAGCTTCAGGTCTCGCACTCCTCGGTACAGAGCGAGTTTCCACGAACAACCCTACTGGCTTGAGAACGGGTTGTTCCTGAGCCGGGCGTAGCTCTGGCTCTCTCTACTGTTTTATTCGGTTTATCTCGTTACGCAGGGCCTGGATCTCATTCTGCATGGCGAGATACTTGCTTGACCGATTACGAGAACGTTGGGAAGGCCCTGGTGCGGACTCGGCATGAAACGGTGATGACGACCGAGTCTGCTCATTTGGTTGCGGCTGCACCACTGCATCTTTCTTCTTCCTCGCCATTGCTTGGATGAATGAGAACCTGACTTCTAGTTTCAGGTTCTCACAGATGGCGCCAAAAAATATTGAGGTCTAAATCTGGTCGGCCCTCTCTCCTCGTCACCCTCTACATGTCGTCCCTGAAGCCTGCACTAGGAAAACGGGCAAAGGTGACCTTGGCTAAGCCGGGGGACCCTCCGATGCCTAAGTCAGGACAAGGGAATCGGGGTCTAGGTAGAGAGTAGAGGAGAAGAGAACTCGATATCGCGTACCTGTAGATATGGCTGCGTGCTATTTATACTTGCTTGTGGGGCGGTCTGGTCTCGATAATCTCAGCACGATTAGAGGGATTCCTGGATCGTGGAGATACTGTCCGCAATCTGTTGATCGTGTAGCGTATCCGACGAATAATGCGTATCTGCGAGCGACATTATCGGCCACGTTTGATTATGGTAGTTTCCATGTTTAGCGAATGGGATATGCGCATCTGAGTGTTTGTTTGGCTCGGCTCGTCAGGCCATAGCAAAGAACATTCTCCAGGTCAGACGACGTCCGACCCGACCCATCATGTCGAATCCGATCGGATTGTTAGGACCCCTCCAAGTTGGCCCTCTTCCAAAGACGCTCGCGTGTCCTTATTGCGATGATGAAGTCTGGTCAGATGGGTCGCGCCTCGGGAGTCGGCTCGGACTTACAGCCGAATTGATGTTCTACCATGGGCTCAGATCTCCCCATAACATTAACCATAGAGGATTGAATCTACACCTATAGGGAGTAAACCTATGGTGAAGATTATTCAACTTACCCTTCCAATTCTTCAAAATTTTTTCAAGCTGGTTCCTTTCGTGCTTAGTGATTACCATGTTGTCATTCAATATCGAACCAAAATCTTAATGTGTAAGTGAGATGTGATATGCGAAATCATGACTCAATCAATGTTTAAAGCTTATAATCATGGGTTAACAATTCAAACTTAACTATGAAATCTAACATATGGCTGAATTCCAGAGCCATAAATTCCCAACATCACGTATCTTTTAATTTTAAATCCAAGATGGTCGTCAAAATCACTTTAAATTCACAAGAAATTCTAGAAAAATTTAAAAAATTTCACAATTTTTTTCACAAATTTTGCTCAAGACCAAGAAAATACTGATTAGGCAACCTAATCTCCCACCCCCAACTAAAAATCTACATTGTCATCAATGTAAAAGAAATAAGCATGCAATGCATAGTGAACAATGAAAGTAAAAGAAGAGTGATGGAAAGACAGTACCTGAAGGAGAGAAACAAGAGGCTTTCCAAAGATATCAGCGTAAACGCGAGTTAGCACAAGAGAGAAATCAACAAAAGAAAAATAACAAAAATAAATTCACAAAAAGAAGATTCAACCTACATTACTACGCTAAAATTGCAAATTTACGACAGACCAAATCCGTCGTAAAATCAAAAAAACGACGGATTTTGTTCGTCGTTGTTTACTGGGTCGTTTTTATTTTCCGACGGATAAAATCCGTCATCTAATCTGCGACAGATAAGGTCCGTCGCATTATAGTGACGGATAAGATCCGTCGTAAAAAATAAAAAATCAGTCCCAAAAATGGAAAAAATCGTTATCATTAAAAATATTAGCGACGGATAAGATCCGTCTCTAATGTGTAAGCGACGGACCTTAAATCCGTCGTTGATTTTCAACTCAGAAATTAGCGACGGATTTGGTCCGTTGCTAAAATATCTGTAAATAAAAAAAAAATATATCATCAAATTTATTTTTTTTTGTTATTATTATTTTTTTTTGAGTCTTACACTTGATAGTCATTTAAAAAATAATTCAATACGATTGTTTAATAAGAATTCTATTCACAAAATAAATCTTATTCACATAATAGTTTAACAAGAATCCTATTCATCAAACTAAAAAGTTTGAAGCATTATATGATACCTCATGAAAAATACATGCACATAAATGGAATCCACTAAATATGATATCTCATATAACAACATATAGCCATTGACTTGTAAAAGCCTGCAACTCCCTAATGAAATCTAACATATACTTACGACGGGAGCTTTTGATGGGACACTTCTTCAGAACACTTACAAAAAAATGACAAAATCAATAATTATCACAGCATTTCTAGAAGATTGAACATTAATTAATTAAATGCAAATAGAAGAAAAGCCTCGTTAAGAGTACATGAATCTTTAAAGTGGTTTTTGCATCGATAAAAGACTTCATTGTCCTCCACAGCAGCCTAAAACAAGGTCCAGCATTGATGATAAACATTCGGCTCAATGTTTGTACAAGAGCAAGTCTAATGTTATAGGCAAGCACTATCTAGATGCACATTTCCATTAACAACTCGAATTCCTATTTAATTTATGGTCTGAACCAAATAATGATTACACCCCATCTCGTCCATTTCAATCCCGTACAGATCCATTTCTATCCCAGTTTCAGTCTCTAATTAGTCAGGTGACTCATTTCAAGTCAAACAAAAAATCATAAGACTAGACGGCACAAAGTTGTATTGGACATCATTTAAACCATGTTAAACAGGTGGGGTGATGTAAGGGAGTGTAGGGCTAGAAAAACTTTGTACAAAAGAAAAATGAAAAAAGGTGCAGAAAATACGAGGTAGAGTAGAATCGCGACATCAAACTTACATTTAAGCTTTTTAACAAGCCTAGCTCACCCATTATAGATGTAACCTCCTAAGGAAGTCTGAAAGCCTTAAAGAACCATGAATTTTGTAAGAAACAAATGCATGCAGAAGGATACAGATGCACCAAATAGTGTGTTTGAATACGAAAAGAAAAATTAGAGAAAGTGATGCCAAAGCAAAGCCAAACCTGATATCTTTAGCTATCACAATGTTTCCATCTTCAGTGCCAAGATGGCGTAGTACCACTTCTACTAACTGGCCACCACAGTATGCATGCTGAAATAACAAAATGCATGAAATCAAGCCCTGAAAAATTGGCATGCTATAATGAAACAATTACCATAACAGGTATGCTACAAGTGGAAGACACAAGACATGGAACCCATAGCATGCAATTATCCAGAGAAAAGGCAATGATCCCTCTTGCCCTCTCAATCCCTTGAAAAGATTCACACAGGTTACAAGGAAGCTAACACTTACAAAACATGACAAAATCAATAAAAATAATTTCATGATGGAGTTCCACATTAACTAGAGATGATTTGATTTCACTACTAACAACAGGGATGGATGTTTCATATGATAAATAGACCATCGATGCCACTAACCAATAGTTCGCACGGCGTATCCCTTCTCATAGATTACATTTGTTATCTATCATGAAACTTTATGAGGAAGCAATTGGTTCCCACCATGGAATTTTCAATGGGATAAGCTTCATAATGCTTAGACAGGGATTTATCCCTTCCATACAGTTTATAAAAACTTACAGAATAAAAAAGGGATACATTTGCTTCTGGATTTAGGATACTTAAATCTTCTTTTCATGTCAGTATCACATTAGCCTAAGCTTCACCACATTTGGTCCTAAATACAGATTTGACTGGCTGCATTTTTCTGAATAGAACATCAATAGCAAGGCCAGATTGATGAAACATACACACAATCTGGTAGGTCAGGAAATAATCTCAATCACAATTTAACTATTTCTTTTAAGTGAATAGAACATTTACGATTCAATTTGGCTGTGCGTGCAAGACACTGTAAGTGAAAGATTGACTAACCAGAATTCATGCATGGTCTATGCAAACTCTTCCAATTCCCATCACGAGCAACACATCAGTGTTGAAATTTCAGTCCATAGGTAGATACATCAAGAGAAAAAGTACAATAGCGATCAAATAGATCTTTGATTATTTATTTATTTTTTAACTCAAAAGTTGAATACTCTCATACTTCAATTGATAAAATATCAATTAATAATTTATATAATTGTTAAGTTGATAAGACCAATTTCTATCTATGATTCCACAATGCTCTAAAATGGAATTTGATTTATTTGTGTAAAATCTCTATAATGTACAATATTACCATAAATTTAGTCAAGTTCACGACTTAGGCCCATGAGGATGAACTTCCTGTGACAACTTGGCGCCCATGAGAATGAACTTCCTGTGACAACATGGCACCATGTCAAAAGAATAGCAGCACACTAAAACCCTCATCCTATAATTTGAAAACAAAATCCAAATATATTCACGGTACATCCATAATTTGAAGCATATACATGTATAAAAACTAGTCATGTATAACACTGGACAAGAATTAATTAAGTTCCTAGCACCCTTACATGCATATCCAAAAGCAATTTCTTTCGCTTTGAATATATTCACATTACATCCAAAATTTGATTCACCAAAATGTGCAGCCCATTGGCTCAAACCAAGAGCTGAGAGAAAAGGAATGGTGGTCATCTTTGAAATTCAAGGGCATTGGTGTCTAATGGTACTCAAGAGCAAAGGCAAAAGCATAGAACTAAGGATATAATAACAGTTGAGTATTGACCACCTACTAGACCATGAGATGACTGGACTGGCCTACTTTTAGCCTATTTCTTGTTTGAGGTGGCTCTCACTTGATGAATTGCTCAGATATCAATCACATGTGCCACATTGGCATGCATGCTGCACATTTGTGTTTTGAAATAAATAGATTGAAAACCAGTTGAAAGAGGAGCATACACTTTGTTGTGATTGTAGCAGTGGTTGTGGTCGTGATATTAGCAATGCCCTTGTTGATGTCGGAGAAGTTGATGATCAGCTAGGTGAAGAGTAACCAAATGGAGAATGCAACAAAATGGAGAAATGAGCTAGATGATGGTTATTAAAAATGATCAACTCAACTACCTAATCATGTTCCAGATGCTCGTTCATGACAATTACCATTGCTGCACCAAATAATGCAAATAATATCATAAACTGAGCATGAATTACACTTCTTTTTTACACATCCAATTAGAACTGCATTTGAACTAGCAAGCTAACATTCTTCTTTATTTATTTATTTTCAAGGAAACAAGATAACTGAAAACAAAGAAAGTTGTACTAGTAAAAGACATCCAGTAGCTACTGCATCCTTATTGCATTACAAATTAAGAACATTTGTGCTAGTAGAGTCCTCGAGGTCCTTTGATTGGTCTATACATTGGTGAGCTCCGCATAGCTGTATATTTGGATGATCTTAAACATCCTTCTGGTAGGTCCTATTATGGATGACCACAGTTAGAAGTCAAAACTGACATGATCATCCTGGCCATTTGATCAACGGATGGCTGAAAATAAAAAAGGTAAACAGGGGAAAATTCCACAGTCATTGTGAATTTATGTTGGTCCACCTAAGAAGGGTCTGCTAGATGGATGATACAATGGGTTCATCCAACCATACAACAATTCGTGCCCCATTTATAGAGAGTTGAAATGCAGGACCTCTAGCATGATTAACACAAGAACATTCTTGGTTGAGGTATTTCCTTGAACAATTAGCATGCATATTTTTATATAGAAAATAATAAAATACTTTAGTGAAATAAAAATAGAAATTCATATTATTTTTTTTCCTTCTTGATCAGTTACAAAACTTTCATATGATTATATTAACTTCATGTAACTATCAACAGTGAAATGAAAATAATAAGGGGAAATAAGTCTCACCAAATTAGTTCACAAGCAGGGAGCTATGAACAGTTGTTGCATGTTGATGAGAGGTTGCTCAATGTCTGTGAGATCCGACCCAAGTTTGCATGTGTGTCTGAGTGTGTGTGAGTGTGTATTTCATTTCTTATGGTCCCGCGGTCCTACCGGTCGAATTTCGGCAACCCATGACCTTTGGATTGTGCTTGTGGTCATCCTTGAGTCCGGTCACATAGACCTGACTTAGATCGAGATGAGACCTATGCCATTGCGACCGCTTTGTCGTTGCGGTTCCGACGTCGTGTCTTGTGCATCCATCCGACGTGTGGATCATAAGTTATGGGCCGCGCATCATTTGGACCATTGATCGCATTTTTTGGTGGGACCCACATGATTTACACATTTCTCCATGTGCACACTTGCCAATGGTGATGACATCACCATTTTCATGATGTCATAATGGCCTAGTCTAGCTAGCAATGATGGACTCCCTTCTCCAAACTCATCATGACTCTTTCTTTTTCTCTTTTCTAAAAGTCATCATGGGATTTTTTTTCTTCCCCATGCAATTTCTCTTTCCCAATCTGAATTTTTTGAAATTTCTCTTCTCTAGGAAGAGAGAGAGACCACCATATCCTCTTTTCTAGCAAATATAATGATTACTTTTAATAAAATTTCCTTCCTCTCTTTTTTCCCTCTCATTTCTCTCCCTCTCTCTCTCTCTCTCTCTCTCTCTCTCTCTCTCTCTCTCTCTCTCTTCTCTTCTTCTCCAGCAACTCTCTTCCATTTTTTCAGCCCACTTTCCCTCATATATCCCCCATCTAACCATTGAAACAAGATCTCAACCATAGATTCATGTACCTTGGAGCTTGAAGACCATCTTGGAGGTGTTTTCTTGAAGACCTTGTAGGTGGGTGTGCTTGTACTTAGAACCTTAGGATCTCCATTCTCTCCTCTTATTTCTTTTCGTCACATCATGCTTGAAGCATGTGGGGCCCACCAAATGATGGTGGAGGCCCCATGTCTTCTTGGATGTGGCCATTGGCCCACCCTTTGGTGCATGCATTACTCATGGGTGGGGCCATTCTCCATGGACCCCACCATGATTTCTTTTCTTAGTTTGAAGGATCTTAAGGTTATCTAGACCCTTGATCCTTAGTGAAGATGGTATCTCCACCATTAGATTTTGATTTGAAGATGCATGCATGGGTAGATCTTGTAATCCCATCAATATAGTGGAATATGTATGCATGAGTGATGAGGGGAAGGGCCTCAATGTGGCGGAGACCCTTTCCTTGTGGCCGAATCTTTATTTTCCTTTGTTATTAATCTTCTGATCATGAGTGTGTGGCCCACCTTGTGGGCCAAAAATATCCAGACCATCCATGGAGGGTGGATGTCCATGACAGTCCACCCTTGGACATTGGAGCCCCTAATCTACCTATATTGGGCACATGTAAGGGGTATTTTGTAATGGAAAGGGTTTGGATGTTTGTGGAGCCCACTGGGGTGGTCCAGACCATGATTTTCTTGAATTAAATCCCCTTTTAAATAGTGTTTATATTTATTTATTTTCTGTTATATGTTGTTGTCCAGAACCATTTGGACAGATTTTTGGGTCATTTTGAGGCCAAATTTTTGGGCATTTGGAAGGTTGTTTGGTCACATGTAATGTATGTTTATTGAAGGTGTGGACCCCACCTATAATCATGCCAAATTTCAGCCCCAACTGACCTTCATTGGGGTCGTAAAGGTGTGGTCCAATTGAGGTAGACAGTCTGGATTTTCTGCAATGTTCCAGCAACATTCCACCCTGGATAGGTTGGATTTCTAGAATTTATTAAAATATTTTTGGGTGTTTAAAAATTATAAAAATTTACAGGGGAGTGGCCCACTCATGTTAGGACCCACCTACAAAATTTTGGGGCCAATGGACGCCTTATAATATGGTGTCCAAATTAATCCGATTCTCAGGATAGATTGATTTCCTTAAATGAATTAAAATATTTATAGATATCTAAAAATTTTAAAATTTTTTAGGATGTGTTCTACTCATGGTGGGACTCACCTACTAAATTTCAGGGCCAATGGACCCCTATACACACCGTGGTGAGGGCCGGACTGGCCCACCACGTTGGGACGTCCAGGTCTGTCCGATTTTCTGGATAGTCTGTTTTTTTTAAATTGATTAAAATATTTAGAAATATCTAAAATTTTTGAAATTTTGTGGGAGTGTGGCCCACCTATGTAAGTATCACTCTGTAAAATTTCGGCCTCAAATAACCTCGTTTGGGCATCCAAAAGAATGGGCCAAGATGGCTTGACTCCCAGATTTTTCTGCTGTGCAGTTCAGCAATATGCCTTGATAAAAACCATAATTCAAAAATATTTCTTCTGATAGTGGGCCACCTTTTTGAGTTTTATCTCATTGTATGCATGATAAGAGACCTTGGCCCTCAATTTTTAGAGTTTTAGAGGCCTTAGACCCACTCCAATGGAGTGCCCAAATTTAGGACAGCAACATGTTATAATTATGCTTGGCCTTGGGCTGAAATTTTGAGGAGTAGGGCCCACCACATTTATGAAGGTCTTAGAGGAAATAATTTATATATTTAGTTCCTTAAATGTTGTACTTAATAAATGCACTTTTGAAGCCCACCACAGTTGAATTTAATTGGGTCCATGAATGTAGATAGTTGTTGAACTCTTTAAGCCCAATTGGGCTGGAACTTTCCAGATAGGCCCATTGAACTCTTGAGCTATTTTTACCATACTATTATGTTGGGTTAGTAGGCCGGATTACACAAGTAGATGGGCTCTTAGTTGCCCACCAAATCAACTTTATACTTGGGGCGGGTTGTAGGCCCAACTTACTTGACTAAGAGCATGACATTTGCCCATATGATTTGAGCAATGGGTTGTCCACTAGGCCACCATAATATATGGGATTAGTGGTCTTTATGTTGGGCCCTAACCTTTTCCCTATGGGCCCATAGTGGTATATATGAGTTGGGTTATGTGTGTTCTCCTTGGACCCATATTTTGGGTAGGCCTTGGGCCACCATTTCTGAAGCCCAACATGAGTGTTTGTGGTATGATTATGGCTGCTCATTTCTTATTTCTAATGTTGCATGGGCCTTGGGCCTTGATCCATGATTAATTAGAGATGGGCTACCTCTTGGGGACCAATTGTGGTTGAATGTCCACATTGGTGGCCCTAAGGTAGGCCCATGGGCTTCTATGGGTGGTTAAAGGCCCACCATAGACCCTTGCTAGGCCGTTTCATCTATTTAGGCCCATACCATTGGTCTCCTCAGTCTCGTGGGCTACCCCAAGTATATGGGCCCCCACTAGAGGTTGTATTCCTTATGAGGAATTGGTTAAATACCTAGACCCTTCATGGTTAGGTAGAGAGTTCATCTTCACCTTATTAGCACCCCTATTCATCTCCATGGCCCACTCCCATACACATTATATGCATGCTTGGTTGAGGTATAATTAGCCATGGTTGTGCCATTGTGTAGGACATGTTGGTATCTCCCTGAGAGATGGATGCTTGGGATTGATGCATGGGTGATTGTGTGATTCATGCATCTTGCATTGCATAGCTTGTGGATATCCGCCCTTACTTCATCAGGGCCTTTCCTCCACAGGGGTATTCGTGGATGGCCGTATGTGTGAACACCGAAAATATTAGTTGAGCATACCGGGTACATAGGATGCCCATGGATGAAATTTCTAAAACTTCCATGGTACCAAGGATCTGCTCCAACGCCGTGACCGAGTGGAATACATGAGCACACGAGGGCCTTATACCGTTAGGCTGTGACTCCCACTGTCATGTAGTCAGTTAGATAGGGGTGTGGCCTTACCTGCCTAGTGTGTAATGGGCATTACTAGGCTGAGTCTGACTAGCTCGTAAATGGGTCTGCTACCGTCAGGCCACTACATGAAAAATGGAAAAAAATGACGGATTTCGAGACGGTTCTGTACTGTCTCTAAAATTGCTTGGTTTAAAGACACTTTAGAGACGGCTATAAACCGTCTTTAACATTTTAGACGGCCCCTGACCGTCCTTAATTTTGTCTTAAAAATCTAAATATCCACAAATTGTATAGGACGGTCGCTGACCGTCTTATATGCGGTCATTTGAGACGGTCATTGGCCGTCCGCATTAGAGACGGTCCTTGACCGTCTTTTACTTATAATATGAGACTGTCAAAGACCGTCTCTATTAGAGACAGTCCTTAGCCGTCTTATAGCCCTAGCAATGACTGTCTCTATCAAAGACTGTCAAGAATCGTCTTTATTGGAGACGGTTAAGGACAGTCTCTAATAGAGACGGTCCTAAACCGTCTTATATCTATGACAATAACCATCTTTTGTAGAGACTGTTAAGGACTGTCTTTATTAGATATGGTCAAGGACCGTCTCTATTAGAGATGGTCCTAAATCGTCTTATATCTATGGCTACAACGGTCTCTAGTAGAGACTGTCAAGGACCGTCTTTATTAGAGACGGTTAGAGACAGTCCTAAACCGTCTCTAATGCTCAGGTTAAAAATTAAAAGGCTCAAAAAAATTATGAATTTTGAAAAAAAAAATAGTTGCTTAGAAAAATAATTAACAATGTTTAAGAAAATTTTAAATTTTGAAAAAAAAACTGTAATTTTATAAAAATCAAGATTTTGAAAAAAAAAATTAAGAACTTTGAATAATGTTGATAATTTTGAAAAAAAAATTAAAATCGATAGAACAATGATATTTTGAAATAGAAAATTTAAAAAATTAAACAAAATTGTGAAAAAATTGACAAATTGTAAAAAAATATATATTTTAAAAAAGAAAACTAAATTTTGTATTTTGACAAGAAAAATAAAAAAGTTGTATAACAAAAGCGAGATATAAAAAATGATATTTTGAAAAAGAAAATTTAAAAAATTTAACAAAATTGTGAAAAAAATTGACAAATTATAAAAATATATATTTTTTAAAAAAGAAAACTTGATTTTATATTTTGACAAGAAAAATTAAAAAGTTATATAACAAAAGTGAGAGTTAAAAAATGATATTTTGAAAAAGAAAATTAAAAAAATTAAAAAATTGTGAAAAAATTGACAAATTGTAAAAAAATATATTTTTTTAAAAAGAAAACTAAATTTTGTATTTTGACAAGAAAAATTGAAAAGTTAGATAACAAAAGTAAAATTAAAAAAATGATATTTTGAAAAAGAAAATTTAAAAAATTAAACAAAATTGTGAAAAAATTGACAAATTGTTAAAATATATATATATTTTTTAAAAAAGAAAACTAAAATTTGTAAAAAAAAATGTTAAATTTATTTATAATAAAAATGATATTTAGTTAAAAGAGTAAAAAAAATATACATTTTGAAAAAAAATTGTTAAATTTATTTGTGAAAAAAAAAATACTAAATTATTAGGCACATCCACTAATTGAACCTTTAATCGTTTTTGGACAATCTAATCAGTTCAAATTGAAGAGTAAATAACTTCAGATGTTTAAATCAAATTTCGCTGAAATTGTTAATCAATCTTGTATGTAGCTTGATTAAGGCGAGTAACTAGTCAAATTGAGAGTATTGATAGTAAAATAGAGTGAATGGACTAGGCATGTAAAATGGGCCAAATCTTCTAGTTAAAATTGTGACCCAACTTACTGACCTAGTGATAACCTAAGAATTGATGTTAGTAAGTTTTGTGGGCCCCATCATGATGTGTGTTAAACATCAACACCGTGGATTTGATGTCCCCTTTAGGTTATGAGATATCTCAAAAATCATTGGTAAACAAAACTCAAGTGGGCCATACCATTTAAAACTATGTAAAGACATCCTAAAAAATATAAAAGCACTTGGTGGGGCCCACATGAGTTTTGGATGCGGTTGAAACTTGGTCTGACCCCTCATCCAAGTGGGACACACATAATGAGTAGGTTGGATATGTGAATCACATTTAGGCAAGCCCAATATATGATTATGAATGTTTTAAGGAAACCTTTCTCAACTACATTTAAACGAGTTACTCGTTACCTTTACCAGAGTAAACTCTATGGGGTTCACTATTATTTATTTATTTTATCCACTCCATTCATCCATGTTAATAGATAATTTGAGGTCTAAAGAACAAAAAGGAATCATATCCAAAGCTCAAGTGGACCACACCACAGGAAATAGTGTGATTGAACCTCTACCATTTAAAATTTCTTGGAGGCTATAGAAGTTTTGAATCAAGCTAATGTTTGTGTTTTCTATTCATTTATATATTTTTGATATTATGAAAAATCTTTAACTGTTTTTGGACAATCTGATCAGTCCAGACATGAAGAGTAAATAATTTCAGATGTTTAAATCAAAATTCACTCAAATTGTTGATCAATCTTGTTTGCCCAATATCTTTCTCATATGTAGTATGATCGAGGTGAGTAACTAGTCAAATTGAGGGTAATGATTAGTAAAATAGAGTGAATGGACCAGACATGTAAAATGGGCCCATCATGATGTGTGTTAAACATCAACACCATGCATTTGATGTCTCCCCTTTAGCTTATGAGATATCTCAAAAATCATCCATATACGAAACTCAAGTGTTGATTGCCATGTAAAACTATGTGAAGACATCTAAAAAAAATATAAACAGTACAATATTGGATGTCATAACATTTTGGGGCCATAAAAGTTTTGGATCAAGCTGATTTTTGTTTTTTCCCTTCATTTGGCCCTGTATGACCTAATCAACATATTGGATATCAAATAAATAGTACAGTATGCCTTAGGAGGATTTTAATGATGGATATCCAATTACTATTGATTTCATATGGTGTGGTGCACCTAAGATTTTTGTGGTGGGGTCCACTACAAATTTTTATCTGCCTCATTCTTTGGCTCATGACGTAAAATGATATCTCAAAATGGATGGACGGTATGGATATAAAAAATACATCATACTGGGGCTCACAAAACTTGGTGGATGTTGGTTGGTGCTCTATGGGTCCCACCATGATGTATGTGTTTCATCCAAGTGGGACACACATAATGAATGGGCTGGATCTATGAACCACATCTAGGTGGGCCCAATAAATGATTATTTTTAAGGTCGTGGTCCACAATGGAATGGTGCATCTGACTGATGGGGCAGATCTAAAGTTCAAGTGGACCCACCATAGAAAAAGTGGGATAGTGACACCCACTATTGAAACCTTCTTAGGGCCCACTGCGATGTTTATTTGAGATCCAACCTATTTATAAGTTAATATAGACATGGATGCAGTTGAAAATTGGTCTGACCTCTCATCCAAGTGGGACACTCGTAATGAGTGAGTTGGATATGTGAATCACATTTAGGTAGACCCAATATATGATTAGTTATTCCTTATAAACTGTTTAGATGGAATATAAACCATTTGGATGGAAAATAAACATCAAGGTGTAACCTAGGAAGGTTTTGATGGTAGGTATTCCTTTTCCCACTATTTCATCTCGTATGGCCCACTTGAATTCTGGATCCTTCACATTTTTGCCTGCTTGTCCTAAAATGAGCTCAAAAAATGGATGGACGGATTCAAGTTCTAATAAACATCACAGTGGACCCCATCTTCATCCTAACGCAGGAAATCAGCGTCCCTAATCCGTGAAAACGGATTGGCTACCCTGCCACCAGCCACATGGTTGATGGTAGGTGCTCTTTGGGCCCCACCATGATGTATGTGTTTCATCCATTTTTACAGATCATTTTAGGTTTTTTTTTCCAAAAATGAGAGAGATGTAAATCTAAGGTCAACCACACCACATGAAAAAAATAGTGATTGGATATCCACCATTCAAATACTCCTATGGCCCACTATACAATTTACTTGACATCCAATATGTTAATTAGGCCATACAGGGTCAAGATGAAGGGATAAAAATAAAAATCAGCTTGATCCAAAACTTTTATAGCACCCGAAATGTTTTTAATGGTCAACACTCATTCAACACTGTTTCCTGTGATGTGGCTCACTTGAGATTGGGTTATATGTATTTTTTTTTTATTATACCATAAAATGATCTTTAAAAATAGATGGACGGCATGGATGAAACACATACATCATGGTGGGGCCTACAGAGCACCGACCACCCGCCATCGACGCGTGTCGAGGGGAGTAGCCAATCCATTTCCCTAATCCGTGTGGTGCTCTCTCTTCCCAAAACAAAAAAAAAAATTCCCAAAATTGTGCGCTTCCTGCCCCGAAAATCCAAACCCCTCTCTCCCTCCCCCCAAACTCAAAAAATCCCTAAAATCGTGCGCTCTCTACCCCAAAATCCAGTTCTTTCTCCCTCCCTCTCTCTCCCCCCAAACTCAAAAAATCCCTAAAATCGTGCACTCTCTACCCCCAAAATCCAGATCTCTCTCCCAATCAACTGATCACTGCCAGAAGCAGAGATCGCCCTATTTGACAGCCACAATGGTACGACTGTTGACGCACAATGGTCGACGGAGATAGAGAAGAAGGGGTTGGAGATGGAAGATTCACTACAAGAAAGAGGGTTTTAATGATGGATATCCAATCACTATTGTTTTCATGTGGTGTGGTGCACCTGAGATATCCATTTATATACTTCTCATTTTTGGGATCAAGTCATCAAATGATCTTTATATACCTCTCAATTTTGGGCCCCACCATGATGTATGTTTTGTATCCACACCTTCCATCCATTTGGAGAGATCATTTTAGGGCAATGTCCAAATAACGAGTTAAATCCAAAGCTCCAGTGGACCCCAACACAGAAAACAATGGGACAGTAATGCCCACCATTAAAAACTTCTAAAGGCCACAAAAGTTTTTGATCAAGTTGATATTTGTGTATTCCCTTATTTCATGTTTTTTTTTTCCTTATAACTTTTGAACCAGTTGGATTTCAAATAAACATTCCATTGTTTTAATGGTGGGAATCACCCTCCCCGTTGTTTTCTGTGGCAAGTTCCACTACAGATTTTTATCTGTCTCATTCTTTGGCTAATGCTTTAAAATGATATCTAAGAATGGATGGGGGGTGTGGATATAACAAATACATCATATATTTTTATATATTTTTTAAATATTATATATATATATATATATATATATATATATATATATATATATATATATATATATATATATATATATATATATGTGTGTGTGTGTGTGTGTGTGTGTGTGTGTGTGTGTGTGTGTGTGTGTGGAAAAAGGTTCTACATGTCCAGCTCATGGGAACTCCCCATGAGGTCAAGCTGTGTGGGCCCCACCATGATGTGTGTCAAACATCAACACCGTGTATTTGATGGGTCCCCTTTAAATTATATGATATCCCAAAAATCAGCCGTATACGGAACTCCAGTGGACCATGCCATCTAAAATCATGTGAAGACATGCCTAAAACATATAAAAGCACTTGGTGGGGCCCCACCTAAAATTTTGATGCCTCTGAAACTTGGTATGACCCCTCATCCAAGTGGCACACACATAATGGATGGTCTTGATTTGTGAACCACATCTTTGTGGGCCTAAAAAATAATTATGAATATTTTAATGGAGGGTAACCCCTATCAACTTTTGTATGTGGTGTGGCCCACACAAGTCACATATTAATTTAATTTTTAATCCCTGGTCCCACCATGGAATGGTTCATCTAACTGATGGGGTAGATGTTTTACACCATCATGGTGAGGCCCATAGAGCCATAACAGATCCAAAGCTCAAGTACCGTTTTTAGGTGAGAGTGAAAGAATGTGAGTTTTGTATTTGATTTAAAATAATGGTGACTCATTCATAACAATAGTGGAAAATATTTAGAGTTATCCAGACCATCCAAATAATCGGTCTAGTTTTAGATGGTAAATATTTATAATTTTATTATATAATATAATTTAACCATCTAGAAAATGGTCCCATGCATGTACGGCTATTAATATAGCTTGTGTTATAAATAATGGAAAACTCACAAAATTCGGATTTCAAGTTTTTATCATATCTAAAAGAGGATATCCGCGTGCGCCATTTCCATCTTCCAAATTCATCTTCGAGCGCCATTTCCGTCGAGCGCCATTGCCTCTTCTCCCTCCATCGAGCATCATCTTCCATTGAGCGTCATCTTCGATCTAGCGTCATCTTCCATCGAAGCATCATCTTCCAAATTCATCTCTCTCTCTCTCTCTCTCTCTCTCTCTCTCTCTCTCTCTCCTTTGGCTAATGCTTTCATTTGAGAAATCCAATAAATTCAGAGAAAAAGAGGAGACGGGTCTTCTTCCGGGAGATTTTTAAGGTTTCCCTTTGCAATCTCTCTCTGATTGATCCTGCAAAGGAGAATACGATTTTCAGGTCCATTCTCATCGTTTCCTCTGAATCTGTTGAAAAATTTTCCATTTCCTTATCCTTGATTGATGAATTTTCTGACGAATTGACGAACAATCCATAATCAATATACATTGTCTATAGTCCATAAGATAGATGTCTACAATACCATTGTTCTTTTCCTGACGTGTTTGTGAAAATGCCATTGCTCATGATGTTTTTGTGAAAATGCTCATGAAGTTTCTATTGGTTTCAAATGCTCTAGTCTATTTATTTGTGTATAGATGTATTTCGAATATAATGTTGGTGTGATAGTGAATCTTAAGGGAGAAATAGAAGGTTTGAAAATTACAAGACCAATTTGGAAGTAACATGTAGATTTGTAGTGAAGAATTTTGTGTGCAGCAAACACCATTGTTTAAGAGATGATGTCTGATGTTTGGATTTTTTTCTTTGCTGAAATTGAAATTTTATTTGTCTGGGAAGAAACTAAGCAGGTGTTTTATTGGTAGAAGCGGAGTTTGTTTTAAATGATTTGAACCATTCATGTTCATGATGCTACCATATAGAAGATATGGTCCTATAATCTTGACCTTTGAATCTTTGATTTGACTATGAGCTATTAAATATTCTTGTTTATACGAAATCACCCATTCAACAATGCTTCTTATGATGGGCAGGGTACCATGGAGTCTGGAACATGAACGGTTTGGCTAGGACCATGAGAAAAATAATTCATGATTATCAGTATTTCTACTTTTTGTAGAATTTCTAAAAATTGTGAAACAATGCACATGTGGATGTGAAAGAGCCCTTTCTGTCCAATACAACACATAGGAGCCCCGTTTCTCAATTGTTGGAAATTCTACTAAGTGTAGAGATTCCAAAATCATAAGCTATTTTTCTCCATTTCTCAAGGTTACGAGCCAAATGCACTATAAAACCAGATCATTGGAAACACATTCAGATATGCATACAACTACTTCAAAATAGGTGTGGAAGAAGTGGCAAAGTTTCTGCAATGATCATAGGGCAGTTATGTTGGATAGTCGCTAAGTGAAAATTGGAATGGGAGCAAGGAAAATGTCCAATTTGGTCAGTATTTATACTTTTTGTAGAATTTCTAAAAATATACATTACATGAGTTAGTAATGACATGAAACTACCATCTTGTAATTAAACATTCCTTTGTACATGTGGCATGATGTTTTGGACAGAAAACAGCATGGTCAGCCAAAAGGTTGAAAGATATCTATCCTTGATTTCTGCTTACAAAGTAAACTTGTAGTGGCTCACCTCATCTCATCTATGAGAAGTTTCTTGTCTCATGCCTCCCAATTGAAGAGATATGTGGATGTTCATAAAGTAGTTTAGGTCATCTCATTGTCGTCATTTCTTCTTTCACTATATTTGTTTAATTAAATGATTTTTTCTGGAGGATTGTTGAAGTGATGGTGTTTTCCCCCTTTTTCTTCTTTATTGTTTTCTTACAAACTCAATGGTGTGCTTTGAGGGTATTTTTATGTCTTTGTGCTACTGTGAACTGATAGTGCACTTGGGGCTATGGCCAGAAGCAACTTTTCTTCTGTATATATTACATATGGAAATCCCAAGTTAGGGGGGAAAATAATAAACTAAGAAAATAAGAAAAAGGAAAGAAAGAAATCCTGGCATTGCAAAAGCTGAGGTGCCACCAAGTATCAGAACCGTGCTCTGTCATGAGAAATGTAACAACAGCTCTGAGGGGTATAAAGTGGCAATTTTAGTTATTGATTTCTTCCAGAAAATAACAAAAAATCAAGAGAAAAAGGCCTTGTATCCATGGCATCAAAATGGCTTTGGTGGAAGATATTGGAATGTAACATCTTCCAGCTTTTCTGGTGCTACAAAGCATGTGAGCACATGTTCCTTTCTTTTGGTTTTAATGCATTTTTGTCAGCCTAAGTATTCCTTTGGACATACCATCAAAATCAGTGTTTAGAGATGAAATCCTCATCTCGATCTGAGGCTTAATTGATAGGGAACAATTGATCTATGAGTGCATGATAGCGAATCTATTCGAAGAGTACAAGTTCTTCCCTGAGTATCCAGAAAGGCAGCTTAAAATTGTTGCTGTTCTCTTTGGTAAGATTCTGTTGTAGTGTACTTAATTCTCTCATTTAGATTAAATTCAATTTTCTTGTGCAATTTGATTGCCAACGCCTGTATTATTCTTTTGAAAAGAAAGTTCACCGTATTTTCTATCTTTGCTTTCTTTGTCATGGTTTTGAATTTTTTCGCAGGCTCCCTCATAAAGCATTAGCTTGTGACGCATCTTACCCTTAGTATTGCCCTTCGTGGTGTTCTGGATGCATTGCACAAATCTGTTGATTCAAAAGTTAGTATTGATCTTTCTTTTATTATCATCATCACCATCAAAGTGTTATTCAGCTATTTGGGAGGCTTTTCTCATGTGTAAGTGTTGACTTTTGATATGGTTGGCAAGCTTTCTACCTGCAGATGTTTGTGTTTGGGGCCAAGGCTTTGGAGCAGTTTGTGGACTGTTTGGCGGAGTGGCCACAGTACTGTAATCATATTTTACAAATATCTCATTTGCGTGGCACCCATACTGAGCTGGTCGCATTCATTGAGCGAGCTCTTGCTCACAGTTCCTCTGGCCAATCTGATGTAAATGGTGGCAACAGTACCCCTACCGATCAGTACCAAGGCTCTACTCAAGCTACCTTGGAGGAAACTATGGAGGTATAATTTGGAGTTCTTGGACAAAAGTCATGACCTTGGTATAGTTAAGACATTGATAAAATATCTGCATTTTGGAATGGAAAATTCAGCCTTTTTTTTGTCTGCATAATTAGTTACACCTACCATGAATTGAAAGTGAAGTGGATAATTTTTTTTTATTTTTATTTTTTGTCATAAACAAACTTTTACATCTTTATCCTCAATTAGCCCATTTGGATTTGTGGAATCTAAGAAGTAGATTTGGAAAGGAAAACATTGCATTTGAAGAAATCGATGGAAAAGAATCCAATTAAATGTTTGTTTTAGCACACATGATTTCCATGGAAATGTGGAAAGGTCAATTGTAAAAAAGTGAGAGTTGTCTCTTAAAAAACATGGAAGTGAGGATTATTAGGTTTTTGAGGAAATGAAGAACACCTTTTAAGGAAAACCTTGGAAAGGGAAATTGATTTCCATAGCTAACTTTATTTTACCAATGGAGAAAACATCACGTCTGAGGAAAACCGTTTCTTTTCCCAGTAAAAAGGAGGATTCCACCTATCCAAACAGGAAGATGAAGCATTGACAAGCAATAGTGCACCAAATGCCTAGAAACTTGTTTAGTGCCACCTTTTGCAACTAGACGTGTATGGCTGTCCACTTTTGCTGATTTATATCAACTTCCCTTGTTTTCATTTATCATTTTCTGTGTATAAACTTAGTCATTACATGTTTCTTGTTTTGGTATGGGGATACTCTGAAGTTATTTTTGTGGTTTGATTACTTGTTTAATATTACCATATTAACAGTTACTAGTTTTTTCCCTGGCATCTGAGGCCTCATGGCAGTTGATGGGCTCTGGGATCACACAGGCTGGGCAACAACTTTTCTCTCCATTGCAGCTGCAATAAAGGCATCAAGGTTTTCTGGATGACCGGCATAAAGCCTCTGGAACTTCTGTTACCTACATGAAGCCTCCTCTTATCTTCTGGTGGACAACCATCATTAGGCTCCACAAATGTTGATTTACTCTATGCTATTTTTTCTATTCATCAAGATTTTGTGCTTACTCTATGCTATTTTACCATTCATGTATTATCTCGATTGTATTTTGAAAATTTTGAGTTTGTTGTTTATTTCACGCAGGAACCTGCATCAGAGATACAGGACAAGATTTATGATTAAAAATATTTCAGCTTCAAATACAGATGCGAAATCAAAAGAATTTACTGATGTCTTGAAAGAGCAGTACTATCCATGGTTTGCTCAATATATGGTGATGAAAAGGTGAGAAAAATCTTATGACTAACCTTTAGTTTCATCACCTGATTTTTACTTTACTGGGACATTATATTTGATAGAGCAAGCATTGAGCCAAATTTTCATGAGCTGTACTTGAAGTTCTTGGAGAAAGTTAATTCAAGATTGTTGAATAAGGAGATTGTCAAAGCTACTTATGAGAATTGCAAGGTGCCTTTGCAAAACTTTTTTTTTACCCCTGGTTATCATTGTCACCATACACATTTTACTTCCTTTTTTTTAAAAAAATGTTTTTCTTTGTCTGTTTTTAGGTTCTTCTAAGATCAAAGCTTATAAAATCAAGTTCAGAAGAGTGTTCATTACTAAAAAATCTTGGTAGGTGGCTTGGGAAGTTCACGATTGGCAGGAATCAAGCATTAAGAGCCTGGGAAATAGATCCGAAAGAGTTAATAATTGAGGTGATTTTTTTTTTTAATAATTTGATTCAATGCTTATCAGCTCTGTGATCCATCATTTTCAAGGCGAAAAAAAAAAATCTGTGATCCACTTTGAATTATGCCCAGTGACTTTGTTTGTCCTGATTCCAAACTTCTCCTAAACAAGGGCTTAGTTGAACCCAATTTGGCATGTAACCCAATTTCTATTTGTTCCTTGCTACAGTACCTTGTTTTGGCATGCAACCCTTTGGCACTTAGCAAACTAGATTTCTGAAAAAGACAAATACTAGTAAAGACTTGTAGTTACTCTTTTGTTCAGTTGAGAAAACTGAAAGGGCATTTATTCAGCTGAAAAAACTGAACGGGCATTTATTCATCAATTGTTAGGGACTGCCAATTCTAGCACTAGTAAAGACTTGCAGTTACTTTGTTGATAATTTATCTTCCCAGATTTTGATTGTTTTGGATCTTCCAGTTTCACAATTTAGATAACCAGCCTGGTTTTTGGGCTAGGTTATCTACAGTGGGGCCAACTGATTTTCGTATATTCCACATCCTCATCCGCATGTGAAGATGTACATGTGAGCTAACAAACATCCACTATTTTTCCATCTTTAAGTAGTTCTAAGTTCTTTTATGTTATCTTCTCCACATGTTTCATTTACTACAATTTGCAAGTGGGTATTGTATTTATCGAGCTTTTCGTTTCTTTCAGAGCTGTCCCGCATCTATTTCAGGGCTGGTCAGCGAGTGCATGGGGAGCCCATTAGAAGATGTCTGTGGCATGGAGTCTTCTTTGCTGTCATTTAGGGCATATGGAATGAGAAAAATAAGAGAAATTTTCAAGGGAAACAATTCCCAGTCTGTGGCATCCTTTGCAAAATCAATGGAGTCCTAGATTGGGCGACAACCATCTAGCACTCTAGAGGATTCTCAAGGGGGATGACCTATCAGGGTATGCACTAGCAATGGTAAGCAATTTTTTTTTAGGTGGTAATTATTTAGACATTATAGGGAACTATACTATGAAACTATTATGTTCCTTCGTGTTGTATTGTTATTCGTGAATTATAGGTGTTCTTCTTTCTTACTTACCATAGAAACCAAAATCAAGCCTATCCAAAACATGTTGGGCCACAAGGGAACAATGTACATTCATGCCTAAGTAGAATATCTTAATATCACATGGTGGACCAACCAATTGCCAAAATGTCCAAGCTAATATCTGAATGCCAATGGCCTTTTGAGGAAGGGGAAAAAAATTGAGTTTCCAATGGCAAAGAATCTAAATTTTGCTGAGTTGTTGAATTTGAATATCACATTTATAAAATGTTGGAGATGTTATGTATTTGAACATTACAGTAGGAGAATTTACCAATAGCTTTTCAGAATTCATATGTAGGTGCATACTTGTGCTCATTCACATGGACTTTGACTATCTTTCTTAAATTTCTTTGATTTTTCTAATTTTTGTATCTAATTTTGAAGTTTGTGTTTATTTGATGAAAATCAATGGGAGTTCAGGATGCCGGGTACTTGTTTTCAGGTGTTTTGATTGGAACTAAGGTAATTAGGGGCTTTTTCTAGTTATCTGATGCACGTTGATTGATTTTAATGTTTTTCAGATTTTAATGATTGTATTTATATGCATGTGGTGTCCTCAGGTCTCACATGAACTAATTTATATGCATGCGGTGTTCGCAGGTCTTACATGAACTAATACGACGCCCCAACTAGATTATGTGGAGCAAGAAAGAAGTTAGTTTTCTTCCCTTTACCATTGTTGTTTGATTGTTAATCCATGCAACGATTATTTTTTCATGCCATAGGTCTTGGCACTTGCTATTTTTCTTAGAATTTATTAGTTGAATAACCTAGCTATGTAAACTATTAGACTTTGTTTCATAAGAATAAATATGAATCACCTTCTTTCTTCTTTTTGCTAGGTGGCATCAAATCTAGATGTCGTAACATATGTGTATGATTTCCTCCATTTGGTAAGCACTATGATAAAACAAATTATTTGTTCCAAACAAGACATTTATGATAAAACAAATTATTTGTTCCAAACAGGACATTTATCAAAGGAGCACTATCAGGTGATATTTAAGATTTTCATTATAAATAGATTAAGAGCCAATGATAATTATAAGTAGACTTGCAGCCAAAAATAAAGAATTTAATTTTTTTTCAAAACATGGAAAGACTAATCAGTCTTACTTCTTGTAACTTCAGCCATTGCTTCAAATGGAGGGACTACACAAAGATTTGGTTAGGGAGACTACTGATGGTGAACTAGCAGTTGCAACAAATATGAGTGCTATAAAGGTGAAAAGAAATATAAGGCGGTCGGTAAGATAAGATGCATGATTTTCCTTTTCAACTGTTAGTCATAGATTGATAATACTTGTTTCAATTTTCTTGGATGGATGATGAATGTATTTGGGAATGTAAATGAAAATAAAAAATTTATAATATATATATATATATATATATATATATATATATATATATATATATATATATATATGTTATCAATGGAGGATACCTTATTTAGGGGGACATGAAATTCTTGTAGCTTATGGTATGGTGCCCCAATATTGGTTGTATGTTACTAGTATGTAGTAGATAATACTAGGTTCAATAGTATATAATACTAGAGAATCCCTAAACATAAACCTACACCTAATCCTAATCTACTCCTTAACCTAAACTTGAAAACCCAAACCTAAATCCGTACACAAACCCGAACCCAAACCCGATTTCTTAAACCTAAACCTTAACCTATTCTCAATTCCCTAAACCGTAACCTATAACCTAACCTAAACCTAAACCTATAACCTAAACCTAAACCTATAACCTAAACTGATAACCTTAACCTAAACGTAAAACCTAAACCTAAACCCAAACCCGATCCCGAACCCAAATCTGAATCCCTAAACCCTTACCCTAAACTTAAAATCCAAATGTAAACCCAATCTCGAACTCGAACCTGATTTCCTATACCTAAATCTTAACGTATCTCAAGTCCCTAAACTTAAACCTACACCTAATCCTAATCTCAACTCCCTAACCTAAACTTAGACCTAAACTTAAAAACCCAAACCTAAACCCGATCCCGAACCCGAACCCGAATTCCTAAACCTTAACCTAAACATATAACTTATAACCTAAGCCTATAACTTAAACCTAAACCTAAACTTAAACCTATAACCTAATCCTAAACCTATAATCTAAACTCAAATCCCTAAACCTTACCTAAACCTAAACCTATAACCTTAACTCAAATCCGTAAACCTTAACCTATAACCCAACTTGAACCTATACTTATAACCTAAAACTATTTTCAAATCCCAAAACCTATAACCTAAACCCGAATCCGAATCCAAACCCAAACCTGAACTTAAACCCGAATTCCTAAACCTTAACCTAAACATATAACTTATAACCTAAGCCTATACCTAAACCTAAAACCTAAAGCTAAAGCTAAACCTATAACTTAAACCTAAACTCAAATCCCTAAACCTACTACTTAAACCTAAACCTAAACTTATAACCTTAACCTAAACCTATTCTCAAATCCCAAAACCTATAACCTAAACCAAAACCTAAACCTTAACCTAAACCTAAACCTAAACCTTAACCTCTAACCTAAACCAAACCTAAACCTATAACCTAACCTAAACCTAAATCTAAACCTATAACCTTAACCTAAACATAAAACCTAAACATAAACCTAAACCTATACTTATAACCTAAACCTATTCTCAAATACCAAAACCTATAACCCAAACCTTAACCTTAACCTAAACCTAAATCTATAACATAAACCTAAAACCTAAACCTAAACCTACTCTTATAACCTATAACCTAAACCTATAACCTAAACCTAAACCTAAACCTAAAACCCAAACATAAACCCGATCTCGAACCCGAACCCGATTTCCTAAACCTAAACCTTAACGTATTCTCAAATCCCTAAACCTAAACCTACACCTGATCCTAATCTAAACTCCCTAACCTAAACCTAAACCTATACTTGAAAACCCAAAACTAAACCCGAACCTAAACCCGATCCCAATTTCCTAAACCTAAACTTATGACCTTAACCTAAACTTATTCTCAAATCCCAAAACCTATAACCTAAACCTTAACCTAAATCTAAACCTTAGCCTAAACATATACCTTAACCTATAACCTATAACCTAAACTGAATTTCCTAAACCTTAACCTGTAACCTAACCTAAACCTAAACATAAAACTTAAATCTAAACCTATACTTATAACCTAAACCTATTATTATAACCTAAATCTATTCTCAAATCCCAAAACCTATAACCTAAACCTAAACCCCAACCTAAACCTAAACGTAAAGTTGAAAACCCAAACCTAAACCCGATCCCGAACCCGAATCCGATTTCCTAAAACTAAACCTTAACCTATTCTCAATTCCCTAAATCTATAGCTTATAACCTAAACTTAAACCTAAAACCCAAATGTATTCTCAAATCCCTATACTTAAACCTACACTTAATCCTAATCTCAACTCCCTAACCTAAACCTAAACCTAAACTTGAAAACCAAAACGTAAACCCGATCTCGAACCCGAACCCGATTTCCTAAACCTAAACCTTAACCTATTCTCAATTCCCTTAACCTATAGCTTAAAACCTAAACCTAAACCTAAAACCTAAATGTATTCTTAAATCCCTAAACCTAAACCTACACCTAATCCTAATCTCAACTCCCTAACCTAAACCTAAACCTAAACTTGAAAACCCAAACCTAAACTCGATCCCGAACCCGATTTCCTAAACTTAAACCTTAACCTATTCTTAATTCCCTAAACCTATAGCTTATAACCTAAACCTAAACCTAAAACCTAAATGTATTCTCAAATCCCTAAACCTAAACCTACACCTAATCCTAATCTCAACTGCCTAACCTAAACCTAAACCTAAACTTGAAAACCCAAACCTAAACCCGATCTCGAACCCGAACCCAATTTTCTAAACCTAAACCTTAACCTTTTCCCAATTCCCTAAACCTATAGCTTATAACTGAAACCTAAACCTTAACCGAAACCTAAACCTATAACCTTATCTTATACCAAAACCTAGTACCTAAAACCTTAACCTATAACCTATAACCTAAACTTATAACCTATAACCTAACCTTAACCTAAACCTAAGCCTAAACCTAAAACCTAAACCAAAACCTATGACCTAAAACCTTAACCTATAACCTAACCTTAACCTAAACCTAAAATATAAAACCTAAACCTTAACCTATAACCTATAACCTAAACCTAAACCTAAAACCTAAATGTATTCTCAAATCCCTAAACCTAAACCTACCCCTAATCCTAATCTCAACTCTCTAACCTAAATCTAAATCTAAACTTGAAAACCCAAACCTAAACCCGATCCCGAACACGAAACCGATTTCTTAAACCTAAACCTTAACCTATTCTCAATTCCCTTAACCTATAGCTTAAAACCTAAACCTAAACCTAAAACCTAAATGTATTCTTAAATCCCTAAACCTAAACCTACACCTAATCTTAATCTCAACTCCCTAACCTAAACCTAAACCTAAACTTGAAAACCCAAACCTAAACCCGATCCCGAACTCGAACCCGATTTCCTAAACCTAAACCTTAACGTATTCTCAATTCCCTAAACCTATAGCTTATAACCTAAACCTAAATCTTAACCTAAACCTAAACCTAAATCTTAACCTAAACCTATAACCTTAACCAAAACCAAAACCTATGACCTAACCTTAACCAATAATCTATAACCTCTAACCTAAACTTATAACCTATAAACTAACCTTAACCTAAACTTATAACCTAAACCTTAACCTATAACCTAAAACCTAAATGTATTCTCAAATCCCTAAACCTAAACCTACACCTAATCCTAATCTCAACTCCCTAACCTAAACCTAAACCTAAACTTGAAAACCCAAACCTAAACCCGATCCCGAACCCGAACCCAATTTCCTAAACCTAAACCTTAACCTATTCTCAATTCCCTTAACATATAGCTTAAACCTAAAACCTAAATGTATTCTCAAATCCCTAAACCTAAACCTACACCTAATCCTAATCTCAACTCCCTAACCTAAACCTAAACCTAAACTTAAAAATCCAAACCTAAACCCGATCCCGAACCCGAACCCAATTTCCTAAACCTAAACCTTAACCTATTCTCAATGCCCTAAACCTATAGCTTATAACCTAAACCTAAACCTTAACCTAAACCTATAACCTTAACCTTAACCTAAACCAAAACTTATGACCTAACCTTAACCTATAACCTATAACCTATAACCTATAACCTAAACTTATAACCTATAACCTATAACCCCGCCTTAACCTAAACCTAAATTCTAAACCTTAACCTATAACCTATAACCTAAAACCTAAAGCTAAACCTAAAATCTAAATGTATTCTCAAATCCCTAAACCTAAACCTACACCTACACCTAATCCTAATCTCAACTCCCTAACCTAAACCTAAACCTAAACTTGAAAACCCAAACCCAATTTCCTAAACCTAAACCTTAACCTATTCTCAATTCCCCTAACCTATAGCTTATAACCTAAACCCAATCCTGAACCTCTCTCTTTGGCTTCTTCCCATACATTACCTTTCATGTATTCAATTCTTCCTCCATGTTGGCCACTCGGCTTTTCAACTTGTTTGCTTTTTTTCTCAAAATGTTAATATTTTCTTCGAAGCTTGCTAGAGATGTCACTGCAACGGAGGCCAAAGAAAGTAGTAGTTCAAAGATGAATTCAGCCATTTCTACTAATTCTCCCCCACCAATATGAGCAACAAAGCTACATAGAAAAACCTGGTGAGATTTAAACGCGTCAGTAAGTAATTTTCTTTAAAGGAAAAAAGGCTGATACTACTGTAGTTATTTATTTTTAGAATGATTTTTGTTGATGCAAAAAACAGCAAGTCCTTCCTAAACCACTTAAGACCTACTAAAGAAGACAAGAATGGAGACCCTAGCTACTGCTGCAGGGACCCTTTGATGACGAGTCAAGTCAGGCGAGTTGAGTACTCCCGTGCCAAGCTTTATTTCTCCCACATTGCCTTTAAAAGTGGATTGAGGAATTATAATGTTTTGTTGGTTGAATATTTTTTTATTAGATGAAAGACAAAAAATTGTTGTTGATTTCCTTTTTTAATTTTGGATGTTAAAACTTATACGTATATTTACGTGTGGATGAATGTAATGTGAATAAGATTGTTTGTGTTGGGATGGATTTATGTAGTTTGGGTTTAGAATGTGAATGTGAATATGATGAAATATATTATATAACAGGTGTATATCATGAAGAAAACAGGTGTATATCAGGAAGAATATGATATTAATGTGTATATTCAAATATAAGACGGTCGAAGACCGTCCTTTTCAGGGCTATAAGAGTGTCTATAGCAGTCCTTTAAAAGGACGGTCCATGACCATCCTTTTCAGGATCATAAGAGAGTTCATGGCAGTCCTTTTGAAGGACGGTCCATGACCATCCTTTTCAAGGACGGTCTAAGACAGTCGTTTTTATGGTTCATTAGAGACGGTTTATAACAATCTTATTTACGAACGGTCTAAGGCCGTCCTTTTTTCAGACGGACCTGGGCCGTCCTTTTTATGGATGGTCTAAGGTCGTCCTTTTTTCAGACGGTTGTGGGCCGTCCTTTTTGCCTTCATTACAGTATATTTTTACCTGCCTTTATAGACGGTCTAGGACCGTCCTTCTTTAGAGACGGTCCATGACTGTCCTTATTTAGAGACGGTTTATGATTGTCCTTTAAAAAATACGACACGTCAAAATTTGACCGCCGTTGCGACGGTCCAAGACCGTCCTTTTTGGCCTTTTGAGACGGTTTTCGACCGTCATTTTTTCACTGTTTTAGTGTAGTGGGCCTTGCTGGTGATTGGCTGTCCACAGGCGGGTAGTGAGGTCTCTTACACTCGTTTGACTATGCAGGGTCTGTAGAGAGCAGTCATTCAATAGTGTAATGGACCCCGGTAATTTTCTCATGATTGGAAATATACTTGACTTATGGTTTGGATATGAGCACTAACATTACTTGCATTGCATTAGCATTAGCTGTGTAAGCCCCTTCATGCATTGCCTTGGTATGGCTCCCAGTTCTCATTGCATCGTATTCATGATAAGCCTTGGTAAGGCTAGTGATATTCTCATTGAGCATGTTTTCCTTCTTGCACCTCCTACTATTCTTCTATGCACCATTGTTACACACTTACACCACCCTCTAAGCTTCTATAAGCTTATGCATGATTGATGCGTGCAGGAGAATCTAGGCAGGCTTCGTAGCAGCAGAGCGTGGAGTAGAGCTGAGCATTTGAGGACTCCAGTGTTGCTGACCTTTCTCTCTTTACCTTTTATCTCATGTATGTCCTTTGGACCTTATGGATGGTTGTAAAAGTTCAAATTCTTAGTGAATTTTGTGATGTGTGCCCTTTGTTATTCTCAAATGTACTTGCTATGATCTTAGGTATGCTCGTATTGGTGATGATTATACTGTTATGAAAATTCTCCTTGTAGGATCCCAGGATCGGAACTTGCCTCAGGAGCCGAGAATGGGATACTATGAGGCTGTTACGGCCAGAACCGACCATCGGGTTCCTTGGGATTCCAGTTATTGAGTCTGGGACGTGACAATGTCCAAGGAGGCTGTCAATTAGATGGTTATCTACTCAATCATACAGCTACATGCTTATCGTCCAAGATCTGGATAGTGATTAGGTCATGCAAATGATAGAAACAGGGCTTGAACTGATCATGAGATGAACGACATTCCGAGCATGACATGGTCATCAATCAGACTAGCCAGGCATGATACGAGATTTAGATCTGAACATTAAAGGAGTCCAGATCTAATCGCTAAAACGAGATTAAATGAGGGTACTTACGGAGCAGAGGGGAAGAATCCAAACAGAAAGAGGGGCTGCTATCTGCCTTCTGAAAATGAGGGAGAGAGGTGAATTCAAAATAGGGTTAGAATCCCTATTTGAAATTGGAATTTTTATTCAGATCTGCACAAGTGTTTGTTTTACATCATTTATATTATATAATAGATTATCATCCGTACAATTAAGGGCCCACCTAATAGATGATTAAGATTATATAATATGGTAAAAGCTTAAATATTAACCATCAACAAGTGAAACCACTATTTAGATGGTCTGGATAACCATACATCATTGGCTTAAGTGACATGAAAGAGTCACCACTATTTACATTATATCCAAAACTAACACATTAAAATCTCTTCTGCTACAGTGAAGCTGCCACTCGTGCTTGGTGATCTGTGGGCCCCACCATGATGTATGTGTAATTTATCTGCACCGTCTATTCATTTTTAGATATTATTTTGGGGCTTGATCTTAAAAATGAGGCAAATCTAAATTTCAAGTGGACCACACAGGAGAATAAGTAGTATTAAATGTCCACCATTAAACCTCCTAGGGCCATTACAATGTTTATTTAGGATGCGGATTGCGTCCTACCCATCCAGGCAAGGCTCTGTGGGGCCAAAGTGATATAAGTGTTTTATCCACGCCGTTGATAATTTTTCTCAAATCATTTTAATATATAATTCAAAAAATGAGGCAGGTATAGGGCTTAAGTTGACCACAAAGTGGGGATTTAACGTCCACCATTAAAAACTTCTTGGGAGCTTGAGAAGTTTTAGATCAAGCTGATATTTGTGTTTTAACTTCATCCACATCTACATTACATTATTAATAGGTTAGATGCTAAAAAAACATCATGGTGGCCCTTAGAAAGGTTTCAACGGTGAGAGTCATTATCACTGCAGCTTACTTTAATGTGGTCCACTGGAGTTATGGACATGCTTCAATTTTTGTCTCATACCTTAAAATGATATAAGAAAAGCGATGAACCATGGATAAAACACTTACATCACTTTGGACCCCATAGAGCCCTGCCTGGACCAATTACTATCCGAGTGGGGGTAGGACATAATCCACGTTCGTTTATTTGACATCCAACATGCTAATTAGGTCATACAGACATTGATGGAAGGATATATATATATATATATATATATATATATATATATATATATATATATATATATATATATATATATATATATATATATATATATATATATATATATATATATATATATCAACTTGATTTAAAAAATTTGTAGCTCCCAATAAATTTTTAATGGTGGGCGTTCAATTACACTTTTCGTGTGATGTGGTCCACTTGAGATTTAGTTTTACCTAGATGTGGTTCACAGATCTAACCCATTCATTATGTGTGCCCCACTTGAATGACAGGTTAGACCAAGTTTCAGCCACATCCAAAATTCATTGTGTCCCACTTGGGCCCATAGTAATGTTTATTTACCATCCAATCTGTTCATAATATCAAAAAATATGAATGAAGAGAACACAAACATCAGCTTGATCTAAAACTTCTGTAGCCTCCAAGAATTTTTCAATGGTATAGGTTCAATCACACTATTTCCTGTGGTGTGGTCCACTTGAACTTTGGATATGCTTCCTTTTCGTTCTTTAGACCTTAAATTATCTATTAACATGGATGAACGAAGTGGATAAAATAAATAAATAACGGTGGACCCTATAGAGTTTACTCTGGTAAGGGTAATGAGTAACTCATCTAAATGTAGTGGAGATGGGTTTCCTTAAAACATTTATAATCATATATTGGGCCTACCTAAATGTGATTCACATATCTAACCCACTCATTATGTGTGTCCCACTTGGATGAGGGGTCAGACCAAGTTTTAGCCGCATCCAAAACTCATGTGGGCCCCACCAAGTGCTTTTATATTTTTTACAATGTCTTCACATGGTTTTAGATGGTATGGCTCACTTGAGTTTCATATACAGATGATTTTTGAGATATCTCATAACGTAAATGGGACACATCAAATGCATGGTGTTGATGTTCGAAACACATCATGATGGGGCCCACAAAACTTACTAACATCAATTCTTAGGTTCTTGTGAGGTCAATAAGTTGGGTCACAATTTTGACAATAATATTTGGCCGATTTTATATGTCTGGTCCATTCACTCTATTTTATTGATCAATACCCTCAATTTGACTAATTACTCACTCCAATCAGGTTAGCTACATATGAGAAAGATATCGGGCATATAAGATTGATCAACAATTTGAGTGAAATTTGATTTAAAAATCTGAAGTTAGTTACTCTTTAATCTAGACTAGTTCGATTGTCCAGAAATGGTTAAATGTTCAATTAGTGGATGTGCCTGATAATTTATTAATTTTTTTCATAGATAAATTTCAATTTCCATTTAAAAGCAACATTTTTTTCAAAATGAAAATATTTTTTTTAATCTTAATTTTTCTTTAAAAACTTTTAACAAAATATCATTTTTATTATAAAATATTTCAAAAAAAATTAAAATACAAATTCTGAATTTTAATTTTCAAAATCTTTAAAATTTTCACAAATTTTATTTATTTTTCCTAAAAATTCCAAAAATGCCAATTTTTTTTTTCTTCAAAAGCATCAATTTGTTTTCAACTTTTTAATTTTCTCTTTTAAAATGATATATATATATATATATTTTTTTTTCAAAATCTCAGTGTTTTTATAACTTTTTCTTTTAATTTCAAATTTTTAACATTTTCAATTATTTTTCAAAATCACAAAAAATTTCATCTTCTTTATTTTCCGTTTCAAAAATGTTTGTTTTTTGATAAAGTACTGATTTTTTAATATCATTTTATTTTAAAAATTTTTAATTCTTTTTAACTTCTCCATTTTTTAAAAGCATTTTATTCGAACTTGTCAAGTTTTTATCGAACTTCTCAATTTTATTTTAGTTTTCAAAATGCAATCTTTTATTTTCTTTTTCAAACTATTATCATTTTTCAACATTGTGAAAATTTTCACATTTTCAATTTTCTTTTTCAGGATATTATTATTTTTCTCAAAATCAAAAGCTTTTTTTTTTTCAAATTTATTCAATATTCTTTTTTTTGCCCCACAAAATAGATTTTTATTAAATCACGATTTTTATTTTTTCAAAATTTCATTTTTTTCTCAAACATTGTTAAATTTTTTATTCTCAATATTCTTTTTCATCTAATATTACAAATCATTTAAATATTAGTTTTAAATTTAAAAAAATAATAAATTCCATTTATTTGTTATAAAAACAATTTTTATCTTTTTTTATTTTTTTGCATTCAATCAATTGTTAAAAAATAATCTTATATACAAATATGTACAATTAAACCACTGAAATTCTATTAAAAATAATTATTAGACTACAAAAAAACATAGTTTCCCACCATATTAAAAAAAAAAAAAAAAGAAAACTAATGTTTAGGGCAAAAGTCCTTTTACGACGGACCACGATCTGTCGCAAAAGCAACTGAAAACCGTCACCTTGGGCGGGAATTTGCAAATGATCATTTTCCGTGGCAAAATCAAAATTTGCGACAGATTTTGTTCGTCGCTAATTTACGACGGACTAAACTCCGTCATAAATCAGATTTTAGCGACGGATTTAGGTCCGTCGCAAAATTCCGCGACATTTGACCTAGGGATTTACGACAAAGGCGGGATTGGCGACGGATATTTTCTCTTAGCGACAGATTAAATCCGTCATTAAACCAAGCTATTCGTCCGTCGCAAAAATGCGTCGCAAATCATCCTTTTTGGCGTAGTGTTTCCTTTTCAGGTGCCCCATCTTTGTTGTTGATCGAGATGATTATTGGCCCAGATCGTAATCTCGAGGTTCACAGGATGGACGGAGTGGATGTAGGACAATTACGGTGGACTTATAGACGCCGTATTCAAAAGGTTGTAGCGATTAGTTCTGGTCAAGCTGAGGCGTCGTTGACAACACTGATAAGGCCAAAAGGCTCATCATAGTTCGTTCTACTTCTGCAGCGGCTCAGGATACAAGATAATCTCCTATTGGGGCCCACATGCTAAAGATGGTGTGAGGATTTGAACCGTCCATATTCAACGAGTTTCTGAAAATAGCTCTTATGGCATAGATTCCACAACGTGGACATTCCCGATCATTGGACCACTCAGCAATTGGGCACCAGTGGGCCACAACTCATGCTGGTTAATTCCTTATGAAGCATCCTTCGGTGGTGGTACTAATATGTGTCCCACCAAATTCGTATTTTTCTTTCCTGGGGTATCTGATCATTTTCTTTATAGTGGACCCTAGATTGATGGCTCACGGTTGAAACTCATGCTGATCGCCAACCCTGGCCATCAGTTCTCCCCGCTGAATGCCGGCACTTAAAGGTGGGCATTGAGCCGAGTCGAGTCGAGGTGGGCCAAGCTCAGCTTGGCTTGTCCATGATGTACTCGAGTTTGAGCTCGAGCTCGAGCTCTACATTGAAGCTTGGCTTGTTTGCCAAAGCTATCGAGTCAAGCTAGTGGTTCGAGTCGAGTTGAGTTTACCTCATGTCGAGCTTGAGCTTGTTGGGTGAGAGAGCAATAGATTATGTTCTTGATCCTCCTCCATTGATGAAAAATTCAAAAATCTTAAGAAAATCAAAGCAAAACCTGATGAAAAAACCAAATAAAGCTTCGAATCGGATGGAGAAATCTGTAAGAACCGATATGTTCTTGATTTTCTTCCATTAGCAGAAATCCAAGTACTAGAAAAGAAACAGAGCAAAACACAGATTAGAAATCCAAATAAAGAGCTCTAACTAATCAGATCTTTGAATTTCCTTGAAGCTCTAACAAATCTGAGAAGAACCCATCTTGGATATCTTGGATTTCTCGCCTAAGAAGTAGATCTCAAGAGATTGAAATCATACTGTTGTGGAGCTGAAATAAAAACTGGTGGTGGTGGTCCGAGCGGGCGGGCGTGCGGCTAGCAGTGGGTAGAGAAAGAGAAGAAAGGGAAAGGGAAGGGGGTGCGTGCGGTCGAGTAGAGACTCTAGGGTTTATTTTTTTATTTTTTTTATTTTTAAGTTTAAATTTAAAACTTATATATATATATATATATATATATATATATATATATATATATATATATATATATATATATATATATATATATATATATATATGATATAATATATAATATATTTATTAATCCAGCCGAGTCGAGATCGAGTTCGAGCTTCGAGTCAAGTCGAGTCGAGTCAAATTGAAATGCCCCTTGGTCGAGCTTGCCTTGAACTCAACTTGAGCTTCAAATAATTAGCTTGGCTCGGCACGAATCAGCCATTCAAGCCGAGTTAATCCGAGCTGACTCGAGCCGAGTCGAGTGAGTTTTTCGAGCTAGCTTGACTCGTGAACAGCCCTACCTGCACTAGAGATATTCATTCATCTTTGACCATCTTGAAGGGTAAATATGGACGTCTGGAGCCATCGGATCATGTTGTTTGCAATGATCCACATCCAACCTATATTAAAAAAATAAAAAACATAGAAATCGCTAGTATCTTCAAATCTACAGAGTAACCTATTAGATCAACGGTATGGATCACCAGACTGGGGCCCCATTCGTGTGGAGTTTGGTGTCTAGTGGTTTTTGACATGTCTTTCAGTTATTCCATCCTTTTTGCTTTTTTGTCGTGGAATTTCATGCATGGGTCACACTGGACCGCCTACAATCCAAGGGTGCAGCTGCTTTTGCCAAACGAAGCAAACTGTACTAAATTTCCTTTGGTGTGGGTTTAGATGTCCCTCTGCCACATCATTGATGTGGGACCCAAAGTTGCAGAGGGCCTGGTGGGCCCACCCTTTTGGCCAATCGTGGAACTCGATAACTTGACTGGTAGAGAAAAGTAAAGGTGGGCTTGATGGTCAGTGATATTGACCATTGATCTGATGGGCCCCACTGCAGAGAGATCATTCACAGTGGGCCCAACTGATTCATGATCCTGACGACTGAACTGTAGGCACCACTTGTACAAACTGGAACCGTGTATGATGTGCATTGTCCTTGGGTGGGCTTGATCATGTGATCCGTTGAAAGTTTTCGGCCCCAGCTAGCTAGAGTTCCAGACTTGTTTGCTTGTCCCACTTTCCACTATTCAGATTCCGTTGTTCGGTGATCCAGACCATTGGTTTTTGTTGTCCAACCACGGATAGACCATTGGCTCAAAATTCAACAAGATTGGAATATACTAGCCACAATTCTCTAGTCTATTTCAATTGAAGGTGGACCATTACTGTACTTTTCTGGTTAACGGACTTTTTGCAGACTACAAATCTAAAGGCTAGGCATGCATGATCAATCCACTCGCCAGAGCTGAAAATTATTCCAGTACCGGTATTCATTAAGAAAGAAATTGGTTAGGCAGGTATATATTTATTTAGTAATACTCCGATGCTCTTAGAGCACTATTCAAGTTATAGCGCACCAATTTCAAGTTAGTTGTATTGGCACACTTGGACTGTCCAATCCGTTTCTAGACTGTTCATTATGGGACAAAATTAACTATCTCTCAATGGTCTTTAATATGGACGGTTAAGATCATTTACATAAAAATAGATCCAATCAACAATTTGATCCATCTGATTTTTAGAGACCACAGCGAATTGATTACGATTTTAAAGTATCACTTTTATTAGGAAACTGTAGCCATTCCATCCATGGCTTGGAAAAAGAATGACTATAGAAAATTTAGCCAAATCAAGGACGGATTGGATCACCCAATGAATGTGATTCTTGGATGGTAGTATGATAAATGTGTTCTGGACTCAATGGACATTCAGATCTTTCGTTGCGTTGTGTAAGTGAACTGAACCAACTACAAGCAGTATAACTTACAGTGCTCTGAGAGCATTTCTTATCTTTATTACGAAGAAGACAATGATTGTAGTCAATGGTCAAGGAAGCAGACGGCTAATATCCCTTGTGCTGGGCGGCTATCTCTTGTTTTGTGCAGTTGTTTGAAGTGGTTTTGCTGTTTCGGTTTGCATATATATACACCCACACACTTTGCTTGGATATATGATAAGCTAGGCCCAATTTGTGGTGCCCATCTGCAGGATGTAATTTCATTCATTAATAATAAGACTGTGTTTGTGTTTATTAAAAAAAATAAAATAAATAAATTTAAAATAATAATTAAAAAAAAAAGATGGCTAATAGGCCAATACTTTTCTTTGAGATATTTTGAATGGTGGAAATTCCATGACACCTATGCAACAAAAGATCCTCTGTCTCTATATAAGCCGTCTTTTTTTAGGAATAAACAAAAATATAAAAAACTAAGAGAACTGGCAGACGTGTGAGTAGGACAACCTTAACACGTAATTTCTTACGCAAGGCAACCTTACACTCAGGCAATTTTAAATATAAGAAAGAAATAACATATATCTATTCAAAGCAATTTTGATTCTGCCAAATCTATAGAAACAACAAGTATTACCAAAGCAGCTGATGCTGAAACAATGTTTATCGGGAGGCCACATTTATAACATTTGGCAGTAGAAGAAGAATCCCTTTTCTTAGCTTGCTTATAGCGAGCTTTTGGCTTGGAGAATGTTTTTTGGAAAGTATGTCGGGGTCGTCTTTTCATAAAATTTTAAGGAGAAGCATTGAATTTGGGATGCTTTCTTTTGGAGGGAGAAACAATTGGATCATATCCAAATTGATAGCGAAAATTTCCTAATTTTTTTCTACCATTGGATTGTTCTCGTTTTAGACGCTTCTGAAGTTTCATTTCGGTACAAATGCTTAAACTGACTTGGCAAATGACCTCTATTAATTCGTCAAAGGTATAGTGGTTATAGTTTAAGATACCAAAATTTGAATCTTTTAATTGGGATTTAACCTTTTCAGCAAAGAGATGAGGAAGACCTAAGATGAATTTCTCTTTCTAGATAACATCATTACAAGATGTAATTTTGTAGAGTTTAAAAAGAAAAACATCTTTGTACTAACGAAAGTCTGTAAGAGTGTGGCATCTGAGATTCATCAGATGTTCTTTACTTTTCTTAGAGATGTCATCAATTGGACCTACAAAATGTTGAATGATGTTTACTAGAAGGACAGTGACTTGGTCACCTATTTTTCATTCTCAGTCGTCAAGGATGGGAGTCCCTCTAGCATCAAGTTTGATAGCAGCGAGTATTTCATCACGCTGATTTTGAGAAAGATAATCAGTTCACCATCCATATAGCTGACCAGTAAAGCTTTGTGTTATGACCATTGCTATGTTGACAATAGAATGATGGTAGATTAGACAAGAATTTTGGTAGATCAATATTTGGTTGTAAAGTTGAAAATTTTAATACTCAGTCATACCATCAATATTCTACTCATAAAGATGATTTATCAAAATGAAGGTGAGAGAAAGTTTGTTGTTCTTCTATTTGAAGATCAATAGGAGTGGGTCGGCGATAGTAATGTTTCGTTGGCTTGACTATGCTTTGGATTTGAGGTGGTTGGATTTGGGGCTGCTAAATTTCAAGGAATTGATTTTTTACCTGTTCAATTTCAGAGTCTGAGTCTGAATCAGGCTCGGCTGAGTCTAATTCTTCATTAGATGCAAGGGAAGAGAGACGAAGATGTTGGAAACTTTCTTTACTGTTATTAGACTCTTGAGAAGTTTCTTTGGAAAAAACATTGACAGAAGGGTTTTTAGCTTTGTCAAGTTTTTTAGCTAATTCAGCAATGAAATCTGAACGAAACAACATTTGGATTTGGAAAGGGTGGTTTAGCCGATTCTTTTGGCAAAAAGAAAGTAGAAGTCTTTTTTTGATCTGAAGAAGAGGAAGAAGAAGAAGATGGAGATAATGACATCTTCTGTAGATTCATTTGTTCTCCAAGAGTATGAAGAAAAGTATAGTTATAGTTGTTTTGTTCAACTATAGGAGAGGTCCTTTGGAGTGACAGGTCTATTAGCACTTAGTTTTTCAACTAGTTTGATGGGAGAAGCGATAGTACCCGAAACTTTGATGGATTGAAATGGAGGAAAAGTTTGGCCTATTTGAGTTCCAGCTTGAGTTTTCCATTTTCGTGTGAGATTCTGAAGCATAAGAATTTCTTTAGGACTGTTTGGCTGGATTTCACTATAGCTTTTAAACTAAGTTTAAAAAAAAAAAAAGGAATAGTTATTTGATTTTAGTTCATGTGAAGATACCATTTTTCTTTGAAATCCTTTTTAATATCTTCAGGAATGTTTTTAAAATACCATTTTATTAATGGATGTTTTTGAAAATCTTGTTTTAAATATTTATTATCTATAACAAAAAATTTAGTTGGATTTTGACAGGTAACAGAAATCATATTGACTTGAGGAAGAAAATCGCTCTCCGAAGGATTATAATCATCCTTTTACCTTTGATAGCAAGGGCTAAAGACATGAGTGGGAATTGTCTTTGGAAGATTTTGTTTTGGATTTGGCAGTGGTTGAGAAGAACTTAGTTCTGTTTGAGTATATTTGGCAAAGATGATGTCCACATAGCCATCAGCATTCGTCTGAATAAGCTTAGGTTCGGTAGAGTCTTTTGGAGTTTTTTATTGAGCATCTTCAAGATGCCATTTGGAAATATTGAAGTCGTCCCATTTGATTCTTTTTGGCGTAACTACATTATGAGCAAGATTTGCCATAAACAATGTAGTTAAGCCTTTTATTTGATCTTCATAGGCTGGACCATCTGGAAGACGGCTAATATCCCCTGTGCTGGGCGGCTATTTCTTGTTTTCTGCAGTTGTTTGAAGTGGTGTTTCTCTTTCGGTTAGCGCGCACACACACACACACGTTGCTTGGATAAATGATAAGCTAGGCCCAATTTGTGGCGCCCATCTGCAGGATGTAATTTCAACTCATTAATAATAAGACTGTGTTTTTGTTTATTAAAATAATAATAATAATAATAATAAGAAGAAGAAAATAAAAAAAAGACGGCTAATAGGCCAATACTTTTCTTTGAGGTATTTTGAATGGTGGAAATTCCACGGAACCTATGCAACAAAAGATCATCTGTCTCTATATAAGCCTCTCTCTTCCCATCATCCAAAATCACTCAAGACTGCAGTATTGAGTCTCTACTCTTCTCTCATTCTCTTACTATTTTTTCGTAATTGTGAGAGATTGAGAGAAGAAAAGAGTGATGGCCATGAATGTAGAGAGAATGGAGGGAGGAGTCCCAACATCACCACCAAAGGACACCCAAAAACGGACCATAAACTGGTGGATGATAGCCATTAACTGCACCTTCACAGCGGTGGGGACCATTTGCGGCCCACTCCTCATGCGGCTATACTATCTCCATGGCGGGAGTAGGAAATGGCTAACCAGCTGGTTGCAGACAGCCGGTTTCCCTATCGTTCTCCTCCCACTCTCCATTCTCTACATACGCCAACGGGCTAGTGGGATGCCATTCTTCGCTGAACCCAAGCTATTGATGTCGAGTGCCATGATCGGCCTCCTCATCGGTCTCGATAACTTCTTGTATTCTCTGGGGTTATCTTTCCTCCCCGTCTCCACCTCTTCTCTCCTCTTTGCCACTCAGCTTGCTTTCACCACCTTCTTTGCTCTTATCATTGTAAGGCAGAAGTTCAGCCCGTATTCTGTCAATGCCGTGGTGTTGATGACACTCGGGTCGGTACTGCTCAGGATCCGCACGAGCAGCGACCGCCCTCCAGAAGTGTCGAATGGGGAGTATTTGCTCGGTTTCATTATGACTATTGGTGCAGCTGCTTTGCTGGGATTCATACTGCCATGCACGGAGCTCGCCTACGCCAATGCTAGAAAAGCAATCACTTATCCAGTGGTGTTGCAGTTTCAGTTCAACACGACCATGTTCGCCACCATTTTCTGCACCATTGGGATGATAATTAACAAGGATTTTCCGGTAAGGAATCACAAACAATTGTATAACCCTTTACTCAAAGCCTTACTAATGGGACTCGTACAAAGCACACGTGAAAACATGATGCGCAAGTGAAACATCCAAGCCACTCATCATCTTGCTAGTTGGGTGGACTGGATATGTACAAACAAAAGAAATGGGTAGTTGAAATTTGAAAATTCAACCCACAAGGAAATGGCCCACGAGATAACTGAACTGACCTGACCTGACATTTGGCCAGGGAACCTATACAATGAGAGGCTGAGATATTGCACACGTGTGTCATGTTGGCACTTGCCTCTCTTTGCTTTCACATATATTAATTATCTTTCTTTACTAATGAAAATATTGTATTTCAGGCGATTGCTAGGGAGGCAGCTGCATATGAGCTAGGGGAGGCAAAGTACTACCTGGTGCTGGTTGGTGTTTCAGTATTGTTTCAGATGGTATTCGTGGGAACTCTCGGTATCATCTTCTGCACTTCATCTCTCTTCGCTGGCGTTCTCAGCGCCACTCTCCTTCCTTTAACGGAGATAGCAGCAGTCGTTGTCTTCAAGGAGAAGTTCACTGGAGAGAAGGGAATGGCACTGGCTCTCTGCCTTTGGGGCTTCACCTCTTACTTCTACGGTTCCTATAGGTTGAACAAGAAGGCAGCCCAAGAAGAAGAAGAATCCAAGTAGCCCCCAAAATTAAATTATATGGCTGAAGTGAGCCATGACTCTCCTAGAGTATTGCAAAACACCATGCTTATGGGCTTACTTCAAGCAATTTCGTAATTGTATTTTATTCCTCTTTATAATTTTGAGATATTTGTATTCGTTTGGTTGAAAGTGAAAGCATATGTTCCTTTGAATATTTATGTATCTTTGTCCTTGTACGTGGTCTGTTAACGGTGGCTTACTCTTTTGTTGTAAACCACCTGTCAATGTATGGATTCCCATTCTGTGTGATCTCAACCTGATCATGAATAGAAAAAAGAGTATTCTGGTCGTTTCATCCTAATCTCATTGTTGAGAAAGTTTTTAGATAAGGGTTTTTCTTTCATGATAAATTCATAAATATTGGGGACTTTTGCAGCAAAAACCCGAAGGTTTGCTAAGACGACACCGTAGGAAACAGTAAGGTTTACACCTACCGTTGAAAACTTGTTGGGGCTACATAAGTTTTGGATTAAGTTAATATTTGTGATTTTCCCTTCATCTAGGTCTAACCTTAGGAACAGATTGGATGGCAAATAAACAACCTGGTGAGCCTTAATAAGGTTTCAACACTGGGCGTCATTATTCCCCCTGTTTCCTATGGTGTGGCCCACTTGAGATTTGGATCTCCCTCGTTTTTGGGCTCATGCCCTAACTGAGCTCGCAAAACAGATTGCCGGCGTGGATAACACATGCATCACGGTAGGCCCCATAGATCTTAGACCAGGCCCTCGTGTAGGGATATCTCTGGAGACAGGAGTGGCCCGCAATCTGCATCCAACCAAGAGCTCTGTCGGGCCCACCTTCCTGCTTGACATCCAATCCATCCATCAGTTCTTGAAACTCATATCAGGGACATGAGCCCAAAAATGAGTTAGATATACCTAAAAATCAAGTAAGACACATCATAGGAAACAGTGGAGATGGAAACACCCAATATTGAACTCTCTTTCTTGTAGTGAGGGTTGGAGAGGGTTTAGTGCCTCTCTAGGTGAGAGGAAATGAGAGGAGAGAGGATAGTGAGGGTTTACTCCCTCTCACTGCACAGTATATGCGCAATGGATGCGGATTGCTTAGGTGGAGCTACTGTGATATTTGTGACTAATCCACCCCGTCCCCCAGTTTCTCCGGATCGATTTAGGTGGTGGGCCCTATAATGAGGTAGATCCAAAGCTCAAGTGGGGCGCCACATGACACAAAATAGTAATTATTGAACGAACATTGTTAATGAGCCCACTATAATGTTTGTGACAAATAATCCCGGTCCAGCAGTTTTACCCTATCATTTTAGGTGGTGAACCCAAAGATGAAGCAGATAAAACATAGGGAGCCCACCATAATGTTTGTAACAAATCCCAGTCCAACAATTTTACCATATCATTTTAGGTGGTGAACCTAATGATGAAGCAGATCCAAAGCTCAAGTGAGCTTCCCAAAAGACAACAGTGATGATTGAACACCCACCATTGAAACACTTTGGGCCCACCATTATATTTCTGACAAATCTACACGTCCACCAGTTCACATGGTCATTTCTGGGCATGAGACAAAAAATGAGGTAGATCCAATAATTTAGTGGGCCACATGTCACGATACAGTAATATTGAACAGCCACTATTGAAACATCCTAAGCCCACTGTGATATTTGTGACAAATCTGCCTCCACCAATTTAGCCACATATCATTTTAGGTAGTGAGCCCAGAGATTAGGTAGATCTAAAGAATAAGAAGAGTTGTAGACGAGTTGAACCGAGTTAAGCTTGGCACAGCTTGTCTTGACTTGGTCATTAGCTAACCCCAACTTGAACTTAGCTTGGGCTAGTTCAACCCTGTGCTACATTTTCTCAAACACATATAATGCACTTCGATTTCTCAATGAATGCAAAACAGTAACAACATTTTACAAGTATTTCATTAAACACCTAGAGAGCAACATCAAAATCATACAACCAACAAGCAATATCAAAATCAAATACTCGGCATATCCATTCCTTCCTCACCAACACTTCATTGAGTCATTTCATCAAACACTCAGTGAGCAGCATTCATTTCAAAAAACTAAGTCACCTAACTAATTCAATCCGAGTCAGTTCGAGTTGTGGTTCGATCCGAGTCAAGTCGAGCTTAGGCAAGCTCGAAATTTTTTCAAGTTCCAAAAACCAGCTTGACTCGGTCCAAATCTAATTTTGAGCTGAGGTGAGTCGAGCTTTTTCGAATTGAATCAAGCAAGCTGACCAAGCTAACTTGGCTCGTGTACAGCTCTAAGAACAACTAGTACGCCACGCGGAAGGAAATTTTGGATGTTAAATGGCCACCATTAAAACACACGAGGCCCATAGTTCTAACAAATTCACAGCTCAAGCTCAGGCCATGCATATTGTTCACAGTACATCACCAGCTCGAGCCTAGGTTTTACTTTATTGGCTGGCCTTGGACAGATATCGGTTGTCCCAAGCCCGACTCATTGAGTACAATAGCCAAGCTTCGTGGAACTCATGTAGTGGCGAGTGTGACATTCGCTCGGTCCATCACGTCTAATTAGGGGTGTACACGAATCGAGCTAGTTCGGTTAGCTTGCTCGACTCGACTCAAAAAAGCTCAATTCAACTTGGTTCGAAGTTGAGTTCGAGCCCAGTTAAGCTGATTTTTTGAGCTTGAAAATGAGTTCAAGCCGAGTTCGAGCAGGCCCCAGCTGGACTCGGCTCAGATCAAATCTAGCTCAAATTGAACTCGGATCGAACCAGTTTAGTGACTCGGTTACTTTGCCATTGATGTTGCTCACCAACGGTTTGATAAATTGACTCAGTGAAATGTGACAGGTGGCAAGGAAGGTTTGGCCAATGGCAAGCAAGGTATGTACATTAAGCAAATACTTTTTTTTTCTCTCTCTTTTTTTTTTTTTAGTTTTTATATTACTTAGAAAGTGTTTGATAAAACACCTATAAAACCATTGCTTCTGTTTGTAAAACAATAAATTTTTGAAATTACAATTCAGGTATATGGGAAAATGCCTCAACGGTGAACTCGACTCGATCTTACCTCGAACTCGGCCCAAGTTGGCCCGAGCTGCTGACCGAATCGAGCCGAGCTAGCCAGTGAGGCTTGAAGACCGAGCCGAGCTGAGTTCAAACTGATGTCAACCAGTGTTTGAGCCGAGTCGAGCTGAGGCCAGCTCAACTCGGTTCGACTTGATGTACACCCCTAGCTAGGTCTGATGCACCTTCTCAACTTCCCGGTACAGTCTAAAAGATCAGCTCAATTCAAAACTTGGAAGGAGAGCAATGTAAAATCAGCGCTGCGGCCCACCTGAGATTCCGATCACGTTTTTCAATGATTAAATTTTCATCACTCACATCTGATGAATAGGTGGTTGAAATATACTCACACCATGTTGAGCCCACACACTAACCTATGTAAAGTTGGCATCTCCACCCATTTTCCTTGTTGTGTGGCCCATCTAGGATGTGGATCGAGATGATTATTGGTTCAAGTCGAAAATATCAGGGTCCACCTGATGGACGGAGTGGATGTAGCATACACAATAACGGTTGGCTCATAGATCTCGGGTGTTGTACACGCCGCATTCAAAACGGTACTGTGGCGATTTCCAGTCGTTGACGTTGACGACGCCGACGTGCCTTCGCAAATTCATTTGCCGGGAAACGACCGAACTAAGGGTCAGTTTGGGCAGTGGGATTAGAAGGGATTAGGTGGGATGAGATTCATCTGGTCCCGTGCCAATTTCATTCCATGTTTGAGAAGAATGGAAGAGCTTGGAATTACATTAAATGGAATTGCATTGGGTTTTATGCGAATTTCACTCAATGTTTGAGAAGTTGTGTAGGTCTCAACATGATATGTGGGCTATATCCACACCGTCCACCCATTTATTGAGACTATTTTAGGGCATGAGCCAAAAAATCAGGTAAATCTAAAGCTCAAGTAGACCCCACCATAGAAAGCAACAGGGATTGAAAACTTACAGTTGAAAACTTCTTTGAGGCTACATAAGTTTTGGATCTATCTCATTTTTAGGTCCATGCTATAAAATTAAGTTACAAAACAAATGAACAATTTAGATATAACACATGTATGTTATTCTAGTAATTTTAAATGATGGTGGGTATATCCATTCAATATACTACCGTATTATCAAAAAAGCATCGCATTAATTTTACCCCATGCAAACAGGACAATCCTTGGATAATAATTATATTTTTTTGAATCCCATCCCACCTAATCCCTTCTAATCCCACTGCCTGAACTGACCCTGATACAAGAAAGTCCAAAAGGCGGGTTATAGTTCGTTTTGCTACTCGCGCCGGATCCGGATTCAGCGTGTATCTCTTTCTACTGGGGCTCACATGCTAAGGTAGACTGGTGGTTTGAACCGTTTATACCGCAACTAATATCGTAGATAAGCAACTACTTCTTGATCAGATATCAATAATTAATCTAACTCTTGATTTTAAGAGTTGAATGGAAACCATTTAAATTTTCTTTTCGTTGTTATAAATTGAATACAGATAGTGACGATCACGCTCAAACTTTCAGCCTTAATTTCTGAAGATTCCACAACGTGAACGGTCCCGATCGATCACTGCACCACTCAGCAATTGGGGACCATTGGGCAACAGCACATGCTGGATCCGCGCGAAGCATCCTTAGCTGCTGGTACTGAGTTGTGTTCCCGGAAGCGGATTGGCTGGTGTACCTTACCTCACATCATCCACATAACTGCCGTACTGAAGTCAGCAAGTTCTTCGGGTCTGATCACGAGGTATGTGTTATATACGAACTGTCCATCATTTTTCGAGGTCATCGTAGGGCTTAGAGACGAAAAATAAGATATAAATCTAATTACCAAGTAGACCACATTGAAAAAAAAGAGTGAAGGATTCAACTTCTACCACTGAAACTTTTTTTTTGGGTTACAATAGTTTTGGATCAATATGTAGAAAAAAAAATTTCTTCTTCATTCGGGTATTTCTGACCTTATGAACAGATTGGATGAAAAGTAAACATTAGGGTGGGTCCTAAGAATTTTCTAACAGTAAAAATTATTATCTCTGCTTCTATTTTTAGTGTGGTCCAAATGATCTTTGGATATGATTCATTTTTTCTATAATGTTCTAAAATGATCTCTAAAAATATATGAACAGTATTGATATAATAAATACATCACTGTAGGGTCCATGTAACTTTGATCTCCTTTGAACCGTTTGTACAACTCGGAGCATCGGTGCTCGTCTTCGCACGACACGTACCTACAGCAGCTATATAGCTGATGTGTGGTACACCAGCCAATCCGCTTCCTGTGTCCCCGTGGTTTCTTCTGGATGCGGTTTGCGTACTGAGTAAACACTGTGGGGCTTAACGTCATTCGTAAAATTTATCCGCTCCGTCCATCCATTTCACCAGATAATTTAATGGCAATAGGAAAAAAATGAAGGATAGTCAAAGATTAATCTGACCACACTATCGGAAACCATGTGAATTGATCATCTGCCGTTGAAAATTTCTAGGGAGCCACAAAAATTTTAGATCAATCTTATATTTGTTTTTTTCCTTTATCCACTTCTGTATGATCTTATGAACAGGTTGGATGACAAATAAACATCACTATGGGCCTTAGGAAAGTTTCAACGGTGGAAATCAATATTTCCATTGTTTCCTGTGGTATGATCCACTTTAGTTTTGGATATGCTTCGATATTAAGCTGATACCTTAAAATGATTGGTAAAAACGTATGGACGGCGTAGATAAATCACATGCATTCAAGGTAGGCCCAACAAAGTTTACTCAATACCATAAGAGCACACTGAGTAAACTGAGTAGCTCAGTAGCCAATCCGATTCTGTTTCTTATCATCTTCTTTATGGCTCACGGTTGAAACTTATGATGATCGCAAATCCTGGCCATCACTTCTCTAGGCTGAATGCTGGCCTTTGAGATTTTCATCTTTGACCATATTGAAGGGACGTCTGGGATCAGTGGAACACGTTGTTTGCCAACCATGGGCTAACTAGGTGGGTGCTGTATCTCTCCTAGCCCACCATCTATGTATATGGTCTCTGGCGTCCTAATCCTAAGTTAAGTGACCCATAAGTAGAGGGTCAGAATTTCATGCAGGGGTGGCTGCAATGGCCAACACCTGCTCCTAAACTTTCTAAAGTTACAATTTCGTTAGTCCCACTGGGCCACCTACAATCCAAGGGTTCAGCTAGTTTTGATGAAGGAAGCAAACTGTACTGAATTTCTTTTGGTGTGGGTTCCATTTCCATCTACCTCATCGTTGATGTGGACCCACTCACCACAAACCCCTTTCTACTGGTGCAAGTAATTATGAAGACCGTTCTGCCTTACTCGCAAAGAAAAGAAAAGGAGAAAATTCGTGGTCGCAACAAGTGGCTTAACGTATTAAGTTGGGAAGGACCCCACCCTTTTGGCCAATTGCGAGACCTGAGTGCTTGAGTAGCAGAAAAAAACATTTAGCTTCCGAAGATTGAGGATTCATGTGATCCTCGACCATTGGATATGTCTTATATTCTGATTTCCGATTACATAAACAGACTGTCAGGACTTGAATTATAAGGCTGAGTTTGATGTGCTGTGACTGAGCTGCTCAGCTTGAAATCAAATTTGCCGTCCCAAAGCTTGTTGGGTTTAAATACAACTGGTGCAACCATCTCATTAGAGGTGAGTGTACACCCTCAATCCACGCATAAACTTAGACTCAGACCTAAACCCGACCGGCATGGTGCGGAACGGCTCAGCACACACATATGTGGTTAAAGGCATAGATAGGGACTGAAGGCATGATTCTCACGTGCCTCTCAAAGGGACTAAAACCCTGTATAAAAATTCCCTCTCATAAGGTTGAGGTTTTGGTTGGTCATTTCCAATGTGAGACAGATATTCACAAAAAGACAATTATTTTTCTAAATCAAATAAAATAAGAGAGAGAAGATTTAATTTTAAAATTTATTTTAATACAAAATTAATCTGATGGGCCTACTATAGACGGACCATTCACAGTGGGCGCCACTGTTAAATGATCTTGAACACTGAAATGTGACTACCACTTGTACAAACTGGAACCGTGTATGATGTGCATTATTATCCTCGGGTGGGTATTCAGATTTCCAATTTTCAAACCATCAGTCCTTGGCATCAAACCACGGATGGACCATCGCCCAAAATTCAACAAGCCTAGGAGATACCCTACCTCAAATTCATAGCCTATTTTCTGTTGAAGGTCAACCATTACTGTACATCTCTTGTCAACTGACGTGTTGCATACTTCAAATCCAAAGGTTAAGATTGCATGTTCGATCCATTCGTCAGAACTGAAAACCCCAATTCCTATATTCATTAAGAAATTAGTCATATTTGCATGTCTATTGAGTCTCTGGTGCTCTTAGAGCAATTTAAGTTACAGTGCTCTAATTGGCAGTTAGTTGTATTGGCACACTTGGATTATCTAATCCATTGATCTAGACTGTTCATCAGGTCCAAGGCACACATGTGGGCAACCATGGAAGAATCACACCAATCTGATAAATATGAACTATCTCTATTTAGTATGGACGGTCAAGATCATTTACACAAAAATGGGTCCAATCAACAATTTGATCCGTCCAATTTTTAGAAACCATAATGGATTGCTTATTATTCAAAAGTATCACTTTCATTAAGAAACAGTAACCATTCCATCCATCGCTTGGAAAAAGGAAACGTAAAGAAGATTTGGCCAAATCAAGGACGGATTTAATTACCTGATGATCTCAATTTTTGCATGGTTGTCTGATAAATGTGTTCTGCTATCAATGGACAGTTCAGATCAACCGTTGGTGCAACCAGAAGCAGTATAACTTATAGCGCTCTCAGAGCGGTGGAGCATCAAGGGTCACGCGTGGCGGCTAATAGGCCAATATTTTTATTTGAAAAATTTACGACTGTACGACTCATTTATGGCTCATTTACGAGACGAAGCCCACCTCATTTTACCTTACACGAATAAGCCCATCTGTACGGACGACTTGCCAAAGGTCGAAAACGCCCCTGCTTTTTCCTTCAAGCGGATCGGAAGACGAGCGCTGACGCTCTCCGTACTCCGAATTGTACGAACGGTTCAAAAGATATCAATGTTACATGGGCCCACAGCTATGTATTTATTATATCCACAACGTTCATCCATATTTCCAGATCATTTCGGAGCATTATCCCCCCCAAAAAAAAATAATCTAGACCACCCCCGCAAGGAGCGGCAGAAAATTGATTTTAACCATTGCAACTTTTAAATTACCACCGTAACATATATTTTCGATCCAATCTATTCATAAGATCACGAAGACTTGGATGAAGAGAAAAAATAAATTTGGTAATGATTCAAAACTTCCATAACTCATAAAAGAGTTTCAATGTGGATGTTCAAAGCAAAATAGTAAAGTCATTTGCTATGGACAAATTTATAGCTACATAGCTACATATTATAACTATAGCTATAAATATCCTAATCCATAGCCATAAATGTCTATCCAAGGCGGGCTCACCGAACTGTCGGCCCCCGCACCAGTTGCTGGCCTATCTAGCAGGGCTACATCCATCTAGCAACCCTTATGGCTACGGATTATAACCGTAGCCATAAATGAACTGACTTGACGACAGTCTGTGCATTTTTTTTTTAATTATTATTACATAGAAAACTTTATTCTGCTTATAATTTCCTCTAACATATTTATATAAATATATATATATAAGTATATAAAATTTTTTTCTTTTTTTTCATTTCTTTCTTTATTCATTTAACAAGAATATCTTCTAAACTAAAATTAGTTACTTGATGTACCCTATATGATTTTAGGGTAGGAGAAGCTACTTTAACCAACCAATCTGGTTATTTTCCAAGATTCCATCAGGTCAATGGTCGAAAATCTATTTCATTCACTTAGCGGTCAATTTCATTCATTTTATTTACTTTGTGATCAATTCCATGCATTTCACGGTCAATCCCGACGATTCCGTTTTGATTCACGGTCATTTTCATGCATTTCATGGTCAATTCCCTTCACTTCACGGTCATTTTTATGCATTTCACGGTCATTTCCCTACACTTCATGGTCATTTCCATGCATTTCACGGTCATTCCCGGCAATTCCGTTTTGATTCACAGTCATTTCCATGCATTTCACGGTCAATTCCCTTCACTTCACGGTCATTTCCACACATTTCACGGTCAATTCGCTTCACTTCACGGTCATTTCCACGCATTTCATGGTCAATTCGCTTCACTTCACGGTCATTTCCATGCATTTCACAGTCAATCTTGGCAATTTTGTATAGATTCACGGTCATTTCCACGCATTTCGCGGTCAATTACCATCACTTGACGGTCATTTCCTCGCACTTCACGGTCATTTCCATGCATTTCATAGTCATTCCCAGCGATTCTGTGTTGATTCACGGTCATTTCCATGCATTTCACAATCAATTCCCTTCACTTCACGGTCATTTTCACGAATTTCACAGTCAATTTGCTTTGCTTCACGGTCATTTCCATGCATTTCATGGTCATTCTCGGTGATTCCGTGTTGATTCACGGTCATTTCCATGCATTTCATAGTCAATTTCCTTCACTTCATGGTCATTTCCACGCATTTCACGGTCAATTCGCAAAAATGATTGTGAAGTGAAGGGGCATGACTGTGAAATGCGCCGAAATGAACGTGAATCAATATGGAATAGGCGGGAATGACCGTGGTATGCATGGAAATGACCATAAAGTGGGAGATTGGACCTTAAAATACGCGAAAATGATCGTGAAGTGAAGGAGCATGACCGTGAAATACACCGAAATGACCGTGAATCAACACAAAATAGGCGAGAATGACTGTGATATGCATGGAAAAGACTGTGAAGTGAGGCGAATGGACCATGAAGCGCGCGGAAATGACCGTGAAGTGAAGGGGCATCACCCTGAAATGGGTCAAAATGACCGTGAATCAACACGGAATAGGCGGGAATGACCATGGTATGTATGGAAATGACTGTGAAGTGAAAGGGATTGGACCTTGAAATGCGTAAAAATGACCATGAAGTGAAGGGGCATGACCGTGAAATGCGCCGAAATGACCATGAATCAACACGAAATAGGATGGAATGACCATGGTATGCATAGAAATGACCGTGAAGTGAGGCGATTGGACCTTGAAATGTGTAGAAATGACCGTGAAGTGAAGGGGCATGACCGTGAAATGCGCCGAAATGATCGTGAATCTGCATGGAAATGACCGTGAAATGAGGCGAATGGACCATGAAGTGCACGGAAATGACCGTGAAGTGAAGGGGCATGACTGTGAAATGTATCAAAATGACCATGGTATGCATGAAAATGACCGTGAAGTGAAGGGGATTGGACCTTGAAATGCGCAAAAATGACCATGAAGTGAAGGGGCATGACCATGAAGTAAAGGGGCATGACCGTGAATCAACACGGAATAGGCGGGAATGACTATGGTATGCATGAAAATGACCGTGAAGTGAAGGAGATTGGACCTTGAAATGCGTGAAAATGACCATGAAGTGAAGGGGCATGACCGTGAATCAATACGGAATAGGCGGGAATGACCATGGTATGCATGAAAATAACTGTGATGTAAGGCGATTGGACCTTGAAATGCGCAGAAATGACCGTGAAGTGAAGGGGCATGACCGTGAAATGCACCGAAATGATCGTGAATCAACACGGAATAGGCGGGAGTGACTATGATATGCATGGAAATGACCGTGAAGTGAAGGGGCATGAACGTGAAATGCGTCGAAATGACCGTGAATCAACACGGAATAGGCGGGAATGACCATGGTATGCATGGAAATAACCATGAAGTGAAGGGGCATGATTGTGAAATGTGCCGAAATGACCGTGAAGTGAAGGGGCATGACCTTGAAATGCGCAGAAATGATCGTGAAGTGAAGGGGCATGACTGTGAAATGTGCCGAAATGACCGTGAATCAACACGGAATAGGCGGGACTGACCTTGATATGCATGAAAATGACTGTGAAGTGAGGCGATTGGACCTTGAAATGTGCATAAATGACCGTGAAGTGAAGGGGCATGATCGTGAAATGCACCGAAATGATCGTGAATCAACACGAAAAGGCAAGAATGACTATGATATGCATGGAAATGACCGTGAAGTGAGGCGAATAGACTACGAAGTGCGTGAAAATGACCATGAAGTGAAGGGGCATGACCATGAAATGTGTTGAAGGTCAAATATTGCATATTAAACCTCAGTTATTACCTGAAATTACGGACATGATACTGTTAACGGATTATTTTAATCGTGTTTGTGCTGCAAGGTGCATTTACGTGCGTGGACTGGAAAAAAGGGTACTAAAAGCATGAAATTAACGCTCCAAAGTTATTAAGGCAAGGGACGGACCCCAGGGGAGCAAGATTGAAGAATTTACATACTAGAGGTCCGAGGAAATCAAGCCGTTCACATTAAAGAGTCCTAAAATTGGTCCAGAATGCAAGATCATAGGGTTCCAGCCATCTGATTGACACGAAACTTCACATATATCCTGAGGAGTATAAATTAACCATACACGTCAAAATTCAGCCATTGGATCTCTCTTAAAGTGGCCCAACGGATAAATCAGCCCATAGATCTGTGAATTGGGGCCGCCTAATATCCGGATATGTTTCAATTTTTGTCTCAACGTATTAAATGAAGTGACTGAGAGGATGAACGGAACGGATTTCACATAAGTAACACAGTGGACTCCACACTTGAGGTGCGTGTACACCATGTACAGGCACGCTGGATGCGCACCGGACCGGTGAGTTCCATCAAAGTCAGTTTGACCGACTTTCCTTCCTCGGTCTCGCCAGCGTCCACGTAAACGAACATTGTGATGAGTTATGGCCCACCATATCGACCCGGACGGGAGATCCGAGCCGTCTAATGTGACCAGAGGGGAGGTTTAACCCTCGCCTAGCTTTTCTTTTTGGCACATGCATATGTACGCACGTGAATCGTCAGACAATGCAGGATGAACGGTGGAAGCAAAACAACAGTGGACAGTATCAAAACTCGACAAAAACCAGTCCATTCCAACCGAAATTTCAAAAGGAATCTGATGGACAGGGTGGATTTCATCAAAAACATCATTATGGGGCCCACCGAGCACGTCAGCACGTTCGCGTAGGCTTTATGCGCGTCCGGGAAATCCAGAAGTTCCGAGCGATTATGGGCCATTTTCCGTGATTGGATCATTGATCCAAACCGTCCATTTGATCAAGAAAGGGGTTCTTACCCTCACCGCGTTGGCAGATTTCAAAGAGGGGAAGATTTCTCCTCTCAAACTCATTCCAAACGCAACCTATTTTGCGTTTCACTGTACAGCATGCGTAAACAAAGTCAGTTCTCCGACTCCAAACAAACTTCGGATTGTGCACCGACTTCTCCCTTACTGGCTATAAAAGGAGAAGAAAGAGAGAGAGAGGGGGACCAGTTGCTGGGATGTGGACGTGAATCAAAAGTCAGGGAGAGAGACAAAGTGTGAGACCCGTATCTTGGTCCGTACCTTTTCGTAGACTTCCACGGTCTTACCGGTTGAATTCCGACAACCTTCGACCCTTAACCGATATCGACGCGCGACCCTGATTCATATACCGACAACCCGAGTCGACTTAGCCCGAAACCAATACCATAGCGACCGCGCCGTCGTTGCGGTTCCGATGCTGCGACTCGCGCGCCGAGGCGATACCCTGGTCAAGAGATGTGGGCCAACGTTCGGTGTAAGAAAACGCCGCGCGTTGCGAAACCCAAGAAAATCTCTACGATGTGTCACATCAATCACATCAATCCCATCAATCAATCAATCCATCAAGCCATCACATGTCAAGTACACATCACTTTATTCCCTTTTCCCAAGCAACCACAAAAGTCTCCCAAACCCATACCTCTCTTACACAAAAAGTCACAAAAGTCTTCACCACCCATACCTCTCTTACACAAAAGCCTCAAAAGTCAATCTTTTCTTACACAACCATCACTCACCACATCCATCCATCACTCTCTCTCTCTCTCCCTTTACAACTCTCTCTCTTTCTCTCTTTCTCATTTCAAATCTCCAAGCAAAATTTCAAGAGCCCATACGTATGGAATTCTCCCTCTCTTCCTAAACTCCAAATGTGGCCCACCTCTTCATCCCAAGATCTCTCATCTCAACCCTCCATTCCTCATCTTAATCGTTGAAGACCAAGCTAAGGTGCCAAGGAACTCCTAAGAGCAAGAAGATCGGACGGTGGGTGCTAGATCATTCTAGTTTTTCTTATTTTTATGGTGTGCCAAGTGAGGCCCACCAATCAATGGTGTGGATCTCACTAGGGACCGTAAAATGTGGTCGATGGCCCATTTGGATCATCATGATCACTCCATGATGGGGCCATTCTCCATGGACCCCATCATGATGTTTATTCCATTACAAAAAGGTCATCTAGACCATCCATATTGGTGGAAAAAGGATCCCCACCGTTGATTTTAAGTTTTGATGGTCTCTTATGCTAAATGACCCACTTGTTGTATGATTTATTGTAAGGGAGGGCCCATAGTGTCGGGGTCCCTCCATCACACGCGTGTCCCACCTTCCATCTCTCTCTTTCTCTCCATCTCTCTCTTTTATTCATTCATTTATTTATTTTTATATTATTTTATTTTATTTGTGATAGGATTGTGTGGCCCCCTTGTATGGACCTCACTAGAATGCATGTTTTGGGCCCGATCCATTTTTAGATGTGGCCCACCTTGTATGTGCATGGGGTAGCCATGTGATGGCCCACCTAATCAGGGCCCACCCCAATGCATTGTTTTATTATTTTTTTTTAAGCATCCAACTGTCCAGCGTCAGAGACGCTGGACGTCCTGCCAAAAAAAAAAACTAAAAGGAAAGTTTAGGTGGGCCGGCTTATGCAGGCCCCACCTTGATACATGTGTTCAATCCATGCCGTTCATCCTCTTTACAATATCATTTTAGGCGTTGAGCCAAAGAAAGAGGTCAATCCGATGTTCAGGCGGGCCATACCATAGAAAACGGTATTTTTACTCTTCAAAGGCCGTTAGTGCCCATTTTGTTGTGTCTACACTCCAAATCAATGCCAAAAATAGGATTTGCATGGCCTGTTTGGGCCCTAGAATCAAGTGGGCGGAGTGAATTTTCCATCAGTGGGCCCCACATTTGAAAAACATAAAAAAATAAAAAATTAAAAAAGGTGGCAACAGCGCTGCCACCGTCTGAGGGCAGCAGGCACTGCCAGCCGGCGGACGGACCAGCAGGGTCCCACGGCTCCATCCGTGGGCCCCACCTTGATGTTTGTATGCCATTTAAGCCGTCCATGAGGTGGGTCCCATCCTCAGGTGGGCCCCCTCCAAATTTCAGCTCAATCAAACACTCAGGTGGCCCACACCACGTGAAATAGTGTGGATTGAATTCTACCATTGAAAAGTTTTTGGGGCCCACAGAAGTATTGGATCAAGCTGAAATTTATGTTTTCCCTTCATCCAGGTCCGAGTGACCTAATGAACGGGTTGGATGGCACCTGGGCATTTCGATGGGCCCCACATGGGACCCACTCAGATGCATGTGTCCTAACCTAAGTCCACCGTCCAGTGGACGGTGGCACCCACCTTAATGTATCTATGCTCCCACCGTCCAGCGGACGGTGGGGCCCCTTTGTGATGTATATGCTTTATCATGGTGCATGTGATGCACCCAGACCGTCCATCCACTTGTAAAGATCACCATAAGGCCTAGGGGTTTAGGCCCACTTTGTTATGCATGCAAGGCCTATGGGTTAGGCCCATTTGGACTATTTAAGGCCTATGGGCTAGGCCCATTTGCTTTGTAAAAGGCCTATGGGTTTAGGCCCACTTGTTATGTTCTAAGTCCATAGGACTAGGCCCTTTTGATGTATTCCAAGGCCATTGAAATTGGACCCATTTGTTACATTTTTGAGCCCATGGGATCAGGCCCATTTGATTGTTTAAGGCCTATGGGTTTAGGCCCATCTGGTTTATACAAGGCCTACGGGTTTAGGTTCATCTGATTTATACAAGGCCTACGGGTTTAGGCCCATCTGATTTATACAAGGCCTATGGGTTTAGGCCCATCTGGTTTATACAAGGTCTACGGGTTTAGGCCCATTTGATGTACCATAAGGCCTAGGAGTTTAGGCCCATTGAACTCATATAATGCCTAAGCGTTAAGGCCCATTTGGCATTCATATGGGATTCAATTGGTGTGACCCATTCGACCCATGAGTTAAGCTCATTTGATGCAATCCAAGGCCCACGGGTTTTGACCCATTGCAATGCACATAAGACCCATTGGTGTGACCCATTTATGTGGCCCATCTGATAAATAAAAGGCGCATAAGATATGACCCATTTGATATATATGTAAGGCCCAATGGGAGGAACCTACGGTCCATTGCAATGTGTAATTCCCATATAGACTAACTAGCAATGTTTACGGCGATCGTGCCTTGGGGGCAATGTTGGTTTGACGTCCACATTGCGAGTGTGATGCTGGTTGGATGTCCACATTACGACTCTCCTTAGGGCCCATTACTGGGCCGTACTTATTGTGTATAGGCCGTCCAGGCCCATCTGCGTTGTAAGAATGGTTCGTCACTCATATACATGTTTAGTATAGTTTCATGACTCATGATCATACGCATCATATGCATGCTTGATATGAGGATTGACTGATCATAGCATATGCCTTCGGGCAGGTTGTTTATGGGCTCCTGGTTAGGCAGTGTTGCCCTACATGAGCACACAATATGCGCAGGATTTGTTGCATGACTGGATAGCATGAATCATGCATTTCGTATTTGTGTGACATGGGTATTGTACGCCCTAGCGACATCAGGACCGTAGCCTCCACAGACACATCGTGGTTGGTAGGATTGGATACCAAAAATCTTATTGTACATGGGGTACTATAGATATCCCTAGGTGAGTCCCTAAACCCTTATGGTACCAAGAGTTTGCTCTAACGTCTAGACCGAGTGGGTAGATGAGCGTTGAGTGCCGATTACCAGACGGTTACGCTCTCCACTGTGTCGTGGTCGGTTGGAAGGGGGTGCGGCCTTACCCGTCCGAGTGTAGGGGGCAATCCTAGGCTGAGTCTGACCAGCTCGAGGAATGGGTCCGCTATCGACGAGTCGCGCCCGATATTGGCAGACGGATAGTGTGGTCTCTTTCACTTACCTTATTACGCACGATGTGGCGGCAATCTGGTTTGGAGTGTACTAGACCTCGGTGATATCCTATATTTGAGCTGTATTGATGTATGGACATAGATGAGGATCTGTATGCTTGAGTTGCATTGCACATCGTATGACCTTGGGATGGTCGATACCATTCATGTCTTGCATCGCATAAGCCTTGGTACGGCTCATGATATTATGGTTCCATCTGCATATTTCGCATTACTCTGACATTGCATGTTCATATTACTACCTTGCGCACACACTTTCACCACCCTCTAAGCTTTCTATAAGCTTATGCACGACCGTTGCGTGCAGGTGACGTTGGATCGCAGCAGCGCTGAGGCAGGAGCACGTTGCTGATCATTTTGGAGTTTTTGTTCTTTACCATTGTATTTTTCTTTATGCTCATTGTACTTGTAAATTTTTTTATCATAGTGGAAATGTAATGGAGTTCTTGATTGTTGTTTGTGGGTTATGCCTTTGGTTATGCTTATTACGAATCAAACTGATATTTAAAATCCTCCTCGTAGCATCCCAGGATCGGAACCTGGCGAATGGGAGATAGGAGCCGAGAATGGGGTTCTACGGAGGCTGTCGGCGCCGGATTTGGCGATCGAAAATTTTGTGAGCCCGGTTTCCGAGTTTGGGGCGTGACACAAAGTATTTTTTTAGTAGTTTTATTTATTTTCCTGTTTTTATTTCTTTTGAGGATGGCCTAATCATGGTCGGCTAAACCTCTTAGTTAGGGCTAAGAGGTGAAGCCTGTAGCGTGATGAGAGACTCTTCTGCTTGCACCTTTTATTTAGACTGACTAATGATTGATTTTAGTTGATTAGTAGGAATACTTTCAATTTTTAATGGTTTGTTGTAACTGAAATTACAATAGATCTGCGATTGCTTTGAGTATTTCTTTCTCCTTTTTATGTTTATGACGTCAGGAAGCCCTGTTGTTCACCATCATCTCCTGGTCATGGTCGGATGACGGTACCCTTCCTAACCTTCATAGCATGTTAATTGGTTGGTAATTAGTTTAATTCTATTATTTGCTTTGTCTCTTGGGTATGGTTTGGTGATGGAATCCATTCTAATTCATATACCTTTCATCTCTTGAAAATTATATCAACGGCAGTTCAGTTAATTTTCATGATTCTTGAAGCAGGCGTAAGATCTCCCTAATCTCTACAAGTAGATCCTCTGAATCCCTAGTTTCCTACAACTGAATTTCTCTACATTTTAGATAATTATTCCACCATTATTCTCTAAATTTCATTCAGTTTAGATTCCATCTTAGTTTAGTTCTAGTTCTAGTTAGTTTCAGATTTCGTACAAGTTTTAGTCCCTTGGGATTCGACCTTGGTCTTACCGAGTTTATTACTACATCACAACCCTGCACTTGGGGAGTGAACAAAATGCGTCGAAATGACCGTGAATTAATACGGAATAGGTGGGAATGACCGTGGTATGCATGGAAATGATCGTGAAGTGAAGGGGATTGGACCTTGAAATGACTGTGAACGGTCATGCCCCTTCACTTCATGGTCATTTCCACGCACTTCAAGGTCCATTCGCCTCACTCCACGGTCATTTTCATGCATACCACGGTCATTCCCGCCTATTCCGTGTTGATTCACAGTCATTTTGGTGCATTTCACGGTCATGCCCCTTCACTTCACGGTTATTTCCGCGCATTTCAAGGTCCAATTGCCTCACTTTACAGTCATTTCCACGCAAACTACGGTCATTCCTGCCTATTCTGTGTTGATTCACGGTCATTTCGGCGCATTTCATGGTCATGCCCCTTCACTTCTCGGTCATTTCTGTGCATTTCAAAGTCTAATCCCCTTCACTTCACGATCATTCCATGCATACCACAGTCATTCCCGCCTATTCCATGTTGATTCACGGTCATGCTCCTTCACTTCACGGTCGTTTCCGTGCATTTCAAGGTCCAATCGCCTCACTTCATAGTCATTTCCATGCATACCACAGTCATTCCCGCCTATTCTATGTTGATTCACGGTCATTTCAATGCATTTCACAGTCATGCCCCTTCATGGTCATTTCCGCGAATTGACCATGAAATGTATGGAAATGACCATGAAGTGAAGGGAATTGACCATGAAATGCGTGGAAATGACCGTGCATCAACACGGAATCACCGGGAATGACCGTGAAATGCATGGAAATGACCGTGAATCAACACGGAATCGCTGGGATGACCGTGAAATGCATGGAAAGGACCGTGAAGTGAAGTGAATTGACCATGAAATGCGTGGAAATGACCGTGAAGTGAAGGGAATTGACCTTGAAATGCATGGAAATGACCGTGAAATGCATGGAAATGATCGTGAAGTGAAGCGAATTGACTGTGAAATGCATGGAAATGACCGTGAAGTGAAGGGAATTGACCGTTAAATGCATGGAAATGACCATGAATTAAAATGGAATTGCCGAGAATGACCGTGAAATGCATGAAAATGACAGTGAAGTGTAGGAAAATGACCGCGAAATGCATAAAAATGACCATGAAGTAAAGAGAATTGACCATAAAATGCATGGAAATGACCGTGAATCAAAACGCAATCGTCGGGATTGACCGTGAAATGCATGGAATTGATCACGAAGTAAATGAAATGAATGAAATTGACCGCTAAGTGAATGAAATGGATTTTCGACCATCAACCTGATGAAATCTTAGAAAATAACTAGATTGGTTGGTTAAAGTAGCTTCTCCTACCCCAAAACCATATAGGGTACATCAAGTAACTAATTTTATTTTAGAAGATATTCTTGTTAAATGAATAAAGAAAGAAATGAAAAAGGAGAAAAAAAATAATTTATATGCTTATATATACATATTTATATAAATATGTGTTAGAGAAAATTATAGGTAGAATAAAGTTCTCCATGTAAAATAAAAAAATAAAAATGCACAGACTGTCATCACAGTAGTCCGTTTGTGGCTACGGTTATAATCCGTAGCCATAGGGGCTGCCAGGTGAGCGTGGCCCCACTGGACAGGCCAGCAACTGGCACAAGGGCTGCTAGTTCAACGAGCCCACCTCGGATAGACTTCTATGGCTACGGATTAGGGTATTTATGGCTACAGTTATAATCCGTAGCCATAGGTCTGACCGTAACAAATGACTTTACCATTCTGCTTTGAATGTCTACCGTTGAAACCATTTTAGGGGTCACGAAAGCTTTGGATCATTATGAAATTTGCTTTTCCTCTTCATCTAGGTCTTTATGATCTTATGAATAGATTGGATGGAAAATATATGTTATGGTGGGCCCAACAAAAGTTTCAACGGTTAAAATCAATTTTCTGCTACTCTTTGTGGGGTGGTCCAGTTGATCTTTGGATGTTAAATTTTTTTTTTTTGGATAATGCTCTGAAATGATCTCGAAATATGGATGAACGTTGTGGATATAATAAATACATAACTGTGGGGCCCATGTAACATTGATATCTTTTGATCTGTTCGTACAATTTGGGGTGCGAGGAGCGTCAACGCTCGTCTTCCAATCTACTTGAAGGAAAAAGCAAGGGCATTTTTGACCTTTGGCAAGTCGTCCATACAGCTGGGGCTTATTCTTTTAAAGTAAAATGAGGTGGGCTTCGTCTCGTAAATGGGTCGTACAGTCGTAAATTTCTCATTTTTCTTTGAGATATTTGCACGGCAGAAATTTCATGGTAGGCTCCGATGTAACAAAAGACTATCAGTCTTTACATTAACCTCTCTCTCTTCCCAACATCTTGTTATGAATTGATGTTTGGATACACCGAAAATATAAACAATAAATCAAAAAATTATTTCACTAGGTTGAATCACTTATAAAATACGTTGTCCTTAAAGCGTGATTCGCCCCCTTATCAACTGTTGATGGGTTACAGGTAAATTGCTTCCAAGATAAGACAAGCCTTATCTGGATCCAGCGTGCGACAATCATGATAGGTCCACTATGGAACCGTTTTAACGCAGCAGATCTCTTCTAGCAGACTCAGACGATAGAGTATTTTATAATGGAGATTTGTATCATATCTGATTTGATGGGAGAGATGGACTGGAATGGTCCAGTTTATATAGGCATCAGGTATAAAACTGTTGCTGTGTGGTATTCAATAGTACAAAATGTTTGAAAACATTTCTGGCCGTTATCAATTAATCTCAAATGTTTCCGATCATCAGATCAGAAGATCTGACCATTGGATCATCCCCGCCCGTCCGTTTTCGGATCGTTGTGGCTTTCAAGGTCGCTATTTATTTTTAAAAACGGCTGAACGATTTGGATTTAAGATTCGACTGTTCTCAGTCACCTATAAAACCCAGGTTCATTTCAGATTTTCAGATCCACCGCCCTAAGGCTCTGACCAGACCTATCGCACCAAGGTCACAACGCTATCTAGCACCACTACAGCCACACTGCCCACTCCCTCGTCCGTGCCCGTGTCCGAGTGCACGCCCATGTGTGTGTTCCATTGTGTAGCACTGGAACACACAACAAGAGTATCACCACCTCCAAAATCTCCAAGTAAGAATACACTTCACAACATCTCATATAAACCACACAACTCTTCTTTGCATCTCTGATGTGGGACAAAGCACACACACCGCACTTTTTAATTCAAAGTTTTCAAAAGATGTTTTGGCGGGAAATTCCTGAAATTTTGAAAAATTCAAATTTTTTCTTTTATTTTTTTTTAAAAACTACTTATTTTCAACACATCAAAAATCACTCAAGACTGCATTATTGAGTCTATATTCCTTCATTCTTTTACTATTTTCTATAATTGATAGAGAGGGTAAAAAAAAAAAGAGTAATGGCGATGAATATAGAGATAATGGAAGGAGTCGTCCCAGCATCACCACTGAACACTACAAGAAAATAGGCCATTAGCCATAATTTTTTAGCCTCAGTTTTAAAAAATGGAAGCTAAATGTATCTTTTAACCTCGGTTGCTTAGGAATTGAGGCTAAAAGTTCATCTTTCGCCTCAGTTGCATGGGAACCGAGGCAAAAAGTCTAATTTTTAGCCTCAATTGCATAGGAACCGAGGCAAAAAGTCTACCTTTTAGCCTCAGTTGCATAGGAACCGAGGCGAAAAGTCTACCTTTTAGCCTCAGTTATATAGGAACCGAGGTGAAAAGTCTATTTTTTAGCCTCAGTTACATAGGAACCGAGGCAAAAAGTCTACCTTTTAGCCTCTGTTGCATAGAAACCGAGGCAAAAAGTCTACCTTTTAGCCTCAATTGTATAGGAACCGAGGCGAAAAGTCTATTTTTTTAGCCTAAGTTGCATAGGAACCGAGGCGAAAAGTCTATTTTTTAGCCTCAGTTGCATAGAAACCGAGGCAAAAAGTCTACCTTTTAGCCTCAGTTGTATAGGAACCGAGGCGAAAAGTCTATTTTTTAGCCTCAGTTGCATAGGAACCGAGGTGAAAAGTCTACCTTTTAGCCTCAGTTACATAGGAACCGAGGAGAAAAGTCTATTTTTTAGCCTCAGTTGCATAGGAACCGAGGCGAAAAGTCTATTTTTTAGCCTCAGTTGTATAGGAACCAAGGCGAAAAGTCTACCTTTTAGCCTCAGTTACATAGGAACTGAGGCCAAAAGTCTACTTTTTAGCCTCAGTTGCATAGGAACTAAGGCGAAAAGTTTACCTTTTAGCCTCAGTTGCATAGGAACCGAGGCGAAAAGTCTACCTTTTAGCCTCAATTGCATAGGAACCAAGGCCAAAAGTCTACCTTTTAGCCTCAGTTGCATAGAAACCGAGGCGAAAAGTCTACCTTTTTACCTTATTTGCATAAGAACCGAGGCCAAAAGTCTACCTTCCAGCCTCAGCTACATAGACACCGAGGTGAAAAGTCTACCTTTTAACCTTATTTGCATAAGAACCGAGGCCAAAAGTCTACCTTTCAACCTCAGCTGCATAGACACCGAGGCTAAAAGTTTACCTTTTAGTACAACTGAATTCTTATGAACAATCTTGACTGTCCATTTTATAGGCTATCGATCAGACGGTTAGAATGATCGTATCAATGTGGTGTTGGGTGGTAACTGCAAAATATGTTTCAACTGGACTTTTCAAGTGCCCCCCATGTGATTTTTACATCCAGTACACTTAGATATGATATTGACCATCCAATTTATATGCCATAAATATGATCTTGACCGTCCAATTTATATGTCATTGATCAGATGGTTAGAATCATCTGTTTTAGATCAAGCAAATCAAAGCCTTTAGTGGACTGCACCACAGGAAACTGTGGGGATGGAACTCCTATATCATTGTAAACCTTTTAGGGGCCATGGAATTGTTGGGCCACAGAGCCTATAACCTGGATGGTTTGGATCATGTGATCACTGAGGGTGTGGCCCCAGTTGTGGCGACACGTTGTTTGTGCGAAGTAAGCACTTGGCGCACATTAGAAGCTCGTAACATCAATCTTCTACAAATGGGGAAGAATCTTAAATCGTCTCTCCATTTCACTCATCCTCTTTCCTCCCCCTTAGAAAATACCCAGCCGTAGTTCTCTCTCTCTCTCTCTCTCTCTCTCTCTCTCTCTCTCTCTCTGCTGCAACCGCTTTTCATCTTCCTCTCGAAACCCTAACCCTAGTTTCAGTATTTCAAAGCATTTCAACTCTCGAAAATCACTACAATTTCAAATTCTTGCATCTGATTTCTGTCAAATCTTGGGAATTCCAAACTTCTGAATATCTGGAAAGAGGAGTAGCTGAATCTATTGCTGTTTCTCTCGATTGAGACCCTAGGATATCGGCATTCTGAGGTATGACAGTTTTTTGTAATCCTGGAAATTTACAGTTCTCACTGCTTGCGTTTTAGTCGATTGCTCCAAAAACCCTAACTCCACCAAAATGTCCTTCTTAAATTCTTCTCTCCATCTCTCTCTCTCTCTCTCTCTCTCTCTCTCTCTCTCTCTCTCTCTCTCTCTCTCTCTGCAATCAGACTCGGAATTCCGATCATCCCATATAAAAATACCCCATATCATTTTTCTCATTTCACACCCAAAAAACCCTAACCGACGGCTCTCTCTCTCTCTACAAATGGATTGCACAAGCTCACCGCCTCTTCCATCCATATCCGTAATTCCAAGCAAAAGCTCCTCTGATTCTTCTTCTTCTTCTTCTTCTTCTTCTTCCTCTCTCTCTCTCTCTCTCTCTCTCTCTCTCTCTCTCTCTGCAATTAGACTTGGAATTCTGGTAGTTTTTTTTTGCATTTTGTTCATCAGGAGATGCTTCATTTCTCATCTAATTCAACATGATGGTGGTCTATTAATAGGCTGCAGCAGGGCTGGGCCCAAGATGGAGGAGGTGGACTAAGGTGCAATCCATCATTGGTATCTTTTTGTTTCTGTTTCTACTTCTAAAACGTTGGGATGTTCCAAACTTGGGTTATGATTTTGATTATATGCATGATGGCCATATACTACCTCCTATTATATTTAAAGTGTTTAGTTTTTATTTTTGTATAGAAATTTGCACTCTAATCATTTGAAGAAATGCTTCAACCAAGACCCTTTTTGGATGAAGCCATGTTATTTGTATGGTTGGATGGGCCACAAACAAAACATAAAAACTCTTCCTGAGTTTTGTTGTGAATAATATAGCATTTCAGATTAGTTTGCCTAAATTCCATGGGTTAACATTCATTTGCATGTCTACTTATGATATTTATGTCACTCAACATTAATTTGTTATAGGCTATGGTGGGTTTACTGGAAAAGAAGATTGAAGAAATGCAATTAGAAGAGATGCAGCTTCAATTGAAAGAAACTGAAAAGATGCTAGTGAAGGAACAAGAGGCTAAGGACATAGAGTCAAAGATAATTCAATTGAAGACTGACATGCAGATGTTCTTGTAGTTTCTTTGTTAACTTTCTTAAACTGTTAAGCTAGAATTAAGCTTTAGCTTCAATGGGTTTTGCCATTTCCAAACAAACATAGCAAGAATTAAGCTTTAGCTTCAATGGATGGTTGGATATCAACAGAGTCTCATTTAGAAATGATAACTCATGAATCTTGCTGTGGAATTATTCTAAGTTCTCCAATTTTATCTTTGTTAAAATTGTAGTTTTAATTGGAAAGGGGTCTAGTGGCCTGGATATCTATAGAGATATAATTTCAAAGTTAGCCAAAGAAGTACACCTGACATCAAGATCCACAAAGGTTGAAGTTGTGAAGTTGCAGAACCATGATAATATTGTTCAAACATTGCACGTGGGTATCCCATCCAACTGGATGGAGACTACCTGAAAATTAGAAACTTCCTTTTTGACTGATAAGTATGTTGTTCACCAAACATACTTATCTACTGAATAAATAATAACCAAGATAAGCTACTTTAGGCATAAATAGCTTATGTAAAGTAACTTATGGTCGAAATGCCCCCTTTCTGGATGGTTAAAAATGAAAAATACTTAACCATCCCATTTCAACAATGACACCTCCAAGATTTGACATTACGACTTTTTAGAAATTTCTGACTATTGCCATCTGATGCTAATTTAATTATTTTTTCCATGCAGCGTGGTCACTTTTAAGGCCATTTTTTTGATATTGTATTAGCCTTTCAGGTATGTATCTTTATTTGTTAACATTTGCCTATGTATACTTGAGCACCTTGTTCCTTTCTATACTTATCCATGTGTTGATCTAAAGTTTATATCCAACCTTGAACAGTTTTTTGGGCTGGCAAAAGCGTAGTGGGGCTCCAGGAGGTACTCAGAAATTTTATACATGGTTTACATTTACTCCAGTAAAAAAGTCTAAATTGAGGGGCCCACTATAGATAGGTCATCATCCAAATTTTAGATTGTATAAACGACCCTAACCTCCGACCATGGGAAATTGTTTATTTAACTTGGGCCATCCATTAAATGTCGATCAACCAACCTCCTAGATATCAAATTAGTGTATTTTTCATGTTTCACAAGCCATCTAAATTGGGACCTACAATATGAACAGTTTAATTTAAGATACTACTATGCCACATGTGTAGTTTCTTAATGCTTGTGTATCAACCAACACACCATTGTTTTATTGATCCAAGCTCTTCATGAAATTAATAATTTCATGGTAAATTTTGTACATGGGCCTGAATGCAGATGTGGAGTTGGGCGGCACAAGGACTGTAGTAGAAGCTCTTGCAAGGTCCAAACAGGGTTAGCAATGCCATTCTTGTTTTTATTTGACCATATCCTTGCAACTTGCTAGTTCAATTTAACTTTGATGATGTGCAACCATGCTTTGGTAAATTTTTGCAGTAGAGTTGGCTATCAAAACTTCAGTTGAGAATGCAAACAAGGATCGATCAGAGAGAGTTTTCTAGATGACTGAAATTGATGATCTGCAAGCCCCTCGTGACCTTCCTCTTACACAACTTTGTATCAAGGTTTGATTCATCATCCTGAGTTGTTTATAGTTTTGTTGAAAACTTAAATGTTTAAACATGTTTGTTGCATCAGGACACGAGTACTCTAATTTTTAAGTATATGACTTCCTGGTGGTTTATATGATGTTTGTGTTTATACAAATGAATATTCCTTTGACACTGTTTATTGATTTGATCATTTGTGTTAGAAACTAGGAAGTATTTCTCGTGGTTATTTCATTTGATTGTGCTAACTTAAATTTGAATTATCCATAATTTTTTGCATCAGTTTTGGTCGATTTGTAATTATTGAGGTCATTTTCTATGGCCTAGATTATCATATTTCAACTGGAGTGGAGTTTTTTTTATATATATAAAAAAATTTAATTTATTATTATTATATATACACACATACCTACATCACACACAGACTCACACAGCCACCCACACCACATGGGCACTCGATCCCTAGTCTTAGTGTTGAAACAGAGTGTCATCTCAACTGGAGTAGGGTCTGTTGCGCTAAATGATTGTAATTTTCTTGAATCTGTCCATCTTGACATTTCTGACTAATCTCCATACTCAAGATATTCATTTTCTTGGGGTCCAGTGGTTAATTTATTAAAGAAATTTAAGTGCAACATGAACATGTATATTGGATATCTGATTTTATCATTTCTAAAGAGATTTTATTGTTTTATGATACTAATGATTTAGCAGATGTGAAATATTTCAGATTTTTGGTGGATCTCAACATACTTTACGTGCAAAACTCACATTCTCACAAGAATCACATGGTATGACTGAGATTCCAACCTATGACTTTGTAAGAAAATGTATGAGCTGCAAGCTTTCTTGACACGTCTTGTTTATTTTCTATTCAGTGTAAACATTGGCCTAATTCTTTGAAAAATTTTGTATCAGGAAACATCACAAAGGAAGCTGGACCTGTTAGCATGATTTTCACCATACTAATATATAATGCTTCAAAGCTTTAGGTGAGTTGGTCTTTTGACTATAAAGGAAAATTCTACATGCTTCTTTCTTCATTTGTTTCTTTCTTTTTCTTGAGAGGTAAGCTGAGCGAATCCTGATTAATGTTGAAAACGCCATGTACAAAACATTGATTTAGGGTCCGGAATTGTTCTTCCATGCTTCTTTTCATTAAGAAGATTATCTAAATTCAATTTTAACTAAAGCTTCTTCTTTTTTCCTTAAACCTCCATTGATTAGACCATGTGTTTGTGGAAATAGTTAGAGATTATCTGAATATTAATTGAACACTCTGGAACATGCTCAAAAATGAAATCTTTTTTTAACAAAGTTCTGCTGAGTTTCTACATGACTTGGTGATCCTTCAAGATCAGATAAAGTCATCTGAGTAATGCAATGCCATTTTATTCTAATGCAAAAAATCCCGTCTTGTAGTGTTTGAGGCACTAGTATTCATGTTAGTCTTAAATGTTGTGTGCTTCTTCTCAATTTATTCCTGGTGAGATTTTTGTCTGTTGATACTAGCACTCTTTCTACCATTCAATCGCTGCATGCTTGTGCCACATGTACAATGTTTGTGTGCATGCATACAAGTTGATATATTCTGCTAGCATCCATAAACTGATTATTGGATTCAATAACATTTCCCCCCACCGAAGATCTGTACCATTTTTGACAGATATCACAATGATATTGATGTTTCTATCTTATTGTAAAGTAGCAAAGAAGGTTTCTTTCATTTCTTTTGCTCTCATATGTTTTTGCTCGGATATCCAAATGCTTGTACATGTGTCAAACTAGTCTATTTTAGACTTCATGTGGTAACTTTGCTTTTTTGACATTTAAATGCTGAGAAAGAAACCTCTAGAGCTGTTAAAAGTAAAATTAGGAGTCAGGGACATGCTAGTGAAGTGATCTGAACTATCAATATGATGGACTCCACTATAAATTATTGTTAATTGCGAGTTCTTCTTCTTTGCAGATGCTTTCAGACAACCGAACAAGTTGTTGTTGTTCATCAGCCAAGCAAAAGTCATACCCAAATCTCAAGCAAAAGTCAATGCCCAAATCTCGCGTTGTGACTTTGTATTATTTGTGGAACCTAATGTTATGTAATAGTTTGATTGAGTTTGTTTTGAAAACTTTAAATACTGTTGTTAACTATTTTGTTGGTATTACGACTTTCATGATTGATTGTTTCATGAGTGGATTGAATGAATGGATTAGTAGTTTAAATAAATATTTTAAAAAATTAAACATTTTTAGCCTCAATTTGTAACCGAGGCTTGGATTTAGCCTCGGTTGTTGAGAACCAAGGCTGAAATTCCCGTGGCTAAAGGCTTTAGCCTCGGTTGTTGAGAACCGAGGTTAAAAATAGATTTAGCTTCAATTGGAGGCAACCAAGGCTAAAATTTGGATTTAGTCTCAGTTGGAAACAATGGAGGCTAAAATTTTGATTTAGCCTCATTTTGAAAAAATTGAAGCTAAAAAGGTTTTTAGCCTCACTTGAAGAATCGATGCTATAAGTCATTTTAGCCTCAGTTGATAAAACTGAGGCTAAAGCCTTTAGCCACGAGGGTATCTGTCACGCCCCAAACTCGGAAACCGGGCTCACAAAATTCTCGGTCGCCGAATCCGGCGCTGACAGCCTCCGTAGAACCCCATTCTCGGTTCCCAGCTCCCATTCGCCAGGTTCCGATCCTGGGATACTATGAGGAGGATTTTCAATGTCAGTTTGATTCGTAATAAGCATAACCCACAAACAACAACTAAGAACTCCATTACATTTCTATTATGATCAAAAACTTTACAAGTACAATGAGCATAAAGGGAAATACAATGGTAAGGAACAAAAACTTCAAAACGATCTGCAAAGTGCTCCTGCCTCAGCGCTGCTGCGCCCCAACGTCACCTGCATGTAATTGTCGTGCATAAGCTTATAGAAAGCTTAGAGGGTGGTAAAAGTGTGTGCACAAGGTAGTAATATGATCATGCAATATCAGAGTAATACTGAATATGCAGATGAATCCATAATACCATGAGCCGTACCAAGGCTATATGATGCAAGATGCAAGTCAAGCATACAATCCTCATCTAAGCCCACATGTCAATACAGTTCAACTCTGGGATATCACTGGGGTCTAGTACACTCTAAACCAGATCGCCGTCACATCGCGCGCGATAAGGTAAGTGGAAGAGACCTCACTATCCGTCTGCCAATATCGGGTGTGACTCGTCAATAGCAGACCCATTCCTCAAGCTGGTCAAACTCAGCCTAGCTTTGCCCCCTACACTCAGGCGGGTAAGGCTGCACCCCCTTCTAACCAACCACGACACAGTGGAGAGCGCGACCGTCTGGTAATCGGCACTCAACGCTTATCTACCCACTCGGTCTAGACATTGGAGCAACCTCTTGGTACCATAAGGGTTTAGGGACTTTCATTCAGGGATACCTATAGCACTCCATGTAGAACAAGATTTCTGGTATCCAATCCTGTCAATCACGATGCGTCTGTGGAGGCTACGACCCCAATGTCGCTAGGGCGTACAGTAACCATATCACACAGTGCGAGATGTATGAATCACACTATCCAATCATGCAGCAAATCCTTGCACGTAACGTGCGCTCATATAGGGCAACACCGCCTAATCGGGAGCCCATAAATAACCTGCCTAAAGGCATATGCTATGATCAGTCACCTTTCATATCAAGCATACATATGATGCGTATGATCATGAGTCATGAAACTATACTAAACATGTTATGATGAAATGAACTATCCTTACAATGCAGATGGGCCCGGACGGCCTATACACAATAAGTATGGGCCTAATAATGGGCCCTAAGGAGAGTCGTAATGCGGACATTTAACCAACATTAAACTTGCAATGTGGACGTCAAACCACCATCGATCCCAAGCCATAGCCCGTAGTAAACATCATTACACAAACTATATTAGGTTCACATATTGCAATGGACCGAAGGTACAACCCATTAGGCCTTTATTATATCAAATGGGCTACATTAGTGGGCCTTACATTTATCAAATGGGCCGTATTACTGGGCTTTACCAATGGGCCTTAGGTACATTGCAATGGGTCATAATCCATGGGCCTCAGAGTATATCAAAATGGGCCTAAGCAAACATATCAAATGGGCCTAACCCATAGGCCGTATATAACTTGAATGGGCCTAAACCTATAGGCCTTGGAATACTTCAAGTGGGTCCACTCCCATGGGCCTCAAATTATACCAAATGGCCCCATTGCATGGGCCTAAGATCCACATCAAAGTGGACCCCGATGAACCACCACAATTACATTAAAATGGGCCTCAAAAATATACCAAGGTGGGGTCCACTTGGACTATAGATCTGGCTCATCCCCTGGCTCAAAATAGATAGACGGTTTGGATGCAATACACGTATCACGGTGAGGGTCCACATGAGCTAAGGATCTGACTCATTCTTTAGCTCATGAGCGAGCTTTCAAAATAGATGGACAGGCAGGGTGCAACATGTGCATCGAGGCGGGTCCCACTGTCGCTGGACAGTGGAGACAAAACACATGCATCATGGAGAGCTCTACCGTCCGCTGAACGGTGGATGTAGAAAACATTAAGGTGGGTACCACCGTCCGCCTGGATGGTGGATTGTAAAACACATACATCACTGTGGGTCCCATGTGGGGCCCACCATTATGTTTAAATGGCATCCAAGCCGTTCATATGGTCGCTCAGACCTGGATGAAGGGAAAACTCAAATTTCATCTAGATCCAAAACTTCTGTGGCCCACAGAAGGGTTTCAATGGTAGGCGCTCAATCAACACTGTTTCATGTGGTCTGGGTCACCTGAGCATTGGATAGAGTTGGAACTTGGAGGGGGCCCACCTCATGAACGGTTTAGATAGCATATAATCATCAGGGTGGGGCCCACGATGGGAGCCGTGGGTGGTTGCCCCACCGTCCGTGCGTCAAAGCCGCAGGCAACGCGCCTGCGCTGGCAGCGTTGACAGCAGCACTCCCTCCTTCCTTTTTTCTTTTTTTTTAAAATCTCATTTTTCTGTGGTTTCTCACAGGTGGGACCCACGTTCGAAAAATTCATTCCGACCATGGGACTCTATAGCCTGAGACAAACAAAATGAGTCCCAAGTTTGGGATTTTTGGGTGCATAGGATCAACAGGAAATATTTTTAAGGGTAACCACTAAAGTTCCCTATGCTATGGCCCACCAGATGATCAGATCAGGCCCATTCTTCTACTCAACGACTAAAATGAGGCCGATAAGAGGATGGACGGCTTGGATTGTACCTATACATCAAGGTGGGGCCTATGAGAGGACCACCCAAAAGCTTCTTTCTCTTTTTTTTTCTCTTTTTATAGGGACGTCCAGCGTCCCAAACGCTGGACGATTTGGTCCTTTAAAAAAAAAACATTGTGGTGGGCCCTGATTAGGTGGGCCACCTCATGGAGAACATTGTGACCCCATCACACACAAAGTGGGCCACACTTGATGATTTGTATAGAAAATGAGCCTCATGGTAGGGTCCATACAAATAGGCCACACAAGCTTATATAATGTCAAAATAAATAAATAAAATAAATAAATAAAATTAAATAAGAAGGGAGAGAGATGGAAGGTGGGACACGCTTGTGATGGAGGGCTCCGCCACTATGAGCCCTCCCTTGTAAAATAAATCATTCATCAATTAAATCCCTTAACACATAGGACTAACAAAATCGAATTCAACAGTGGAGATCCTTTCTCCACCAACATGAACGGTCTAGATGACCTCCCTAATGCAATGAAATAAACATCATGATGGGGTCCATGGAGAATGGCCCCATCATGGAATGATCATGATGATCCAAGTGGTCCATCGGCCACAACTTAGGGTCCCAAGTGAGATCCAAACCAGTGATTGGTTGGCCTCACTTGGCCCATCTCAAAAACATGAAAAACTAGTATTAACTAGCATCCACAGTTCGATCTTCTTGCTCCTATGGGTTCCTTGGCACCTTAGCTTCAACTTCAATGGATGAGATGAGGTTTGGATGGTTGGGATGGGAGATTTTGGGATGGAGAGGTGGGCCACACTTGGAGTTGGAAGACTTGGAGAAATTCTCATACCTATGGGATTTTTGTTGCTTGAGAGGAATGAGATGAGAAATGAGAAAGAGAGAGTTATAAGGGAGAGAGAGTGATGGGTGATGGAGTGATGGATGTGGTGGTGATGGGTGTGTAAGACCTTTTTGACTTTTGTAGCCCTTTTGTGTAAGAAAAGCATGGGCTTGTAAGAGATTCTTGACTTTTGAGGTTGCTTGGGTATGGGTGAAAGGTGATGTGTACTTGACATGTACTTGACATGTGATGGATTGATTGATGAGATTAATGTGACATCTCGTAGAGATTCTCTTGTGTTTCGCAACGCGCGGCGTTTTCCTCGCACCGAACATTGGCCCACATCTCTTGACCAGGGTATCGCCTCGGCGCGCAAGTCGCAGCATCGGAACCGCAGCGATGGCGCGGTCGCTATGGTAATGGTCTTGAGTTGAGTCGATACAGGTTGACGGCATATGAATCAGGGTCACACGTAAATATCAGTTAAGGGTCGAGGGTTGTCGGAATTCGACCGGTAAGACCCCGCAAGTCTATGAATCGGTACGGACTAAGATACGGGTCTTACAGTATCAACCTCGGTTTGGATAAATGAGGCAAAACTGAGGCTAAAGGCTTTAGCCTCAGTTTTTAACCTTTTTAACCACAGTTTTGAAGTGAGGCTAAAGCCTCCTTTTCTTGTAGTGGAAGGACACCTAAAAACCCACCATAAACTGGTGGATGATAACCCTTAACTGCACCTTCACCACAGTGGGGACCATCTGCGGCCCACTCCTCATGCGGCTCTACTATCTCCGAAATGGCTAACCAGCTGGTTGCAGACCGTTGGTTTCCCTATCAGTCTCCTCCCACTCTCCATTCTCTACATGCACGAGCGGGCTCTTGGTATGCCCTTCTTCGCTGAGCACAAGATCTTGCTATCAAGTGCCATGATCGGCATCATCATCGGTCTTGATAACTTCTTGTATTCGATGGGGTTATCTTTCCTCCCCTTCTCCACCTCTTCCTTGCTCTTTGCAACTCAGCTTGCTTTCACCGCCTTCTTTTCTCTCATCATTGTAAGGCAGAAGTTCAGCCCATATTCCGTCAATGCCATGGTGTTGATGACACTCGGGTCGGTACTGCTCAGGATCCGAAAGAGCGGTGATCGTCCTCCGGGAGTGTCGAATGAGGAGTATTTGCTGGGTTTCATTATGACTATTGGTGCAGCTGCACTGCTGGGATTCATATTACCGTGCATAAAGCTCACTTATCCAGTGTTGTTGCAGTTTCAGTTCAATACAACCATGTTCGCCACCATTTTCTGCACCATTGGGATGATTAGTAACAAAGACTTCCCGGTAAGGAATCAGAACCACGTGTATAACCCTTTATTCACAGCCCTGCTAATGCTGCTTGTGCATACACATGTGAAAACATGATACGCATGTGAAACATCCAAGCCACTCATCTTCTTGCTAGTTGGGATACAAAAGAATTGGGTAGCTGAAATTTGAAAATTCAACTATTAGGAAATGGAGTTTGGCAAAGGCTGATAGAGTTTGGCAAAGTCTACCCTCCTCTCCTTTTTGATTCCGCATTTCCTTCTTCTTGTTCCTTTTCATTAGTGTCTTCGCTATATGATAGGTGTGGCCTGATGTTTTTTGTTTTGGAGCCCAAAATCGAGGTTGTAAGTTTTCTTTGGCAATATACATCCAGGTGGGGAGTTCCCACCTAGTTTTCCCAAAAAAAAAAAAAAAAAACACACTAAGGAAATGGCCCACGAGATAACTGAACCGATATGATATTTGGCAAGGGAACCCATACAATGAGAGGTCCAGATATTGCACACGTGTGTCACATTGGCACTTGCCTCTCTTGCTTTCATATATATTATCTTTCTTCTACTACTGAAAATAGTGTCTTTCAGGTCATTGCTTGGGAGGCAGCTGAATATGGGCTTGGGGAGGCAACCTGATGTTGGTTGGGGTTGCAGTAGCTTTTCGGATGGTATTCATGGGAACTCTTGGAGTTATATTCTTCTGCACTTCATCTCTCTTCATCGGCGTCCTCAGTGCCACTCTCCTCCCTGTAACAGAGATAGCAGCAGTCATCGTCTTCAAAGAGAAGTTCACAGGAGAGAGAGGATTGGACCTGGCTCTCTGCCTTTGGGGCTTCACCTCTTACTTCTATGGTTCCTACAGGTTGAACAAGATGCAGACAACCCAAGAAGAAGAAGAATCCTAGTAATCCCCAAAATCAAAAGCGACCAGAGTGAGCCATGACTCAGTAATGTGAAACAGTAAAACACCATTCTCATGGATTTTTAAGTCCTAGAAATTTCGTAATTATATTTTTTCATTTTTCTAAAATTGAGATATTTGCATTCTTTTGGGTCAAAGTGAACCAAATGTTCCTATGAATATTTCATGCATCTGTCCTTGTAAGGGGTCTGTTAATCTTTCTTCAACTGAAGAACTCTTAACACCTTACACGCCCACAGGTAGGCATGTGAAAGGTTGTTGGGAACCTTAGCAAACTCTGAATTTGAATCACACAAGAAGAAACATGCTACACAAAAATCATAATTTTCATCCGTTGTTGATGCAAATTGTCCAACGTGGGCAACTTTTTATGGAAATTTTGTGAGGTTAAAACTAGTGGGATTTAGTGACGGAAATGATATTTACAACGGATTTGGTCCATCGAAAATTTGTGATAGATTTGGAGTTTGGTCCGTCACAAAGTGCCACCCAAAAAATCCTTCAAACATTTAGCGATGGATTTTATTTTCTTTTGCAACAGATCACAGTATGTCGTAAATTAACTTTTGCCCCTAGTGCATGTTTCTTTTTTGTTCTTTTTTTTTTTTTTTTTGTAAAATACGGTGGAAAATTGTGTTTTATTGTAGTCTTAAGAAGTGTTTTTTAATATAATTTCAGTGGTTAAATTGTATTTATTTGTATCTAAGATTATTTTTGTATCAATTGACTGAATGCATCGATTTTTTTTTGTTTTGATTTTATATTAATTGAGTGGAAATTATTATTAATATTTTTATTTAAAACTGATATTTAAATGCTTTGTAATATCACATGAAAAATCCTAATCTACATCCTGTATTTTATTAAAAATTGAGATTTTAGGAAATGAAGTTTGGAAAAAATTGAAATTAAAAAATCAAGATTTTGATATATAATTGACATTTTGAAAAATAAAACTGAGAAGTTTTTTTTAAAAAAAATTATGATTTAAAAAATAAAAAAATAACTGAGAAGTTTAGAAAAACAATTAACGATGTTTGAGAAAAATTGAGATTTTGAAAGAAACTGCGATTTAATAAAAATCTAGATTTTGAAAAAAAAAAAACTAATAATAATAATAATAACTTTGAATAAATTTGATAATTTTGGGATAAAAATAGATTTTAAAAAATTGATATTTTGATTAAGAAAATTGAAGAGATTAAAAACAAAAATATGAAAAATTTGACAACTTTGAAAAAAAAAAATTAATAAAGAAATTGAGATTGTATTTTGAAAAAAAAAAAGTTTGTTAACAAAGGTGAGATTCTGAAAAAGAAAATGGAGAAGTTTGAAAGAACTAAAAAATTGAAGAAAAAAAAAAAACCATAGATTTAAAAATCGAGATTTTGACAAAAAACTGACATTTTGAAAAGGAAGATTGAGAAGTTAAAACAAAATTGTGATTTTGAATTAAAAAAATTGAAAATGTTCAAGAAATAGAGATTTTGGAAAACAAAAAAAAAAAAAAATAGTGATTTTAAAAAGCACTGACATTTTGACCAAAAATTGTCATTTTGAATAAGAAAATTGAAAAGTTGAAAAACAAAATTGGCGTCTTGAAATTTTTGAGAAGTTTGAATAAATTATTAAGTTTGAAAAAAAAAAATAGATTTTGGAAAAAAAAATGAGATTATAAAAAAAAATAAAATCAGAATTTGTATTTTAAATTTTTTTTAAAAAATGAAAATTTTGATAACAAAAATGATATTTTGTATGAAATTTTGAAAAAAAAAAATTTTAATGGACATTTTGACAGAAAATTAAGTAAAATTTTTTATTATGATTAAAAATGAGATTTAAAAAACACTGAGATTTTTTATAAAAAATTAACATTTTCAAAAAAAAATTTAATAAGTTTAAAAAAAATGTGATTTTGATAAAATAAAAATGTTTAAAAGTTTGGTTTAAAATGACAATGTTTGAGAAATTTTGAGATTGTGAAAATTTTTGGGATAAAAATATGAGATTTTGAAAAGAAAATGAAAAGTTTTTTAAAAAAAAATTGTGATTTTGAAAAAAGAAAAGTTATTAGGTTTGAAAAAAAAAAATAACAATGTTTGAGAAAAATTGAGATTTTGAAAAGAATTGAGATTTTTTTAAAAAAAACTAAAATGTTGAAAAACAAATATTATAGTAGAAGTGTAATTACAAGAATAATTTATAATGATGAGATTGATCAAATTTTATGATCAGGCCATTCTTAAGTTGATTTGAATGGCCAAATATGTTTGTATGCTCGTAAAGTCCTTAAGGTGTAAAGGGATTACAGGAATCTAATTACATGGGCTATTAGGGTGCATGTATTTGCCTATAAAGCCTTTACAGGTTGTAAAGAGATTACATATTTTAGCTATAGTATGAAAACGGGTAAAAGCCACGCTTTTTTTTTTTTTTTTTTTTATATACCTGAAATGGTGTGATCAGACCAATGGCTTGGATAAACCAACCATCGTCTCATATGAACAAATTAGGTATCAAACAGAGAAGCTCCCAATTCACATTGAATAGGAAACTCACCCTCTCCATACACAAATGTCCCCAAATTTTTCTTGTAAAATTTAGGTTGTTTATGCAAATGTCCCCTTATATTTGTTGGGCAATCTTCTATGTTATTGATGTAATGAAGACTAAATATCTTTATATGATTTAAATCTTTCTTTCAGCTTATAACTACATATATTTGACTTGCAGAATATTGTCATGTGGTCACTAGACAGGCATCATGATACAAGTGATGGTGAATTGAGTTTACTTTTTTATGGAATTTCGTGACTTTTACGCTATGAGTAGAGTGTGTGGAGGTCTTTGAACAATGCTTTCTTTAGATACTTATGTTTCAAGCAAATTCCACCAAACAATGATTTATATATATATATATATATATATATATATATATATATATATATATATATATATATATATATATATATATATATATATATATAGGGAAAAGGTACTATGCGCTCGACCTCATGATAAGCTCCCGTGAGGTCAAGCTGTGTGGGCCCCACCGTGATGTGTGTCGACCATCAACATCGTGCATTTGATGGGTACCCTTTAAATTATGGGATATCCCAAAAATCAGCCATATACGGAACTCAGGTGGGCCATACCATCTAAAATCATGTAAAACACCGTTAAAACATATAAAAGCACTTAGTGGGGCCCACCTAAGTTTTGAATGCTACTGAAACTTGGTCTGAACCCTCATACAAGTGGGACACACATAATGGATGGGCTGGATTTGCAAACCACATCTTTTGTGGGCCCCAAAAATGATTATGAATGTTTTAATGGTGCACGACCCCTCTCCACTTCTGTATGTGGTGTGGCCCACACAAGTCACGGATTGACTTGATTTTTGATACCTAGGTCCACGATGGAATGGCGCATCTGACTGATGGGGTAGATGTTCGAAACGCATCACGGTGGGGCCCACACAGCTCGACCTCATGGGACGGACTCGTGAGGTCGAGCTTATAGTACCTTTTCACACACATGCATATATATATATATATATATATATATATATATATATATATATATATATATATATATATATATATATATATATATATATATATATATATATATATATATATATATATATTTGATGTAACTTCTTTTCATGGCATATCAGATCTTCCAAGGCATATTAGATCATATGTTTCCATAGATTCAAACACTTTTAGTATGCTAGTGCCTATACACGTCCGCCGTTAATTCATCAGTTTAGACTGCCTAGTTAATTCATCCCATTTAAAACTTTAAGTGGGACAACATGAAAAAGCTCATACCTCATAGATGGACTTTTCCATCCATAAGTGGCAATATAAAAAAAAAAACCTTAATTTGGAACAAAGGTCTAATAGTCCACTTGAGTTTGTACTAGATATCATTTCATGGTGTAAATTCATTGCTTAAGCTTAGAAAGCATAGCAGAAAATCCATTTAAGTTTACAAAGATTAGTTTCCTCTAACAATAACACTGCATCCAGCCATGATTTTTTTCATACATTCCAGGATTATACTTTAATTTCTTTGAATCTTTATATAAAACCAATCAAAATCAAGAACTTATGTCCATTGCTAAAATCATTAGATCCTTTTTCTTTCCTTTTATCTTTTGTGTTGGATTTCTTGAAATTATGTATTCTTAGAAAAAGATAACATGTTTTATCATCTAAATAGGGATTCCTTGAAATCTTGACTTTTATTCATGCTTTCTTTTCATATATATAGCGAAGATGGACTTCTTCCTACAACAGCAGTTGTCTCAGTTGTCTCAGAGCCCTTTCTTCTTCTCCAGAGCAGAAGAGGAAAAAGAAATATCCATCTCCAGCAGCTAGAAATCAAAAAAATAATTAAAAAAAAAAATGCTGTGAAGAATCAATGCCGTCCATCTGGGCTTCCATGCACAACTGATTCATCCCTACCGTCCTCTTCATCCTCATCAACGTCATCATCGGCACCATTTCCTTCTCTTCCTCCCAAAAGGAAGAAAAGAACCCTAAACCCCAGCTCGCCCGCACATCCTCTGTTTTAGAAAGGCTCAGATCCTTCAATCTCTTCCGTCTGAAAGCAGAAGAAATCCCTCCCGTTATCACAAACCTCGAACCCCAACCAACTGAAACCGTTGAGACCTTAGAAGTCATCGAACCTGTTGAAACCGTCGAAGCATCAGATTCTGAAGATGTCGGCCATTTCATGAGGAGCCAGTCTGATACACATCCAACGGCTGGGGAGCAACCAAAGAAGCTCCCTCAGAAGACGTTGAAGAGATCTGTGAGCGCCAAGTCAGTTTTTGGGCGTTTCGAAGAGGAGTTGGTGGAGCTCGTTGTCCCTAGACCGTCAACGATGAGGGAACGGAAGGCGATCGGAGACGACGAAGAGGTCAATGCAAGGGCCAATGATTTCATCAACATGTTTAAGCAGCAGCTGAAGTTGCAACGGTTGGATTCGATTCTCAGGAACAAGGAAATGCTCAACAACAGCAAGTGAGGATTTTTATCTTTCTTGATATTTTTCCTTTTTATAGGGTTTTAGTGGGTGATTCTAGGTTTTTTTTTTTTTTTTTTTTTTTTCCTTTTTTAGAGATGATGATATTTTCACCCATGATTTCGATGCATTGGACCTTTTCTTTTGTCATGTTCTTGCTTTACTTCTGTCATAATAAGAGCAGAATGGGAATGGGAAGGTGTATCTTTATATCAAAATGGAGGTGTGAAAATGTTATGTATCCTTTCTTTTGTAATTGCTTGGAATTAAGAAACCCTCTTTGGGTCCATGATCTTCTTTCAAGCATCTGAATTATTATGTCTTGCTTTCATGTAAAAAGTAAAAATAAAAATAGGGAAGATGGAGTTGAAGGCAAAGCTTCCAACCTATTTCTCTTTAGAAATACATTTTGGAAAACTTCAGAACCTTGGTCAGATTTCTATTCTCGATTATATACCTGCAATGTTGTTCAAAATTAGTCTGAAAAGTCCAATTCCAGAGTCTTGAACCTCTTCTATTTCCAAGCACTTTGGTTAAGCTTGACTGAATTTTATTTTTCATAGATATGCTTTCAGATGTTTGATTGTCACGAAATGCCAAGTGGTTTCTCTTGCTCTTGAACTGGAGATCAAAACTAAAATTAAAGGAGGAATTATTTTGAAGCCAAAGTAAGAAACAATTACAAAATCTGTTGCATTAATTGTGCAAGAACATGCCCCACACACCTACACAAATGCATACATGGCCACACACACACACACACACACACTAGCCCATGCACATCCACACCCATGCCCATGTTCACGAACATGCAGCTTTTTTTTTTCTTTGGTGAAATCTGTGTTCTACATTTTCATCCGCAGGTTCCTATAGATTCATGTGTTGTTAGCATTTAGCACTTTTGCCTTCAACATGTGGTAAATTTTGAATGATTCTTTTTGTTAGGTTGTAACAAAACATTAAAATGACCTTTTTGTTACTTCCCTTGTGTTTTTTTTTTTTTTTAATTGTATGTTAGGTTGTAACATAACATTAATGTGATAAATTTGTATCATTTTTCTCATTAAACTATCATGTAAATTTTTTTAGATGACTATTGTGTGTAACAGATTCAGAAAAAACAAAATAAACATATGTTTTTATTTTAGAAAATTTAGCGACGGACTAAATCTGTTGCTAATTTCTTAATTAGGACTTTTGCTTCTATTAAGATCGGAGACAGACCATATATGTCGCAAAATTTTATAAATGATTTCCTAGGGGATTTTATATTTTGGCAACGGATCCTATCCGTCATTTAATTTTTGTGATACAGCAAACAGCGATGGACCAAGTCCGTCGTTAATTGCATTTTGTGACAGATTTGGTCTTGCAAATTCACGATTATGGCAGTGAAAAAAAAAAAAAAAACATGAAAAATTGTGAAAAAAAATAATAATAAGTGACGGCTCTTCTTTCTTAGATCAATACAATAAACATATGGTGAATCCACCACGTCTAGTGGTTGAATCCTAAATTTTTAGGTGGAAATTACAGAAAATTAGGAAAAGAAGATTAGAACTTATCAGTAAATGCTCTACTAATTTCTACAATATGGGGAAATAATCTACTAACCTATCCCTTTATCGAGAGTACCTTTACTAACCTAGCTATGTGCTTAATTTTATTGATAAATAAAAATTAACTTATTTACCCTAAGTCTCATGTGGGTCACAAAAATCAAAGCCGTTACAGTAATAATTAAAAATCCGTATCCTTTGTTGCTAGGAAACAGGATTTTTCCCTTTCCTGCATTTTCATTGGACCATGTCATCAGATACATAGCAACAGTGTGACATGGCCCAATGAAAATGCAGGAAAGAAGAAATTCACCTTTCCCAGCAACAGAGTATCCTAATTAAGATCCACTCCAACCAATAGATAGATAGTCCTATAGTAGGCCTAGAGAAAAATAAAATCACCTTGGCCTATGTGATTCTGGTGGGACACACCAAAGAAAACAATTAGGGGATAGACTTCTACCCTTAATTATAGTTTTTTTTAAAAAAATAATTCTCTTAATTTTAGCCTTGTGTCATCCTAGGGTGGGGCCAATAAGTTGAAGGGTGAAAGTTTCGTACATGGGTGGTATGATGTCAATTCTGAAACAAGGCACATCATCATCATTTGTATTTATGTAGAGAAGACAGATGATTTACTAAACCCAGATTCCTGTGGAAGATAGAAAATGCACAAGCCACAACATATGCCACCGGGCACATGTCAAATATCCAAGCCATGCATCATGTGGACACCACTGCTTAGATACTACTGCCAAAATATAAAGGTGGTCCGCTGTAATTAGTGTGCCATGATATTAGAAACAAGTGGATAGGTTAGAGAACTTCAGCCAAATTTTTTTCAAATCATACATCAGTTCAATTAATATTTACCCAACTAGGTAGTGCACTGACCTGATTCTTTGAATAGAGAATCCCCATAGTTGTACCCTTCTGATGAACTTATTTCAACCGTTACATGCTAGTATGTGGTGATGGGTGCATTATTAATAGATGAAAAGTAATTTCAAAATAAGTAAATAAATAAGTGTATATTCATGACCTACAGTAAAAATATAAATGTATACAATTTCTATAATCTAACATATGAAAAGATAAAAAGAAAGTTATTTTTATGAATAGAAAGCCTTTAAATGAATTATGAATACAGAGAAACATGTGTTGATTGATATAATATGGTGGAGAAAGTGAAAAAAGATAACAAACACCTACATGTAGAGAGTCACATTTACGTAAGTAGCATTCCTTATTTCTACAAACATCTCAAGGTTTAAGTCCATTAATCACGTCTTAAGCTTGAAAATCATCTACAAGGTCCACTACTAATTGAAATTCAAAGAAGTTAAAGCCTAACGGCAAAACAACCAATTAATTTGTTTTTTTGGCAAATGATGGGCAAAGTGACGAGAACAGATTGGTTACTCCTGTAAAGGCCGTGAAATTTTACTAATAATAATAATTAAAAAAAAAAAAGATTTTTTTAGCTTATCTTTATTTTATATTTATTTTGTATTTATTTTAAATTTATCTTATCTCATATCCCATCGCTATATCATTAACTTGTATACTTCAAATATACCTCTAACTCTCTCTCATCTCTCAAGATTCAAATACCCAAATGGAAAAAGAGTTCTAATCGAAATTAGATATTAACAAAAAGGCTACCTGCGACAACAGAGAAAAGAATAAAGAGAGTTTTGGATTACTTAAATCAGGTATGTGTATCGTCCTCCTTTTTGTATTTTTTTAATATTTAATATATTTTGATTCAATGTATGCAATAAACGGTGTGAATCGACCACACAACCATTATATTGAATTATGGATAGATACAATGTAAAGGTGAGGGGAATCTAAAATTATGTAATTGCAATTAGTGTGCATCTGATCAAATTAGATTAGATCTGTATGGATCATATGATCCCTAAGGCCAAAATATACAAGAGCCTTAAATTTCGTATCAATATGACCATCAGATGGGCCACATTAGTTCGATGTAAAAGTTTTTAATAAGAGAATCTTAAATTTTTACGTAAGTGTGGGTATCACTTGGCGTATAAGGTCGAGATGGGCCATTGGTGTATGTGTGGTTAAATCCACACCATTCATCAAATGTGTAAAGGCAAATATAACAAGACCTTACAAATCTGAATGATTTGATCATCTGATGGGCCTCCCCGATCAAATAATTTCTAATCAATTTTATGATCTTAAAAAGAAAATAAAAGATAGAAATATAAAATAGAAATATTATATTTTATTTGATTATTTTAGATCTGGCCACCTAGGATGTTAATCAAAGGTGGGCCCCATCATGTAATAAAAATAGATGAATAATAATATCATTGATATAATTGATAGAACCTTGGGATTTAATCCAACCCTAATTACATTGCGAAGTTTATACTAACAGACTTCGGTGAGTAACCCAACTTGTCTCATAATTTATTAAAATTAAAATAAATCGTTTGTGATTGTTTGATTAATTGATATACTGATTTGAGAATTTTGTTATGATAATCGTATGCTAAATTCATATGTGAATATTCTAATTAAGACAATTATACGAAATATGAAAAATATGCATTTACATATTATCCATTATTCATTACATTTATATAATGCATGGTCGATCCTAAGGGCCCCCCTGGAAGAAATGTTGATCCTGGTAGAGCATTACCATCTGTGAGATATGCCCAAGTCTACCGAAATGTGAAAGTCTACCGAACAGGTGGATGCAGGTTGATGACCTCCAACCTAAGCAGATGGATGATCATCCCATCTGATGCATTCATACACCATTTTACATCCATATCATTGTACATATATTTTTCTATTATTTTAATTATTACGGTTATAAACCATGCTGAGTTATTTCACTAAGCTCGACCAGCTTACTTTTTTATTGATAGAAAAATCGTACAGAGGAGTCATTAGCAGATAATATGGCGCAAGAACCGGAAGGATCTACCGTACCTGAACATAATCCACGTTAAACATGGTCATATTTATCTAAAGATGAAATGGCGACATTAGACAATTTCTAATTATGCGATTTATTTGTTAATATAATTTGATTAACGTATATTCATATCAATATTGATTTTGAGATTTTAAGAGATTATTTAGATTTATTTCATTGAAACAATGTTGCATGAAATAAACATAATCATAGTATGATGGTATAATAAATGAATAATTTTTAAGGTTTATTTTATTTTAAAGGTCATCACGATTTATCTATGCATGGTTGATTGGTGATAAGTGTTATGTATGTGTGATTAGGATCATGGTGGAACTTATACTGAATGTAATAATCACATCTAATTAAATTAATTAAGGAATTAAGTTAGTACACTTTGTGTACAAGTTACGAACTGAAACTTAAGTCTGAAGGTGCACACTCTGCACCCGAATTTTGGGGTGTGACAGTTTGGTATCAGAGAAGTTAAATTAATACTGTAAGTGACCTTTAGGTTATGAACCCCATACATGCATAATGTGTAAGATCATGGAACTAGAAACTTACACTTACGACTTCCCATTATATATATATATATATATATATATATATATATATATATATATATATATATATATATATATAAATTTATTATTATTTGAAGTGAAAATTAAACTTATTTATATAATTATATTCCTTGGAGGAGTAAATTTGGACCTTTGAACAAATCTTAAAGTAATTTAAGTTGTGATGTAATGCTGGATAGCAATGGACAATAAAAATCACCTACCTTTAAAAAAAATGTAACTTAATAAATATAACTCCGATTAAGGTGATTCGAAAGCCTAATCATAGATATAAAAGTCTAAATTCAATAAAAAGATAATTATATAATTCGAATATGACAGATATTGTACTGATTCTAGGAATTAGTGCAAACTGGTTAAAAATCGTTTAAATATGAATAAGTCTGATTACAGTAATTTTTGAAAATTTTGTGGTTACCTAATTAAGCTGAAATTTTGTGAAAATGTTGTATAATCATAAAAGAACTTCCAAAAAAATTTTGAGATATATTTGAGAATTTTAACTATGTAAACTAATAATTAGAATAGTAGTAACTGATAGTGAACTGACTTGTCCATAGTATAGCACTACTAACTTGATTACTTGTAGAATTTTCTTTGTTATTGACGCTAAGGTATTTTGATAATATTGAATATGAATTAGAGAATCTATAAAGTCCACTGAATTATTAATCATCCATCTTATAGGAGTTATGGCCCCTAAGAAGACACGCAGTATTCGTGATTTAATATCATCTGTAAACGCACCTCTCCCAGATACTCCTTTACCAAATCCTCTTATTCTCGAAAAATCTGGAACAGCTCCTGATGAGCAGGATGAGAATAAAGTCAATGAAGCAGGGCAAGCTTCTCCACTACCTCCTCCTCCAGTTAACATGGCAAATGTTGGACCTAGCACGCAACTCCCATTATCCCCAACCACTATTCGAGCTAATCTCGTAGGACCAAATGTTCAACCGTGGGAGCCTTTGGATTTGTTAGCACAAATGATCGGAATGCTAAAACAACAGTGAGAACAATTCGCTGTTCAGTGGGACATGTTAGCCACCTTAAATCAGACTCCCTAACATCACCGAAACACATCTTCACTAAGTTTGATCAGCCTCATGAGCTAGATTTGATTGAAAAGTTTACAAAGTTACGACCACAAGTATTCAAGGGTACATTTGACCCATCAATAACAGAAGATTGGTTGAAGCAGATTAAGAAGGTACTATAAGCAATGAATTACCCTGATGATCAGAAAGTTAGACTGGCGTCCTTTATTTTTCAGGGTGAATCCGATGTATGGTAGAGACCTGCAAAGAGAATGGTTCCAGCTGATCACGTGTGGACCTGGAATGAATTTCATGAAAAGTTTCGTAAGAAATATTTTCCTAAAGCGTACCGCATCCAAAAGAAGGCGGAATTTTCAAAGCTAGAATAGGGTTCTATGACGGTAGCCCAGTATGAAACAAAATTTGCTGAATTAGCAATTTATGTGCCAAAGGTAATAGAAGATGAAGATTATAATATTACAAAATTTGAATAAGGGTTAAGACATAATATTGTAACGAAATTTTGTTGCGTGGATGTGAAGAAATACTCAGAAGTAGTCGATAAAGCTTTACGAGCAGAATAAGATACATATCGGTTTCCCAAATCTCGTGTATAGATAAAAGAAACAGGACAAAGAAATATGCCAACACCTACCTAACATTAACCACTAGAGAAGAAACCCATAATAAAAATTCAGTCATCAACACCGAGAACCCAAGAACAATATTTTTTAAGAAATTATGCATACTATAGTAAGTATGGTCACATGGCTCGAGTCTGTAGAACTAAGATGAGAGATATGAGTATAATGCTTCTTCAACAGATACCACCACGATAACAACTTTTAGCATCATCTCAATAAATGGGTCAGACATCGCGAGTATCACGTACCCAACTGCCCCGACCGCAGTAAATCAGCAAAATCTACCATCTCCATCGGTTCCTCAACGCTAAGGGAATCATCCCAGCAAGCAACAGCCACCACGGCATGGGTTTATTCCATCTCATCTAAGGAGAATTTAGAAGAAAATAATAATGTTGTTGAAGGTATAATCGAAATGTATGGTATTCTAATTTTTGTGTTATTTGATTTTGGGGCTACTTTATCTTTTATTTCATCATCGTTAATATCTCGGTTAAGATTGAAGTAAGAAATCCTTGATAAGTAAATTTTGGTAGAATCCCCCATCGACAAGTCAGTTATTTTGGACAAAATATGTAAACTTATTCCTCTTATGATAGGTGATATTTCTATATTAGCTAATTTAGTAGAAATGAATATGGCGGAGTACGATGTTATTCTCGGAATGGATTGACTTACTCAAAATTACGAGACGTTGGATTGTTATGCGAAGACCATTACCTTCGCACTGCCAGGAAGAGAACTATTTATGGTTTAAGGGAAGAAGAAGAATGAAAAGATCGAGCGTGTCATGACGTTGATTAGTGGTGAGAAACAAGAAAAGATAATGGATTTGATTCCGGTTGTGCAAGAATATCATAAAGTTTTTCAAGATATACCAGAACTACCACCTAGGTGAGAAGTGGATTTTAATATCGATCTCCTACCAGGATCGACACCAATATATATGTCTTCATATCGAATGACGCCTATTAAACTTAAGGAGCTGAAGGAGCAGTTAGAAGAATTGAGGTCTCGAGGATTTATTCGACCAAGTACTCCTTGGGGTGCGCTAATACTTTTTGTAAATAAGAAGGATGACACTTAATATTGGTGTATTGATTATCGCCGCTTAAATTAGATGATGATTAAAAATAAGTACACATTACCTCATATAGATGATTTGTTTGATCAGTTGAAAAGATCTCGATATTTTTCTAAGATCAATTTGAGATCAGGTTACCACCAGCTATGTGTTAAAGAAGAAGATATCTATAAAACTGTTTTAGAACGCATTATGGTCATTATGAATTTTTGGTCATGCCATTCGGATTGACCAATGTACATGTAGTGTTTATGGACCTGATAAATAGGGTGTTCTAGACTTATCTAGATAACTTTATCATCGTGTTCATTGATGACATTCTGATTTACTCGAACACTAGTGAAGAGCATGAGCTGCATCTAAGGATGGCATTGCAAACTCTAAAAGATAACCAGTTGTATATATGCTAAGTTTTCTAAGTGTGAGTTTTGGAAGGAGAGTGTTAAATTTCTTGGGCACATTATTTCAAAAAAAGGCATTGCGGTTGATCCTATGAAGATCGAAGCTGTGGTGAAGTGGGAATAGCCCGTAAGTGTGTCAGAAGTTAGAAGCTTTCTCGAGCTCATTATATATTATAGAAGGTTTATTAAGGATTTTTCGAAGATTGTCAGACCACTAACAAGTTTAACACGAAAATGAGTGCCCTTCAAGTATACTGAAAAGTACAAAGAAGCTTTTGCTGAACTAAAGCAACTTCTAATCTTAACTCCCGTTCTAACCCTCCCGAAGGATGGGTTAGTATTTAAAGTTTACATTGATGCATCAACTAAAGATCTAGGTTGTGTATAATGCAAGGGGGCAAGGTGATCGCATATGCATCAAGGAAACTTAAACTCCATGAGCATAATTATCCAACACATTATCTAGATTTGGGTGCTATTGTATTCGCGTTGAAGATTTGGCAGCATTACTTATATGGTGAACAATTCGAGCTTTATATAAATCATAAGAGTTTGAGATACCTATTCTCTCAGAAGGACTTGAACATGAGGCAGAGAAGATGGATGGAATTTCTTAAGGATTATAATTTCTCGTTGTCCTATCATCTGGGTAAGGCTAATCTAGTTGTTAAAGCTTTGAGTAGAAAAGAATATAAACAAAAGAGTGCACCTAGCTTAATGGTACAAGAATGGAAAATATTGAATTTCATTAGAGAGTTTGACATTCGATTAAATTTTCAAAAGAATAAGATTTGTATATGTAATATTATGGTAAAATGGACCTTTATGGAGTGAATAATTGAAGCTCAAATAAATGATAAGTGGTTTTTAAAAATGACAGTTAAATATCAAAATAATAAGACTTCAGATTGGAGTATATGGGACGATAAAGGAATTTGGTATCGAAGTCAACTCTGCGTGCCCAATATTCCATATTTAAAAGACGAGATTCTAAATTATGCGCACCGAACTAAGTTTACAATTCACCCAGGAAGCACAAAAATGTACCATAGTGTGAAACGATCATTTTGGTAGTCAAATATGAAGAGAGAAATCGTTAATTATGTGCCGAGATGTTTTATATGTCAGCAAGTAAATGAGGATCATTAAAACCCATCAGGATTATTACAGTCTTTGAAAGTATCTGAGTGGAAGTGGGATTGTATCTTTATGGACTTTATACTTGATCTTCCTAAGACGCAGAAGAAGCACGATTTAATTTAGGTAATTGTCAATCGACTGACCAAGTCAGCGTACTTTATTCCTATCCATATTAATTATTCAGTGGAAGAACTCGCTAAGCTATACATCAAGGAAATAGTGAGACTTCATGGTGTCCATAGTTCTATTGTATCGGATCGAGACCCACATTTTACTTTGCGATTCTAGACAAGTCTACAGGAAGCTATGGGTATGAATACGGACTATAGCACAACATATCATCCACAATCTAATGGACAAACAAAACATGTGAATCAAATATTAGAAGACCTGTTACGTGCATGCACTCTGCATTTCAAGGGAATCTGAGACGACAACATATATTATGCTGAATTCGCATATAACAATTGTTACCAAGCAAGCATCGATATGACTCTATATAAAGTCTTGTATGAACGTCCTTGCCGAGCGCCTAACTGTTGGGCCGAGGTAGGTGAAAAATGTTTAATTAGGCTAGATGTTGTTCAAGAAGCTGCTGAGAAAGTTGAAACTATTCAAAAGCAACTACAAGTTATTCAAAGTCGTTAAAAGAGTTACGTCGACAATTGAAGACGATATTTAGAGTTCACAGTAGGAGACCACATGTTTTTGAAGGTTTCTCCCATGAAGGGATTAATGCGATTTGGTACTAAAGGAAAACTCGCACTACATTTTATCGGACCATTTGAAATATTAGAGCGGATTGGAGCAGTGGCATATTGGCTTGTATTACCTCCTTGGTTGGCCAGTATCCATAATGTTTTCCATATATCAATGCTACGGAAGTATAAGAGAGATGATTCTCATGTGATTGACTGACAAGATCTCGATTTACAGGAAGATACATCTTAGTGAAAAAATCAGTTTGAATACTGTATCATAAAAGAAGCACGTGTTGCACACCAAGACGGTACATTTAGTCAAGGTTTTATGGAGTAATCATGAAGTAGACGAAGCATCTTGGGAGCAGGAAGGAGAAATTCGTGAGAAATATCCTCATCTCTTTGAGCAGTAGTTTTAGGTAAATTTCGAGGATGAAAATTTTCTTTTAAGGGGGTAGAATGTAAAGGCCATAAAAATTTACTAATAATAATAATAATAAAATATATATTTTTTATCTTATCTTTATTTTATATTTATTTTAATCTATCTTATCTCCTATCATATCTATATCACTAACTCGAATACTTTAAATATACCTCTAACTCTTCTCGTATATTTCAAGATTTAAACACTCAAATGGAATAAGAGTTCTAATCGAAATTAGATATTAACAAAAAGGCTACCTGCGACAACAGTGAAAGTGAGAAAAAGAGTTTTGGATTGCTTAAATCAGGCATGTGTATCGTCCTCCTTTTAATATTTTTTTAATATTTAATGTAATTTGATTCGATGTATGCGATAAATGGTATGAATCAGCCACACGTTCACTGTATTGAATTATGGGTAGACACAATGTAAAGGTGAAAGGAGTCTAAAATTATGTAATTGTAATTAGTGTGCATCTAATCAAATTAGATTAGATCTATACGAATCATATAATCCTTAAGGCCAAAATATACAAGGGCCTTAAATTTCAGATCAATCCGACTATCAGATAGGTCACATTAGTTAATATAGAAGTGTTTATAAGGGAATCTTAGATTTTTGTGTGAGTGTGGGTATCACTTGGCGTATAAGGTCGAGATGTGTCATTGGTATATGTGTGGTTAGATCCACACCATTTATCAAATGTGTAGAGGCAAACATAACAAGACCTCAAGAATCTGAATGATCTGATCATCCGATCCCGATCAAATAATTTTCAATCAATTTTATGATTTTAAAAAAGAAATAAAAGATAGAAATATAAAATAAAAATTTTATATTTTATTTGATTATTTTGAATTTGGCCACCTAGGATGTTAATCAAAGGTGGGCCCCACCATGTAATAAAAATAGATGAATAATAATATCATTGATATAATTGATAGGACAACCTAATTACATTACGGAGTTTATACTACCAAACTCAGGTAAGTAATACAACTTGTCTCATAATTTATTAAAATTAAAATAAATCGTTTGTGATTGTTTGATTGATTAATATACTGATTTGAGTTTTTTGTTATGATAATCGTATGCGAAATTTATATGTGAATATTCTGATCAAGACAACTATGCAAAATATGAAAAATATGCATTTACATATCATATATTATTCATTGTATTTATATAATGCATGGTCGATCTTAAGAGCCCTCCCTGGAAGAAATGTTGATTTTGGTAGAGCATTACCAGATGCGGGATATGCCCAAGCTTACCGAAAGGTGGAAGCCTACCCAACGGGTGGATACGGGTTAACGACCTCCAACCCAAGTAGATGGACATTCATCCCACTGATGTATTTATACACCATTTTACATTCATATCATTGTACATATATTTTTGTATTATTTTAATTACTACGGTTATGAACTATGCTGGGTTATTTCATTAAGCCTAGTCAGCTTACATTTTTATTGATGAAAAAATCGTACAAAGGACCCATTAGCAGATGATGTGGAGCAAGAACTGTAAGGATCTACCATACCTGAACACGACTCACGTGAAACATGGCCAAACTTATTTAAAGATGAAGTAGTGGCATTAGACAATTTCTAATTATGTGATTTATTTATTAGTATAGTTTGATTAACGTATAATGCATATCAGTATTAATTTTCAGATTTTAAGAGTTTATTTAGATTTATTTCATTAAAACAATGTTAGTATGAAATAAACATAATCATAGTATAATAGTATAATAAATGAATAATTTTTAAAGTTTATTTTATTTTAAAGATCATCAAGATTTATCTATGCATGGTTGATTAGTGCTAAGTGTTATGTATGTGTAATTGGGATCATGGTGGAACTTATACTGAATGTAATAATCACATCTAATTAAATTGATTAAGGAACTAAGTTAGTACATTTTATGTACGAGTTACGAACTGAAACTCGGGTCTGATAGTGCAGACTCTGTACCCAGATTTTAGGACGTGACAACTCCTCCCGCCACTAGCTTGGTTGGTGGTGGTCGGTGCTCTTAGGCCCCACCATGATATATTTATTTCATCCATTCCATTCATCCATTTTTAAAGATCATTTAAGGGCTTGATCCAAAAAATGAGAGGGCTCAGTTGGACCACACCACAGGAAAATAATTGTGATTGGATATCCACTATTAAAATCATCCTAAGGCCCATTGTACTATTTATTTAACATCTAATCTGTTGATTAGGTCATACAGACCCAGGTGAAGGGAGAGAAACAAAGATTAGCTTGATCCAAAATTTTTATGGCTCCCAAAAAGTTTTTAATGGTTGACGTTCGGTCTCCTATAATGTGGTCCACTTGAGATTGGGATATACCTCATTTTTTGTCTCATACCATGAAATGATCTATAAACATAGATGGGGGGCATGGATGAAATACATACATCATGGTGGGGCCCACAAAGCACGACCATCAGTCATTGGCTTGTGTCAGGGGAATAACAAATCCATTTCCCAGATTAACGGACGAAGAGGACTTCACACACGTTATAATGGGACCCACCTAGCTTTCGTGGCAACGGCTGAATGGAGGAAATTAGCTTCCGAAAGGAACGGTTCGAATTGAGAGAAATTTTTAATGCCCTTTTGGCCTTTCTTGTCTTTTGTTCTTGCCACATGAATTCGTGAAGGCACGTGGGCGTGGTCACGGCCATGTACGCTTTATCCCCTTCGTTAGTGCTACCTTCGGATGTGCGTTTTGCACAACTTAAAAATGATGAGTCACTTTATATATATATATATATATATATATATATATATATATATATATATATATATATATATATATTATATATATATATATATATATATATATATATATATATATATATATATTTGTGTTAGCTTGTTAGTCGTTCAGTACAGTACTGTTAGCCACCCCCACTGGGGAATCGATATCAAGACCTCACTGTAAAATGATGAGGCACTTAATAGGAAAAACAAATATCATATTGATCCAAAACTTAAATGTGACCACCGAGAGGATTTCAATGGTAGACGTTCAATCCCCAACTACTTTTTTTCAGTATGGTCCACTTAATATTTGGATCTGTCTTATTTTTCATTTTAAGCCTCAGATGAGCTCGCCAAATGAACGGACAATTTTGATATAACACATACCTCATGATGGAACCCGAAGAACTTGGTGACGTCAACCATCAGCCAGATCGGTAGTGTGTGGTATACCAGCCAATCCGCTTCCGCCATTGGTGGCCCGTGCAACACAAAGCTTTTCATGCATGTGATATCCACTCCGTCAATCATTTGTGTCACAACATCTTATGACATAACCGAAAAAATAAGGGCGATCCAAAATTCAAGTGATCCACACAGGTGGGAACACTGGGAATGGAGCCGCCCACCATTGAAACTTTCCTCGGGCTACAACGATGTTTATAAGCCATCCAACCCATTCATAAGGTGGACCTCACTAGGATTAAAGGAAAAACCAAATATTAGCCTGATCAACTTTAGTGGGCCCAAGAAAATTCCATCTGTGCGTCACCGTTTGCACTTTTATCTGTGGTGTGCCCCTTAATTTTGATACTAATTCTATTTTATTTTATTTTATAATTTTATTTTTTTTAAGGTGGAGACTCACCACCAAATATTATTAATCCAGTAGGACCACATGTACAATTCTTCAGGCTAGCTCTAATAAAAAGGAAAGGTGCCTCGCGTCTCATTTACTCACAATTCCATGCTACTATAAACACGGCCACACCTATCCATCCAGAAAAAAGGGAAGCAAAAGAGAAAAGCAAGGAAAAAAAAAGAAGGAAAAAAGGATCTCTTACTGAGGTCATTGTCTCAAGTAATCCTGGCCTGCTATATCCAGAACCAGGAGACCATTGATGCGCTTCGGCATTTTCAAACGAGAAGTATAGAAGGAATTAGCCCAATCTTCATTGGCCATCCTGGCCAAAGCATCTACCACCGAATTCCCTCACGAAAGGAATGCCTGAAATTGAGGTTGAGGCAGTGACTAAAGTGATAGATGGCACCTAACCTGTGCCATATGTTCCGAGGGCAGCCGACCATTGTATATGTTGATGCAAAAATCTGGTCCACCCTCTTTAGACCTTTGAGTACCTGCACAGGAAGAAGACAAAGGAGACCCTGGTTAGAGCAGAGGACCCTCCGATGTCAAAGTCAGACTAGAAATCAAAGTCTTATAGTGTTGAGGGGTTCTGGGAGAGAGTTTTTACGTACCTTTGTTCCCTAGAGAGCCCTCTTTTTATAGGCGTGAGAAGTCCTGGCGTAAGGGGATTTTCTCCTGATCTTTCGGGAGATATGATTAAGTTACCACTTGTTTATGGATATTTTCGGATCCCAAGATTTTTGGGTTCGGGAATCCTTCTATAAGATTTTCGGAATGCTGTTTAAGATTACATCGTCTTTTCTTTGCTTGGCTCGGCCTCAACAGGTCACCTCGGCCTCAATAGGTCTCCTCGGCCTTAATAGCTCAGCTTAGCCTCGGCAGTCCAGGTCAGCCTCAACAGTTCTACTCTACCTTGACAAGTTAGCTCGGCCTTGGCTGCTCAGGTCATCCCGTCCTCGACAGGTCAGCTCGGTGCTCGATTTCGCACTTGGAATTGTGCTATTCGAAAAGAAAATAACTCGGTTGAGGATATGGAGCAAAGGGAAGAAGGAGAGAATTCTTCCGTTAGCGACCAGAGAATTTTCAGGGATCCATCCATGTCGACCCATTTCATAAGCCAACTGAGCGTAACCCGACCAGGTATAAGCCAACTGAGCGTAACCGACTAGGTATAAGCCAATTGAGCGTAAGCTGACTAGGCATAAGCCAACCATACATAATCCGACCAACTTACTTCTCGAACCTCCACAGGTCAGCCTGAGAAGTAAGGGGGGCTTACTGTTGGGGAAAAAAATGACAAGTTCGGAAACTCGATTATAGAGCAGACCGAATTTGTTCTCATTGTCCGAGTCAACAGGCAAAATCGAGACAAGATAAAGCTTAGAGGAGAGACTTAGCTCGGATTTATAGGAGATGAATCTCGACCGAAGCTGAAAGAGTCAAGAGCCATAGGTGGAATAAGTGAGACACATGAAGCTGACTCGGCTAAAGAGCCAGCAACATCTAAAAGCTAAAAGCCACCAGACCGACTATAAAACCGACCCAAACGAGGTTGGTTGCAGAGTCGACTATTGGATTAAGAAAGGGCATTGGTCTCGAACCAACCATGTTTCATCCGACAGTAGGCAAAAGCTTCACCCTTGTGAGCCAGCCAAGATAACAATGTCTGTTAAAGCCGAGCCAAGCAAAGGAAAGACGGTGTAATCTTAAACACCATTTAAAAAATCTTGTAGAAGGATTCCCAAACCCGAAAATCTTGGGATTGGAAAATATCCATAAACAAGTGGTAACTCAATCAAATCTCCCGAAAGATTAGGAGAGAATTCCCTTACGCCGGGACTTCTCATGCCTATTAAAAGAGAACTCCCCAGGGAACAAAGGTATACAAAAACTCTCTCCCAGAACCCCTCTATACTATAAGACCCAGATTCCTATCCTGACTTTGGCATCGGAGGGACCCCTGCTCTACCCAGAGTCTCCTTTATCTTCTTCTTGTGCAGGTAGTCAAAGGTCTAAAGAGGGTGGACTAGATTTTTGCATCAACAGTATAATTTAAGTTAATTCTTGTTTCTTAAACTTTGGAGAAAAACTTTGATACTTCGGCAAAGTGTGATGGATGACAATAGCAACGCAATTAAAATTGCATACGTGGCATTGAATTAAGTCTAATTAAGCTGTCTTATGGGTCCCAGTTTAGACGTATAATAACCACAGAATATGCTTATTTCAATATTTGATCATTTGATTCGTGGACATATATTGGACGGTTAAAAATGAAAAATGAAAAATAAAAATCCATTGTCCTATTTGAACAAACAAATGTCCACGAATCAGAGGTTAGGATTGTTCATTCAATCTTATTTTGGGAGCAACAGTGGGGTCCACAATTTACTTGGTTTAATTTGAGGTAATGTATGCTGTGCATCAAGTGTCATACGCTGCCTGAGTATCATAAAACTCCCAAAAAGCTGGAGAACGGACCAAAGATCTGACTTCTGTAACGGATAGAAACATACATCCTGCGTAATCTGAACCGTACAAATCGTAGGTCTATCTCTAAAACCACATTGCTTGGATGATCGTCTTATAACCAAGGAAGGAAGCGGTATGAAATTTCGATAAAAGCATCTCAATATCATAGTTAACATTTCTCTTTCATCATAGGAGAAGAAAAAAAAAAGAAAAAAAAAAAGTGAGAAACAATAGAAATCAAGAAGGGGCATCCACGTACAGTTGCAGAACATCTATGAACTAATTAAGACCATGCACGCACATCTTGATTTAGAAACATTAGAATTCGGGTTTGGTTGTGTTTGATTTTTTGGGCTATTTGGATTCTTCTTCTTCTTCTTGGGCTGCCTGCTTCTTGTTCAACCTGTAGGAACCGTAGAAGTAAGAGGTGAAGCCCCAAAGGCAGAGAGCCAGGGCCATTCCCTTCTCTCCAGTGAACTTCTCTTTGAAGACAATGACTGCTGCAATCTCCGTTACAGGAAGGAGAGTGGCGCTGAGAACACCGGCAAAGAGAGATGAAGTGCAGAAGATGATACCGAGAGTTCCCACGAATACCATCTGAAACGCTACTGAAACACCAACCAGCACCAGGTAGTACTTTGCCTCCCCAAGTTCATATGCAGCTGCCTCCCTAGCAATCGCCTGAAATACAATATTTTCATTAGTAAATAAAGATAATTAATATATGTGAAAACAAAGAGAGGCAGGTGCCAACGTGACACACGTGTGCAATATTTTAGCCTCTCATTGTATATGTTCCCTGGCCAAATATCATGTCAGTTCAGTTATCTCTTGGGCCATTTCCTTGTGGGTTGAATTTTCAAATTTCAACTACCCATTTCTTTTGTTTGTACATATCTAGTCCACCCAACTAGCAAGATGATGAGTGGCTTGGATGTTTCACATGTGCATCATGTTTTCACGTGTGCATGTACGAGTCCCATTAGTAAGGCTTTGAGTAAAGGGTTATATACATTTAGTTAGATTGTCGACTTCAGTTAAAAAATAAAAAATAAATATAAAATATAAAAAATATAAAAATTAAAAAGGTTATACATTTAGTTCTGTTTCCTTACCGGGAAATCCTTGTTAATAAGCATCCCAATGGTGCAGAAAATGGTGGCGAACATGGTCGTGTTGAACTGAAACTGCAACACCACTGGATAAGTGATTGCTTTTCTGGCCTTGGCGTAGGCGAGCTCCGTGCATGGCAGTATGAATCCCAGCAAAGCAGCTGCACCAATAGTCATAATGAAACCGAGCAAATACTCCCCATTCGACACTTCTGGAGGGCGGTCGCCGCTCTTTCTGATCCCGAGAAGTACCGACCCGAGTGTCATCAACACCACGGCATTGACAGAATACGGGCTGAACTTCTGCCTTACAATGATAAGAGCAAAGAAGGCAGTGAAAGCAAGCTGAGTGGCAAAGAGGAGAGAAGAGGTGGAGACGGGGAGGAAAGATAACCCCAGAGAATACAAGAAGTTATCGAGACCGATGAGGAGGCCGATCACGGCACTCGACATCAGTAGCTTGGGTTCAGCGAAGAATGGCATCCCACTAGCCCGTTGGCGTATGTAGAGAATGGAGAGTGGGAGGAGAACGATAGGGAAACCGGCTGTCTGCAACCAGCTGGTTAGCCATTTCCTACTCCCGCCATGGAGATAGTATAGCCGCATGAGGAGTGGGCCGCAGATGGTCCCCACCGCTGTGAAGGTACAGTTAATGGCTATCATCCACCAGTTTATGGTCCGTTTTTGGGTGTCCTTTGGTGGTGATGGTGGGACTCCTCCCTCCATTCTCTCTACATTCATGGCCATCTCTCTTTCTTTTTTTTTCTCTCTTTCAGTTAGAAAAAAGTAGTGAGAGTTAGAGAAGGGTAGAGACTCAATACTGCAGTGTTGAGTGAGTTTGGATAGTGGGAGGAAAGATGTCTTTTATAGAGAGTTGGGCTTACATTCCTTGGGAGCCTATGAGGAACTTTCCTATTCAAATTCTATGATTAAAAGAAAAATGAACGGTCAGCAACGAATTGATTAGCCGTCGTCTTTGAACATTGACTGCATCTATGTGTATACATCTAAATGCAATAGTACAAGAAGACTGGAATCTCGGAATTGATTAGCCACCTAAATGCATATTTGTCGCCCCACTGGGGCCCACATAAGGGATGACTGGAATCTCGGAACAGTACTTCATGATCTCTACTGTACATTCCAAGGTTAGAAACTTGAATGGATTGGATTATCATGTCCATATCGATGCGTGTAGCTGAGCGTGGATCACTGAAAGAAAGTGCTCAATGGGTCGTATTTTAGCTAAAAAATCAACGGTCACGATTATCCCTTCTCTATGATTACTGTACCATATAACTTTCAAGATGTTGCATAGAGAATGTACGGCTCCGATCCTCCAACCATCTCTGCATGTGTGGTTCCAGGGGGCCTAGGACCCACATGCTGGTGATCCCCACTTCTTATGTGGTCGATAGATTGTTCCTAGACATTTGAAGGCATCAACCGTGGCATACAGAAATAGGTAAACAGGGTGGGCCCGCCCTCTTGGGTCTCCTCCAACGTGAAACTGTTAGGTTCTTAATTCTACACAAAAGAAATGAACGGCTAGGGGAAAACTACGTCCATTTTCTTTTTTTCTCTGTGGACTCTTAACGTAAGTCCGTTCACAGAGCCCAAATCAAGGTCTACTTGGAAATTGTGCACGAAGATCAGGATCGCTGATTAGTGGGGCCGTACGTGTATGAGTCGAATCCTAAAATTGTAGGCCATCAGATCAGACCGGTGGCCCAGGAAAGAGAGACGTTTAAATTAAACAGCGGTTTTTTTTTTCCTTTTTCGTTTTGCCTTTAAATTAAGTCAACCGCATGGGCCACACGTATTTGAGCCGAATCCCGAAAGAGACTGTAGATATGTTTTTACCCCCCAATGGAACGCAGGTCACTGGGCAGTTCTCATCAACCCCACATTGTAGACTTGAATGCTCAATTTGTCTATCCTATGAACAGAAATACCAGATGGACGCTTTGGATCATCCGACCGTGCAGACATCATACAGAACCCTTATGCGGCTCATGCAAAATAATTTCACTACGAGGCACCTGATCAGTGCACCTGCATGATTTTTGGTCCACGAGATCTCTGTTGTAGTGTTTTTATGGGACGGCTTCCTTGCGACGGACACTCCTTCACCTGCACAGAAACAATGTCAAGGGAACCCTGGTTAGAGCCGGGGAACCTCCGATGCTTAAGTCAGTTATCTGGTCAATAGTCAAGAGCTTGTCTCGGTTAGTCTTGCGTACCTTCTTCTGTTCCAATCTTAAAGATTTATACAGTTTGTCAATCCTTATCTTCAGAGGATTCTTCTCCTGGGATCGCTCAGGATCCCGAGAATCTCGGGATCCGCTACCCGTATCCCTAGATTTCCGTAGATTAGCATTTGTCCTCATTCCGTCACTCTCCGTCTCGAGTGGATCTCGACCGACTCTGGGGGAGTCTCGGCCAGGTCGTGACCGACCCCGGGGGAGTCTCGGCCGATACAGGAGGACGGGTTCCCAGCCGTGACCGACAGAATCAACTCCCTGAGGGGATCTTACTCTATCGGTTGAATGGCTTTCACACGCTCGGCCTTTAGTGGGGTCATGCAGGTGAGGTTATCACTCTGACAGAGCGACTTTACTCGTCCTTGCTTACGCCTCCCGGCCTACCTTCTGTTCTGTCGGTGTTGTCTCGAATTCTTCAGGCAGTGTCGGCGAAGCCGACCTACTCTCATACGAATCTCAGAACTTTATCCGAGCTTGACACATTTTTCCCCAACAGTGAGCCCCCCTTGCTCCTTGTGTCGTCTATGGCAACAAGGAGTACGATTTTATCGGTCGGTTCGCATTAGCATCCGAGACAATGATGAGACATTTAATGTTCTTTGAGTCGTCCCTAGCGTGCGTCGTTGCGCTTCCCAAGGTCGCACTTGCGGCCAGCCGTCAACTCGCTCCGTCCGCGTATAAGAGGCGGACGCGTGGCCACGATTTCAGTGCAGTCAATCAGCGGTCGCCACGCGTCGAATGGGGGAGCCGAGGCGAACGTCGGTTCGCTTCTGCTATAATGACACAGCCACGTGGCGCGGCTATAAAAAGCCCGGGCGGGAGGACGGTGCGAACTTTGTTTTCGCCCTCCTTCCTCCCGTCCGTGTCTGATCCCGAGCACATTTTCGCTTGTTCTTCTCCCCCTCCTCCGCTGTCGCCTCTTTCTCCGTCAACCTTTCCTTGCAGTCGTCGTCGATTTCTTTGGTGAGTCTTTTCCTTCTCCTTTAATCAGCTTTAATGGCCGCACACGGCTCTCAAAGCCCTCGGGAGGAAATGTCAGTAGATGAGAGCGTGTCCCAACACCTTTGGGACGTTACAGACCCACCATCCCTGTTGACGGAGTTCTCCGTCGGAGCTGACACCGCATTTCGGCTTGTCAGAGAATCCGGTAGCCCATCGGCTGAGCATCCAGCCCAGACAGGTCCATCCAGCGGTGGGACATCTCTAGTGACTCGTCCAGGGAGACCTAATCCTTGGGCGGATCAGATGGAGGACGAGGATGGAGAGGGAGAGGATGATTTAGTCACGGTCGAAGGAACGGCCGTTCCATACCCTGTGACTCGAACTGCGGAGGCTTCTGGGTCGTCTTCGAAAGGGAAAGGAGACGAGCCCAGCGGTCTCGTTGCTTCTATTCTCACCGAATCTGATTTAAACCGGATCAGGGCTGGTTACCATGTTCCTGATTCGGTCGTCCTTCACCTCCCTCGTCCGGGTGATTTGCCCGACCATCCCCCCGCAGGGATGGTAGCAATTTTCTAAGTCTTGATGCAGTGTGGCTTGCGCCTGCCACTCCAGCCCATTGCCCGTAACTTTCTTTCTCGAGTCAAAATAGCCCCCGACCAAATTGTCCCAAACCCGTGGAGGAACTTGTTCGGGTGTGCCGTGCTTTGGTCCGAGTTAGAGCAACCTTCCCTCACGGTCGACGAGTTCCTCTACCTATACCAAGTCCGACCAAACCCTAACTTCCCTGGCCTCTACTTTCTGAGCGCGTGGAGAGGCAAGGGGGGATCTCTAATAACCGACCCACCTACTTCGAACAAGTTCTGGAAGGAGAGGTAGTTTTGGGCATGCGGTCGGTGGGAGTCGGCCGACTCGTGGCCGTACGAGCCTCAAGTATCCCGCACACTCCGTAGAGCAGGTGACTCGGCGCCTCGGCTCACTGATCTTTCCTTTTCTTACTCTCCGTTTATATATTCTCTTCCGCTGATCTTGACTCTACAATGTCTTGCAGACATCTCGAAGAGGAGAGGGAAGCTCGAGTCCGGGGCTTTGACTCGGATAAGAGAGTTGAGGAAGCTTAGCGCGGCAGAGCGATCTTGGAAGTTGCTTCTGCAACCTGAGCGCCTTCACCTCGCTGGCTTAGACCGTTCGTCTCGGGTATTTCGCTCTTCCTTATATTTGTCTTCTTGGTTTTCGGTTTGCTCTCTTAATCTTATTACTCGTCCTTGCAGACCTCCCCGAAGCTCGTCCTATTCTGAGACCTGCACCCGAGAGCATGGCCGAGCCTCGACCCGCCTTGAAGCCTCTTTCCAAAGTGAAGGCCCCCCCAAGATCGACTCTGCTGTCCGGGTCTCGACCTTCGAAGTAGCAGAAGACCACGGGCAAGGGGAAGGAAACGGTCGCTCCACCTACTGTCGCGCCCGCCGTTCCCCAGGTGGTCGTCCTTTCCGACCCTGATGAGAGGGCCGAGGAAGCGGGGCCGACCCATCCAGTGACTCAGGTGACACCTGAGTTGGGGCCTGCCGCTGAGGAGGTCTCAGGGCCGAGGGAGGCCCCGTGTAAAGAATCCCCGAGAAGGGAGATGACTCAACCGGAGTCCCCCTTCACGAAGATCATTGCGGGGATGGTTCCTTGGGCGCTTGCCCACGGGAGCGAGAGAGACTTCGCCAACTATTACAACGCTTCGACGGCCCAGACCCTCGGGCATGCAGCGAGGCTGCTTTTTGAGGTAGACTTTTCTTCATTCTTGTGTCGCTCTCTGGTTAAGTTTTTCAACACAGCTCACCGTCTCTGTATTGCAGCTGGCTCCTTGCCTCGTCAAAGCAAGCTCGGAGCTAGTCGCCTCCCAGAAGCTCGCAGCCGAGACAGAGACTGCGAAGAAGGTAGCGGCCGAGGCTGAGGGCCGTAGAGAGATCGCTGAGGGCCGGATCGGCATCATGACCGGCGATCTTTCTATTGCTCGGAAGATGGCCGCGGACGCCCGTGCTGCCCTCGAAGGAGTCAAGGCCGACCATGCTCGTCTGACTTCGCTCCTTCAAGAAGCCGAAGAGAGGGAGCGGCGCCTCCTCCGAGTCCATGGCGAGTGCGAGGGTGTTCTTGCCCGCGCGAAGGCCGAGGCCGCCGGCCTTATCCAAGAAGCTCAGGAAGAGACGCGCCGAGCCAAGGAGGAGTGAGACAGAGCCATGGAGGCCTTCCTCGAATCTGCCGAGTTTGAGGAGGAGAGGGACCACCTTTTTCAAGGTGGTTACAAGGCCTGCGTTTTGGAGATGAGGGCGGCCTTCCCTGATCTCGATCTCTCCGCCTTTGAAGTCGACAGTCCGACCGCCGAGGCTGCCGAGGGCGACGCCGCTGAAGGAGATGTTGCTCCCGACGAGGCCGGTCCCTCGGGCCCGCCTAGGACTGAAATTCTGACTAAACGGGAGAGTCGGACATTGTACTTTTCTTTTTGTAATAATTTTTTTTTGTAACTGGCCCGACATTGGGTACTTATATGAAATTTTACTTTTATTGAGTCGACTTCAATTACAGCGTGTTTGATTGTATCTTACGGGTAATAAGTCTTGAGATGCTCGGCATTCCAAGGATGAGGCAACGGCTGCCCATTCAGGTCTTCCAGCCGGTAGGTTCCAGGTCGGATGGTGCCTGAGACGACGTAAGGGCCTTCCCAATTCGGCCCTAATGTACCCGACGCAATTTCCTTAGTATTCGGGAAGGTCCTTCGGAGGACCATGTCCCCGGTTCGGAATCGTCGTACTTTAACTCGACGATTGTAAAACTGAGATACCTGTCTTTGTCGAGTCATCACCTTCAATCTAGCACTTTCTCTTCTTTCTTCCAACGAATCAAGTGCGAATGAGAGGAGTTCACCATTCTCTCGTTCATTATACAGGTTGACTCGGGTTGAACCAATACCGATCTCAACTGGTGCGACTGCTTCCGCACCGTAACATAGAGAGAAGGAGGTTTCTCCCGTCGCGGTCCGTGCTGTGGTCCGATAGACCCACAGTATATTCGGAAGTTCTTCGGCCTATGCTCCCTTTGCTTCGTCGAGTCTTGTCCGGAGATGCTGCTTTATGATTTTGTTGATCGCCTCGACCTGTCTGTTCGTCTGAGGGTGATGAGGCGAGGCGTATACGTTACGAATCCCGAGGTTACCGCACATCTCACGGAATTGTTTGTTGTCGAACTGCCTTCCATTGTCTGTCACTATCGTCCGGGGTATACCAAACCGACATATGATATTCTTCCAAACGAAACTGGTGACCCTTTGCTCGGTAATTTTCGCCAATGGTTCTGCTTTAGCCCACTTCGTGAAGTAGTCCACCGCTACCACGGAAAATTTAGTCTGACCCTTTCCCAATGGAAAGGACCCGATTATGTCTATTCTCCACTGCGCAAAAGGCCACGGTCCCGACATCGGAGTCAGCTCCTCGAGGGGTTGTCTCGGGATCACTGCGAACCGCTGACACTTGTCGCATCTTTGGACGAATCGTTTGGAGTTATGCTGTATGGTCGGCCAGTAATATCCCTGCCACAACACTTTGTTGGCGAGCGAGCGTCCTCCTGAATGGTTTCCACATATTTCTTCGTGTATCTCTCGTAAGATATAATCGGCTTCTTGGGAGTCGACGCACCTTAGTGGAAGAGTATGAAAGCCTTTTTTGTACAGAATCTCATTCAAGATAGTGTAGCGCGAGGCTCGAATTTTTAATCGCCGTGCCTCGGCTCGGTCTTCTGGCAGTTCACCGTTGTTGAGGTAGCGGACGAGTGGGTCAAACCAAGCAGTCGCTGGATAGATGGGAAATAGGACCGAGACTGTCGGCTCGTTTACGCTTGGTTCAGGGACATGTTCAATTGGAACTGACCGAGGTATGTCTTTCTCATCTGCTGAGGCAAGCTTTGCTAGTAGGTCAGCTTTGGCGTTGTCGGTTCTGGATATTCGAAGTACTTCACACTTCTGGAATCCACTGATCAATTCTTTAGCCTTTTCCATGTACGCCTTTAACTGTTCTTTCCGAGTCTAATAAACGCCGGAAACTTGGTTAACAACCAATTGTGAGTCGCTGAAAACGTTCAAATGGGTCACGCCCAGACTCGCGGCGAGTCTGAGGCCTAATAATAAGGCTTCGTATTCTGTTGTATTGTTGGACGCTTGAAAGCCGAGTCGTAAGGCATATTGCATACAAGTTTGGTCGGGAGTTTCTCACACTACCCCTGCCCCGCTTGCCTTCGAGTTGGATGATCCGTCGACAAATAGCTTCCAGGGTGTCGGCCCGAGAGAGGAGGAAGCCTCGGGTACATTAATTCCCTCTGGTTCGGGCATATTATTGGGATTAGGAACCACTTCGACAAGGAAGTCGGCGACGGCCTGTCCTTTTAAAGCAGCCCTGGGCCGGTAATGTATGTCAAATTCACTTAATTTGACTGCCCATTTTGTAAGTCGGCCAGAGGCTTCCGGCTTTTGGAGAATCTGGCGGAGTGGTAAATCGGTCACAACGACGATGGTGTGGGTCTGAAAGTATGGCCGAAGGCGTCGTGATGAAACTACAAGAGTGAAGGCTACTTTCTCAAGCTGAGGATACCTTGTCTCGGCTAGCAGCAAGGCTTTGCTAATAGACTGGCAGCTGTTTCCCTTGACTCTCTCGTATTAATGCTGAGCTTACTACGGCTTCAGACACGGCCAAATACAACAACAACACTTCACCAGGCTCGGGCTTAGATAACAGCGGTGGAGATCCGAGGTAAACCTTCAGTTCTTGAAACGCTTTCTCACATTCGTCCATCCACATCATCGTCTGTCTTCCCTTCAATTGCTTGAAGAATGGGAGACACTTGTCTGTGGCTCGGGAAAGGAAGCGATTGAGTGCGGCCACTCTTCCTGTTAACCTTTGAACATCTTTGATCGTTTTGGGAGATTTCATTTCGAGTAAGGCTTTGATTTTCTCGGGATTCACTTCGATTCCTCGCTGACTAACGAGGAAACCGAGGAATTTTCCCGAGCTCACGCCAAACGCGCACTTGCTGGGGTTCAGCTTCATTTTATATTTACGCAGAGTCAAAAACATTTCTTCCAAGTCCTTCTCATGGTCGGACTCCTGTTTACTTTTGACGAGCATATCATCAATATAAACTTTCATCGTTTGGCCAATTTGCCGGGCGAACATTTTGTTCACCAACCTCTGATATGTCGCTCCGGCATTCTTTAACCCAAACGGCATCACTCGGTAACAGTAAAGGCCTTTGTCGGTGACAAAGGCGGTTTTTGATTTATCATTCTCATGCATTACAATTTGATTATAGCCTGAATAGGCGTCCATAAAGCTTAGCAGTTCATGACCCGATGTACTATCAACCAGCTGATCGATGCGAGGAAGAGGGAAGCTATCCTTGGGGCAGACTTTGTTTAGATCCGTATAGTCTATACAGACTCGTCATTTCCCATTGGCTTTCTTCACGAGTACGACATTAGTTATCCATTCCGAATAGTATATCTCTTCGATAAACTTGACTTTAAGAAGCTTGCCGACCTCCTCTCCTATGATAGTGTACCTTTCCGGGCCGAGAGGGCGACGTTTCTGTCGGATGGGCCTGTAGGTTGGGTCGATGTTGAGTCGGTGTGTTATGACCGAGGAATCGATCCCAGGCATGTCTTCATGACTCCAGGCGAAGACATCGGCATACCGTCGAAGCAAGGTGATTATCCGTTCTCTAAGAGGCTGGCTCAAGGATGAGCCGATTCGGACTACTTTTGAAACGTTCGTCTCGGTTAACGGCACCGAGACGAGTTTTTCTATTGGTTCTCCCCGCTCGTGCAACCCAATACGGGGGTCCAGTGATTCAATCATTGAAATCTCAGCCGGGGCTTTTACTGCGATGGCGTAGCACTTTCGAGACTCTTACTGGTCTCCTTTCACTATCCCTACTCCCGACTCGGTCGGGAATTTCATGGAAAGGTGGTAGGTAGACACCACGACCTGAAGGAGGCTAAGAGACGGTCGGCCGAGGGTGGCGTTATACACTGATGGTTGGTCCACGACTAGGAAGTCGACCATCCCGGTCCTTTGATGGGGCGCGGTTCCCGCGGTGAGCGGCAGCGAAACGATTCCCTCTGGGAGTACCTGTCCGCCCGAGAAACCGATAAGTGGGGTTCGGAAAGGCCGTAGTACCGACCGACCTATACTCATTCTATCGAATGCTGGAGCGAATAGGACGTCCGCTGATGACCCTGTATCCACCAGTATCCGAAACACTTTTCTATTCGCGATGGTGAGGGTGACTACGAGCGCATCATCGTGAGGATGATGAATGTCTCAAGCATCTTCTTCAGTGAACGAGATACAATATTTCTCTCATTTTTTCTCCTTGGGAGGCCGAGATAGCAGGAGAACCTCGGACTCGGGGCGGTCGAGGCTTCTGGCGTGGTTTCTTCGGGCGTTATTTGAATCCCCGCCGCCTCGATGACCCCCGACGATCGTTCGAATTTCTTCTTGGGGCCGCTCTTCACTCGGTCCCGCGGCGACACCGGTCCCTACCGTATGTTCTCTCAACCGGCCCTCTTTAATCAGCCGCTCAATCTCGTCCTTCAAGTGATAACAATCACTCGTGTTGTGACCGTGATCACGATGGTAGTGGCAATATTTGTTCTTGTTCCGACGATCAGGGTTCCCTCGCATTTTTCGAGGCCAGTTGACGAAGCCCTCGATCTTGATCTCCATCAGTACTTGTTCAGGAGATTTGTTCAGGGGGGTATATGCAAAGAATTTTCTATCTGGTTGCCTCCCTGGCCTGCTGTCATCTCGCCCCCGGTCGTCTTTTCGCTTTCTTCCTCCGGCTGAGTCGGCTTCTTTTTTGGTCGACTCTTTTACCGATGGTTTCGTATTCTGAATTTTCTCTCTTAGGAGTCGTGTCTCCTCCGCATCGGCGTATTTGTCCGACCGAACCATAAACTCGCCCAGAGTATCGGGCGGGTTTTTGTCCAGTGACGCCAAAAAAGGCTTGTCTCTAACTCCCTGCATGAGAGCGTTGAGAGCTGTCTCCTCAGAATGCTTTCGAACTTGCAGGGACTCGAAATTGAAGCGTTTAATGTAGTCTTTTAGTAGCTCTCCTTCCCTCTGAACTATGTTGTTCAGATGCGCGGGAGGCTTCAGTTTCTTCTTTCCGCTAATGAAATTGCTGAGGAAGGCGTCACTAAGTTCAGCGAATGACTTTATCGATCTGGGTTTCAATTGTTTAAACCAAAGTCGAGCTACGTCCGTCAATGTCAGAGAAAACGCTCGGCACACAACAGCGTCCGAGGCGTCTTGCAATTCCATATAAGTCCTGAAGCATTCAAGATGCTCTGTTGGATCGGTCTTCCCGAAAAATGAAGTTATCTGGGGTAAGCGAAACCTTTCCGGCAACCGGGCCCGCATTACCTCGTCCACGAACGGAGAAGCCTTTTCTTCGTGTTTGGTCGGATCTGAGTTCCGACCGTGCTTTATATCCTCCATCTTCTCTCGGACCTCGTTCTTGAAGTCCTGTATGTCAGCCTTCTAGGGTTCGGCGCTCTCAGCCGTTTCTTCAGCGTCTGCAGGTAGCCGACTGCGCCTCCTCTGATCTATTCTATGCCTCAGATCAGAGGGAGGCAGAACGGTTGTTGCTGAACGAGCAGGCACTGGGTGACTTGGTTCTCGAGGCTGACTCGATCGTCTAGGCGACTGTGGCGCGGGAGGCTGCGCTACAGACGCTGGTGGATGAGCTGGTGTCGACTCTTGGCGCTGCATCTGCTGGTTGCACAGTTGTTTCAGCATGTGTTTCATGGCAGCCATCTCGGAACGCATTTCCTGAACCTCGCGATCCAGGTATACGTTCCCTTGGTTGGGCTGGCTTGCAGTCGCAGGCGGTGCTGCCGGGGGAGCTCCCTGAGCGACGCTAGCGGTGGCCTCCCTAGCTTCATCTGGGTCCGTCCTTCTTGTTCTTTGTCACGCCCCAAACCCGAAAATCGAATTCACATGAATCCCGATTGCCGAATCCGGTGTCGACAGCCTCCGTAGTGCCCCATTCTCGGCTTCTGATAATCTAATGCCAGATTCCGATCCTGGGATCCTACAAGGAGGATTTTCAGAATGATTTTTTTTTTTTTTTTTTTTTTTTGTAAAGGAGCATAACCACAGACATAACCAAGTCACAAAACAACATCACCACGTATCCACTATAACAACAATTTTAAGTACAATGCAGAAAGGGAAATACAAGGTGATCAAAAGCTCCAAAAAGGTCCTGATGTGCACTCCTGTCTCAGCGCTGCTGTCGTCCAACGCTACCTGCACGCAACTATCGTGCATAAGCTTTCAAAAGCTTAGAGGATGGTGCAAGTGTGTGCGTAAGGCAAATGCCAAGTGTACAGTATCAGAACAATGCGGAAGCATGCGGTAAGTCCATGAATATACCAAGGCTGTGTAATGCAAGGCATGATGCGAGATATGAATGTCATCGGCCACACCGATGCGATACAAGGCCTACATAGCCAAATGTCATATGCGAAATGCAATCCAAGCAAGTCGGTATTCCTCAAATGCGTATATCAGTACAGTTCCTCTCTGGATATCACCGGGGTCCAATACACTTCGCAGAGACTGCCACCTCCCTAGCTGCACAGTCAAGCAAGCGGATAAGACCTCACTATCCGCCTGACCAGTAGTATGCCAATACCTACCCGGCTCGTCGATAGCGGACTCATTTGCGAGCTAGTCAAACTCAGCCTAGCTTATAGCCCTCTCACTCAGGCGGATAAGGCCACACCCCCTTCCAACCGACCACGACACAGTGGGAGACGCGGCCTACTGGTATTTGGCACTCGGGCGCTCGTGTATCCACTCGGTCTAGACGTTGGAGCATCTCCTGGTACCAAAAAGGTTCTGGGACTCTCACCCAAGGACATCCTAAGTGCCCACAGTGCTAGGATAAGTATTTTCGGTATCCAATACGGCCATCCACGATGTACCTGTGGAGCCACGGCCCTGCGTGCAGTGATCAAGTCATACGTATGCGAGATGCATGAATCACGCTGTCAAAACATGCAGCAATCCAGCGCGTACTGCGCAATCATGTGGGGTGCTCAGTCACCTAACGAGCCCCATAGATGGTCTGCCCAATGGCGTATGCTATGGTCAGTCATTACTCATATCAAGCATACATATGATGCGTATGGGCATGAGCCATGAGATTATTCTAAACATGTTATTAGGCAATGAATAGTAACAGGTATGGACCTATCAATGGGCCCTAAAGAGAATTACAATGCGGACATTTAACCAACATCGTACATACAATGTGGACGTCAAACCAACATTGTTTCCCAGGCACGGTTTGCCATAAATATCATTTCACGAACCATGAGAAACGTTCATTGCAATGGACTCTAAGGACTTCCGTTGGACCTCGATCCCTGGGCCCTGGATATATCAAAATGGGTTGTATTACATGGGACTCACATTCACCAAATGGGTTGCATTAATGGGCCTCACCAATGAGCCTTATGTACATTGCAATGGTCCATGATCCATGGGCCTTGAAATACATCAAAGTGGGACTACACACATGAGCTTTAAATAGGTCCAATGGGCCATTCTATTTGCGCCCCATGCACATCAAATGGGCTTGATCCCATGGGCTTTATAGGTACCAAATGGGCTTATTTCCGTGGGCTTTATATGTGCACCAAGGTGGGCCTAATTGAATGGCCAAGAATGGGCCAACATGGCCCTATACACATACCATGGTGGCCCATTTGAACCATAGATCTAGTTCATTTTGGCACAAGCCATGAAATAATTTTACAACGACCAATAACTGGACGGCTTAGATGCAACATTTGCATCATGGCGGGGGGGGTCACATGAAGGCCCATCGTCACAATCAAATTATGATTAATATATAATTTATAAACAATATATGTGATATAATATTTTATGTACATATATATATATATATATATATATATATATATATATATATATATATATATATATATATATATATATATATATATATATACACTGTTATATGCATCTGCATATGCACACACACACACGCATACACACACGCACACACACATATGCACTCACACATGCATACATACGCACACGCACGCCTACACATATGTACAGTGGGCTCCACCGTCCGTACGGACGGTGGATTGCAAACACCACTTCTCTGTGGGTCCCATGTGGGGCCCACCATAGCATATATTTTTCATCCAACCAGTTGACCAGGTCACACGTTCCTGAGAGAAAGGAAGACACAAATTTCACCTTTATTCAAAACTTCTGTGGCCCACAAAAGAGTCCAATGGTAGACACTCAATTCACACTGTTTCATATGATGTGGGCCACCCGAGCGTTGGATTTGGTTGAAACTAGGAGGAGGGCCCACCTGAGGAGGGGACCACCTTATGAACGGCGTGGATTCACATATACATCATGGTGGGGCCCACGGCAGCAGCCGTGGGTGGCTGCACGTCAGCCCGCGCCCGCCTGCTGCAGCTCCTGCTGCACGTCAGAGGCTTAGCCTCTTTGCAAATTTTTTTAAAGAAAAAAATGGAATCCCTTATTTTTGGGGTTTTTGGCATTTGGGGCCCACATCCAACAGATCCACCCCGTCCATTGGTTTCAGGGGCCCGTAACAATTGAAATGAGTCCGAAGTTCAATTTTTTTGGTAGCATAGAAATACCAGAAAATTATCCAACGGTAACGGCCAATGTTTCCCTTGCTATGACCCACATGACATTCAGATCAGTCCCATTCTTTTATTTGACGGTTAAAGCTATATGGACAAGAGGATGGACGGCTTGGATCGGACTAAAACATCAGGGTGGGGCCTATGCAAGGAGGCCACCCCATTTTTTTTTCTTTTCTTCTTTCCTTCTTCCCTTTTTCTCTCTCTTTTTCTTTTCTTCACAGCGTCCAGCGTCTGGGACGCTGGACGGTTAAATAAATTTATTTATTTATTTATTTTTATATATATGGCAGGCCCTGATGAAGTGGGCCACCACCTGATGGGCGGCATGGAAATGGTGTGAAAGGTGGGCCCCACTTGGATAAAATAAATGCATCAAGATGGGATCTATTCAAGTGGGCCACCCCATTCTTTTGTAACAAATAAAATAAAATAAATTAAAAATAAAAAATAAAATAGAGAGAGAGAGACATGGAGAGTGGGTCACGGCTTATGATGGAGGGTCCCCGTCATTATGGGCCCTCCCTTACATGAAATCATACAACAACGGACCCCTTTGAACGAAGGACCATCAAAAATGTAAATCAACGGTGGAGATCCATTCTCCACCGTTATGGACGGTCTAGATGACCTTTTTGAAATGAAGTAAACATCATGATGGGGTCCATGGAGAATGGCCCCATCATGGAACGATCATGATGATCTAAGTGGTCCATCGGCCACAAATAAAGGTCCCAAGTGAGATCCACACCATTGATCGGTGGGCCTCACTTGGTCCACCATAAAAACACATAAATCTACCCTATAGAAGCACCCACCTCTTGATCTTCTTGGTCCGTTGGATAGCCGGTCTCCTAGAGCTTCACTTTGATGGTGGAGATGAGGAATAGATGGCTAGGATGGGAGATTTGGGAGTGGAAAGTGGGCCTCACATATGCACTTCTCTCCATGGGGAGACTTGGACGTTGGATGCTCTCCCTTGCTTGGGTTGAAGTGTTTGAGAAATGAGAGAGAGAGAGGGGTGATTAATGAGAGATGGAGTGATGTGAGGTGAGTGATGGGTGAAGTGAGTGATGGGTGAAGTGAGAGGTTAGTTGACTTAGGTGGTTGCTTGTCTTGTGGAGAAAGGAAGCATGGGTGTGTGTGTACTTGACATGAGAGGTGATTGATGGGTGATTGATGGGATTGATGGGACATATTGTAGAGATTCCTTGGGATTTACAACGCGCGGTGTTTTTGCTCGAACTGAACGTGGGTCCGTATCTCATCGTCTGGGTATCAGATCGGTGCGTGAGTTGCGGCGTTGGAACCGCGGCGACGGTGCGGTCGCAACGATACAAGTCTTGGATTAAGCCGGCTCAAATGAATAGGATACGACTTACGGTCGTGCGCAACGTCAACCGTAAGTCGCGGATTGCCGGAATCTGACGAGAAGGGTCGCGGAAATCAACGGAACAGTGCGGATTAGGATACGGGTCTTACAGCTCTCCCCACCTAATAAAAATTTCGTCCTCAAAATTTACACTACCATGGCAACTGACCATAACTCAAAGAGGAAATAGGGAATATGACATCATATATAATTCAAGCACCATGATACATCATACAATCAATCGTCAAAGAGATGGGGATAACGCTCGCGGATCTCTGCCTCGCGCTCCCAAGATGCCTCATCTACACTATGGTGGCCCCACTGTACTTTCACCAAGGGAATGACCTTGGTTCTGAGGACCTGCTCCTTTCGATCGAGGATACGAACTGGCTGCTCAATATAAGAAGCGTCCTCACGAACCTCCAACGGCTGCCAATCGATAACAGGGACGATGTCTGACCCACACTTCCTCAACATAGAGACATGGAAGACGTTGTGGACGCCAGACAACTGCGATGGCAAGGCAAGCCGGTAAGCCACAGCGCCAATGCGCCCAGTGATCTCGAAAGGTCCTATGAATCTCGGGGCAAGCTTGCCCTTCGTTCCAAAACGAACTACACCCTTCATGGGTGAGACCTTGAGATACACATAGTCCCCAACGGCAAACTCCAAGGGACGACGCCGACGATCAGCAAAACTCTTCTGCCGGCTCTGAGCTGTGCGCATCCTCTGTCTGATGATGTCGATAGCCTCTGACGTCTGCAGCACAAGCTCGGGACCTAGGAGACGTCGCTCTCCAACCTCAGTCCAACAACTCAGAGATCTGCACGGTCTGCCATATAATGCCTCAAAAGGAGCCATGCCAATGGTCGCCTGATAGCTGTTGTTGTACGCGAACTCGGCCAATCGCAGGTGCTCGTCCCAACTACCCGCGAAATCAATCGCGCAAGCCCGAAGCATATCCTCAAGGATCTAGTTGACCCTCTCGGTTTGTCCATCGGTCTGCGGATGATACGCGGTGCTGAGCTGCAAATCAGTGCCCATCGCTCTCTGAAAGCTCCTCCAAAACTGAGATGTAAACCTCGGATCTCGGTCTGAAACAATCGAGACAGGAACACCATGCAATCTCACGATCTCATCAATGAACATCCTAGCGAGCCGATCTGTATGCCAAGTCTCACGAATCGCAAGAAAATGTGATGACTTCGTCAGGCGGTCCACAACAACCCAGATGGCGTCATGACCGCGCTGAGTCCTCGGCAAACCCAAGACAAAATCGGTAGATATATGCTCCCACTTCCACATCGGAAATCGAATTCACATGAATCCCGATTGGCGAATCCGGTGTCGACAGCCTCCGTAGTGCCCCATTCTCGGCTTCTGATAATCTAATGCCAGATTCCGATCCTGGGATCCTACAAGGAGGATTTTCAGAATGATTTTTTTTTTTTTTTTTTTTTTTTTTGTAAAGGAGCATAACCACAGACATAACCAAGTCACAAAACAACATCACCACGTATCCACTATAACAACAATTTTAAGTACAATGCAGAAAGGGAAATACAAGGTGATCAAAAGCTCCAAAAAGGTCCTGATGTGCACTCCTGTCTCAGCGCTGCTGTCGTCCAACGCTACCTGCACGCAACTATCGTGCATAAGCTTTCAAAAGCTTAGAGGATGGTGCAAGTGTGTGCGTAAGGCAAATGCCAAGTGTACAGTATCAGAACAATGCGGAAGCATGCGGTAAGTCCATGAATATACCAAGGCTGTGTAATGCAAGGCATGATGCGAGATATGAATGTCATCGGCCACACCGATGCGATACAAGGCCTACATAGCCAAATGTCATATGCGAAATGCAATCCAAGCAAGTCGGTATTCCTCAAATGCGTATATCAGTACAGTTCCTCTCTGGATATCACCGGGGTCCAATACACTTCGCAGAGACTGCCACCTCCCTAGCTGCACAGTCAAGCAAGCGGATAAGACCTCACTATCCACCTGACCAGTAGTATGCCAATACCTACCCGGCTCGTCGATAGCGGACTCATTTGCGAGCTAGTCAAACTCAGCCTAGCTTATAGCCCTCTCACTCAGGCGGATAAGGCCACACCCCCTTCCAACCGACCACGACACAGTGGGAGACGCGGCCTACTGGTATTTGGCACTCGGGCGCTCGTGTATCCACTCGGTCTAGACGTTGGAGCATCTCCTGGTACCAAAAAGGTTCTGGGACTCTCACCCAAGGACATCCTAAGTGCCCACAGTGCTAGGATAAGTATTTTCGGTATCCAATACGGCCATCCACGATGTACCTGTGGAGCCACGGCCCTGCGTGCAGTGATCAAGTCATACGTATGCGAGATGCATGAATCACGCTGTCAAAACATGCAGCAATCCAGCGCGTACTGCGCAATCATGTGGGGTGCTCAGTCACCTAACGAGCCCCATAGATGGTCTGCCCAATGGCGTATGCTATGGTCAGTCATTACTCATATCAAGCATACATATGATGCGTATGGGCATGAGCCATGAGATTATTCTAAACATGTTATTAGGCAATGAATAGTAACAGGTATGGACCTATCAATGGGCCCTAAAGAGAATTACAATGCGGACATTTAACCAACATCGTACATACAATGTGGACGTCAAACCAACATTGTTTCCCAGGCACGGTTTGCCATAAATATCATTTCACGAACCATGAGAAACGTTCATTGCAATGGACTCTAAGGACTTCCGTTGGACCTCGATCCCTGGGCCCTGGATATATCAAAATGGGTTGTATTACATGGGACTCACATTCACCAAATGGGTTGCATTAATGGGCCTCACCAATGAGCCTTATGTACATTGCAATGGTCCATGATCCATGGGCCTTGAAATACATCAAAGTGGGACTACACACATGAGCTTTAAATAGGTCCAATGGGCCATTCTATTTGCGCCCCATGCACATCAAATGGGCTTGATCCCATGGGCTTTATAGGTACCAAATGGGCTTATTTCCGTGGGCTTTATATGTGCACCAAGGTGGGCCTAATTGAATGGCCAAGAATGGGCCAACATGGCCCTATACACATACCATGGTGGCCCATTTGAACCATAGATCTAGTTCATTTTGGCACAAGCCATGAAATAATTTTACAACGACCAATAACTGGACGGCTTAGATGCAACATTTGCATCATGGCGGGGGGGGTCACATGAAGGCCCATCGTCACAATCAAATTATGATTAATATATAATTTATAAACAATATATGTGATATAATATTTTATGTACATATATATATATATATATATATATATATATATATATATATATATATACACTGTTATATGCATCTGCATATGCACACACACACACGCATACACACACGCACACACACATATGCACTCACACATGCATACATACGCACACGCACGCCTACACATATGTACAGTGGGCTCCACCGTCCGTACGGACGGTGGATTGCAAACACCACTTCTCTGTGGGTCCCATGTGGGGCCCACCATAGCATATATTTTTCATCCAACCAGTTGACCAGGTCACACGTTCCTGAGAGAAAGGAAGACACAAATTTCACCTTTATTCAAAACTTCTGTGGCCCACAAAAGAGTCCAATGGTAGACACTCAATTCACACTGTTTCATATGATGTGGGCCACCCGAGCGTTGGATTTGGTTGAAACTAGGAGGAGGGCCCACCTGAGGAGGGGACCACCTTATGAACGGCGTGGATTCACATATACATCATGGTGGGGCCCACGGCAGCAGCCGTGGGTGGCTGCACGTCAGCCCGCGCCCGCCTGCTGCAGCTCCTGCTGCACGTCAGAGGCTTAGCCTCTTTGCAAATTTTTTTAAAGAAAAAAATGGAATCCCTTATTTTTGGGGTTTTTGGCATTTGGGGCCCACATCCAACAGATCCACCCCGTCCATTGGTTTCAGGGGCCCGTAACAATTGAAATGAGTCCGAAGTTCAATTTTTTTGGTAGCATAGAAATACCAGAAAATTATCCAACGGTAACGGCCAATGTTTCCCTTGCTATGACCCACATGACATTCAGATCAGTCCCATTCTTTTATTTGACGGTTAAAGCTATATGGACAAGAGGATGGACGGCTTGGATCGGACTAAAACATCAGGGTGGGGCCTATGCAAGGAGGCCACCCCATTTTTTTTTCTTTTCTTCTTTCCTTCTTCCCTTTTTCTCTCTCTTTTTCTTTTCTTCACAGCGTCCAGCGTCTGGGACGCTGGACGGTTAAATAAATTTATTTATTTATTTTTTTTTATATATATGGCAGGCCCTGATGAAGTGGGCCACCACCTGATGGGCGGCATGGAAATGGTGTGAAAGGTGGGCCCCACTTGGATAAAATAAATGCATCAAGATGGGATCTATTCAAGTGGGCCACCCCATTCTTTTGTAATAAATAAAATAAAATAAATTAAAAATAAAAAATAAAATAGAGAGAGAGAGACATGGAGAGTGGGTCACGGCTTATGATGGAGGGTCCCCGTCATTATGGGCCCTCCCTTACATGAAATCATACAACAACGGACCCCTTTGAACGAAGGACCATCAAAAATGTAAATCAACGGTGGAGATCCATTCTCCACCGTTATGGACGGTCTAGATGACCTTTTTGAAATGAAGTAAACATCATGATGGGGTCCATGGAGAATGGCCCCATCATGGAACGATCATGATGATCTAAGTGGTCCATCGGCCACAAATAAAGGTCCCAAGTGAGATCCACACCATTGATCGGTGGGCCTCACTTGGTCCACCATAAAAACACATAAATCTACCCTATAGAAGCACCCACCTCTTGATCTTCTTGGTCCGTTGGATAGCCGGTCTCCTAGAGCTTCACTTTGATGGTGGAGATGAGGAATAGATGGCTAGGATGGGAGATTTGGGAGTGGAAAGTGGGCCTCACATATGCACTTCTCTCCATGGGGAGACTTGGACGTTGGATGCTCTCCCTTGCTTGGGTTGAAGTGTTTGAGAAATGAGAGAGAGAGAGGGGTGATTAATGAGAGATGGAGTGATGTGAGGTGAGTGATGGGTGAAGTGAGTGATGGGTGAAGTGAGAGGTTAGTTGACTTAGGTGGTTGCTTGTCTTGTGGAGAAAGGAAGCATGGGTGTGTGTGTACTTGACATGAGAGGTGATTGATGGGTGATTGATGGGATTGATGGGACATATTGTAGAGATTCCTTGGGATTTACAACGCGCGGTGTTTTTGCTCGAACTGAACGTGGGTCCGTATCTCATCGTCTGGGTATCAGATCGGTGCGTGAGTTGCGGCGTTGGAACCGCGGCGACGGTGCGGTCGCAACGATACAAGTCTTGGATTAAGCCGGCTCAAATGAATAGGATACGACTTACGGTCGTGCGCAACGTCAACCGTAAGTCGCGGATTGCCGGAATCTGAAGAGAAGGGTCGCGAAAATCAACGGAACAGTGCGGATTAGGATAAGGGTCTTACATTCTTGCCATTTGAATGGCTGGAGAAAGCGGCTTTTTATCCGGTTCCCACAGACGGCGTCAAACTGTTGTAGTGTTTTTATGGGACGACTTCCTTGCGACGGACCCTCCTTCACCTGCACAGAAACAATGTCAAGGGAACCCTGGCTAGAGCCGGGGAACCTCCGATGCTTAAGTCAGTTATCTGGTCAATAGCCAAGAGCTTGTCTCGATTAGTCTTGCGTACCTTCTTCTGTTCCAAGCTTAGAGATTTATACAGTTTGTCAATCCTTATCTTCAGAGGATTTTCTCCTGGGATCGCTCAGGATCCCGAGAATCTCGGGATCCGCTACCCGTATCTCTGGATTTTCGTAGATCAGCATCTGTCCTTGTTCCGCCACTCTCCGTCTCGGCTGGATCTCGACCGACTCTGGGGGAGTATCAGCCAGGTCGTGACCGAACCCGGGAGAGTCTCAGCCGATACAGGAGGACGGGTTCCCAGCCATGACCGACAGAATCAACTCCCTGAGGGGATCTTACTCTATCGGTTGAATGACTTTCACACGCTCGGCCTTTAGTGGGGTCATGCAGGCGAGGTTATCACTCTGACAGAGCGACTTTACTCGTCCTTACGCCTCCCGGCCTACCTTCTGTTCTGTCGGTGTTGTCTCGGATTCTTCAGGCAGTGTCGGCGAAGCCGACTTACTCTCATACGAATCTCAGAACTTTACCTGAGCTTGACACATTTTTCCCCAACAATCTCCATTACCCCACACACAATGAACGAGTTGGATCATGCCCGTATGCCACGCTGGCAAATATTTGGTGTGCGCTTATACCCTAGTGTGAGCAAACATGCATGATTCACCTGTGCTTAACTCACAGAGAAAAAGAAAAATTACAAGCCTGAATTAAATATCCCAGCCTTAATAGAGCTGGGTATGGAGCCGAGTAGGACCAAGTTAGGCGGACTAATCTCGAACTGGTTTTGGAATAAGCCTCATCCGAACTTGACTCCGAAAGTACCACCAGTTTAAGCTGACACCGATTCAAATATATATATATATATATATATATATATATATATATATATATATATATATATATATATATATATATATATATATATATATATATATATATATATATATATATATATATATATTGATGCAATTAGACCTTTGAGTACCTGCACAGGAAAAAGATAAAGGATACCCTCGATAGAGCAGGGGACCTTCCGATGCCAAAGTCAGGCTAAGATTATGGGTCTTATAGTATTGAGGGGTTCTGAGAGAGAGTTTTTGTGTACCTTTGTTTCCTGAAGAGCCCTCTTTTTATAGATGTGAATAGTCCCAGCGTAAGAAGATTCTCTCCTGATCTTTCGGGAGATTTGATTGAGTTACCACTTGTTTATGGATATTTTTCGATCCCGAGATTTTCGGGTTCGGGAATCCTTTTACAAAATTTTCGGAATGGTGTTTAAGATTATACTGTCTTTCCTTTGCTTGGCTCGGCCTTAACAGACATTGTTGTCTTGGCTGGCTCACAAGGGTAAAGTTTTTGCCTACTATCGGATGAAACAGGGTTGGTTTGGGACCAACGCCCTTTCTTAATCTCATAGTCGACTCTGCAACCAACCTTGTTTGGGTCGGTTTTATAGTCTATCTGGTGGCTTTTAGCTTTTCAACGTTGCTGGCTCTTTATCCGAGTCAGCTTCATGTGTCTCACTTATTCCGCCTATGGCTTTTGACTCTTTCAACTTCAATTGAGATTCATCTCTTACAAATTCGAGCTAAGCCTCTCCTCTAGGCTTTATCTTATCTCGGTTTTTCCTGTTGACTCGGACAATGAGAACAAACTCAGTTCGCTCTAAAATTGAGTTCTCGGACTTGTCATTTTTTTCCCCCAACAGTAAGCCCCCCTTACTTCTCGGGCTGACCTGTGGAGGATCGAGAATGAAGTTAGTCGGATTATGCATGGTTGTCTTATGCCTAGTCAGCTTACGCTCAGTTGGCCTAGCCTGGTCAGCTTACGCTTAGTTGGCTTATGAAATGGGTCGGCATGGATGGATCCTTGAAAATCCTTTAGTCGCTAACGGAAGAATTCTCTCCTTCTTCCCTTTGCTCCATATCCTCAATCGAGTTGTTTCCTTTTCGAATAGCACAATTCCAGGTGCGAGATCGAGCATTGAGCTAACTTGTCAAGGACGGGATGACCTGAACTGCATACGCTGAGGTAATCTGCCAAGGTCGAGCTAACCTATCGAGACAGAGCAGAACTGTTGAGGTTGAGCTGGACTGCCGAGGCTAAGCTGAGCTATTAAGGCTGAGGAGACCTATTGATGCCGAGGTGACCTGTTGAGGCCAAGCTAAGCTGTTGAGGCCGAGTTGGGCTGCCGAGGCTAAGTTGAGCTGTTAAGGTCAAGCTGAGCTATTGAGGTCGAGGTGACCTGTTAAGGCCGAGCTGGGCTACCGAGGCTGAGCTGAGCGGAACTCTTGAGCTGAACTGTGCTACCGAGGTTGAGCTAAGCTATTAAGGCCGAGCTGAACTATTGAGGTCGAGGTGACATATTGAGACTGAGCTAACCTGTTGAGGTCGAGCTGAGCCTATTAAGGTCGAGCTAAGCTGTTGAGACCGATGTGACCTCCTAAGGTCAAGCTAAGTTGTTGAGGCCGAGCTGAGCCTTTTGAGGTCATGACTTGTTGAGGCCGAGCTGAGCCTATTGAGGCTAAGCTAACCTGCTAAGGCTCAGCTTATCTGTTAAGGCAGAGCTGGGCTGTTAACGCCGAGCTGAGCTATTGAGGCCGAGATGACCTGTTAAGGCTGAGCTAAGCTGTTAAGGTCGAGCTGAACTATTGAGGCTGAGGTGACCTGTTGCAGCCGAGCTAAGCTGTTGAGGCCGAGCTGAGCCTTTTGAAGTTGAGATGACTTGTTGAGGCCGAGCTGAGCTTATTGAGGCCGAGGTAACCTGCTAAGGCCGAGCTTATCTGTCCAGGCAGAGCTGGGCTACCGAGGCTGAGCTGAGCGGAACTCTTGAGTTGAACTGGGCTACCGAGGCTGAGATAAGTTGTTAAGGTCGAGTTGAGCTATTGAGGCATAGGTGACCTGTTGAGGTCGAGCTGGGCTGCCGAGACTGAGCTGAACTGTTAAGGTCGAGTTGAGCTATTGAGGCTGAGGTGACCTGTCGAGACCGAGTTAACCTGTTGAGGTCGAGCTGAGCCTGTTGAGGCTGAGCTAAGCTGTTGAGGCCGATGTGACCTCTTAAGGCCGAACTGAGCCTTTTGAGGTCGAGATAACTTGTTGAGGCCGAGCTAAACTGCTAAAGCCAAACTTATCTGTCGAGGCAGATCTAGGCTACCGAGGCTGAGTTGAGCGAAACTTTTGAGCTGAACTGGGCTACTGAGGCTGAGCTGAGCTATTGAAGCCAAAGTGACCTGTTGAGGTCGAGCTAAGCTTTGAGGCCGATGTGACCTCTTAAGGCCGAGCTAAGTTATTGAGGCCGAGCTGAGCCTTTTGAGGTCGAAATGACTTGTTGAGGCCGAGCTAACCTGCTAAGGCCGAGCTTATTTGTCGAGGCAGAGCTAGGCTGTTAAGGCCGACCTGAGTTATTGAGGCCGAACAGACCTGTTGAGGCCGAGCTAAGCTGTTAAGGCCGAGCTGGGCTGCTAAGGCTGAGCTGAGCTATTAAGGTTGAGCTGAGCTATTGAGGCCGAGGTGACTTGTTGAGACCGAGCTAACTTGTTGAGGTCGAGCTGAGTTATTGAAGCCGAGGTGACCCGTTGAGACTGAGCTAACCTGTTGAGGCAGAGCTGGGCTGTTAAGGCCGAGCTGAGCTATTGAAGCCGATGTGACCTGTTGAGACTGAGCTAACCTGTTGAGGCAGAGCTGGGCTGTTAAGGCCGAGCTGAGCTATTGAGGCCGAAGTGATCTGTTGAGGTCGAGCTAAGCTGTTGAGGCCGAGCTGGGCTGCCGAGGTTGAGCTGATCTATTAAAGTGGAGCTGAGCTATTGAAGCCGAGGTGACCTGTTGAGACTGAGCTAACCTGTTGAGGTCGAGTTGAGCCTGTTGAGGCTGAGCTAAGCTGTTGAGGCCGATGTAACCTCTTAAGGCCAAATAAAGTTGTTGAGGCTGAGCTGAGCCTTTTGAGGTCGAGGTTATTTTGACAGTTATACCGCCCAACGAGCTCAGGGTTATTCAGGAAGAGCTTTGACTTGTCTGCAACAATGATTCAGGAAGAGCTTTCTTCTTTCATTTCGCTGTAGTAGATTATTTGGAGTATTTATGGTAGAGCAAGAACAGTTTAAGATGTCGTTTCCACAGACGGTGCCAAACTGTTGATGTAAAAATCCGATCCACTATCTTTAGACCTTTGAGTACCTGTATAGGAAGAAGATAAAGGAGACCCTGGCTAGAGCAGGGGACCCTCCGATGCCAAAGTTAGGCTAAGAATCTGGGTCTTATAGTATTGAAGGGTTCTGAAAAAGAGTTTTTGCGTACCTTTGTTCCCTGGAGAGCCCTCTTTTTATAGGCGTGAGAAGTCCCGGTGCAAGGGGATTCTCTCCTGATCTTTTGGGAGATTTGATTGAGTTACCACTTGTTTATGGATACTTTCTGGTCCTGAAATTTTTAGGTTCGGGAATCCTTTTACAAGATTTTCGGAATGGTGTTTAAGATTACACCGTCTTTCCTTTGCTTAGCTCGGCCTTAACAGACATTGTTGTCTTGGCTGGCTTACAAGGGTGAAGCTTTTGCCTATTGTCAGATGAAACAGAGTTGGTTCGGGACCAACGCCCTTTCTTAATCTAATAGTCGACTCTGCAACCAACCTTGTTTGGGTCGGTTTTATAGTCGGTCTGGTGGCTTTTAGCTTTTAGACGTTGCTGGCTCTTTAACCGTGTCAACTTCATGCGTCTCACTTATTCTGCCTATGGCTCTTGACTCTTTCAGCTTCGGTCGAGATTCATCTCTTATAAATCTGAGCTAAGTCTCTCCTCTAGGTTTTATTTTGTCTCGATTTTTTCTGTTGACTTAGACAACGAGAACAAACTCGATCGGCTCTATAATCGAGTTCCTAAACTTATCATTTTTTCCTCCAACAATATATATAAGAGAGAGAGGTAACGATAGCAGTGGGTGGCTGCCAGGCTTAAAAGGAAAAGAGGATAAGGGAGGGAGAGAGATTGGGATCGAATCGAGGTGGTTCAGAGTCGGTAGTGCAGAGATATTTAGAAATACGGTTTTTTTATTTTACATACCTGAATCTAAGTTTAATTGGTTATGAATTGTGTTAGATATGATGGGACTGAGTTTACGTTAGAGTCAAATAAAGTCCCTGGGTAATTCGAGCTCCACTCAATTTGATTTCGGACGGTGCAAAGCCTGCTGAGTTCGGACTGACTCACCCATTCAGTCCGGGTCAGTCGGACAAGTCAAGTCAAGCACACCAAATCATCAGGGCCGCCCTAGCCTTGAGTAGTCACTTTCAAGTAGCATCAGACTGTCCACGGTCAAGATGATTACAGCTGGCCCGAGAGGTGGTCCCCACTTTGAAGAGGAGAATATGAAAAAAATGAGACCGATCGACTCATCAGATGGACCACCTAACTAAAAAATAATAAACTGTTTTAACCAAACTGACAACGTTCCACGTTCAACGTAATCATGTGGCCTGCTTGATGAGTAGATGGGCCAGATTTTTAAGCCATCTTCAGAGTGAGACTATCTTATGCACCGATCAGATGTCCCACACGCTTTCCAAAGTGGCACGTGTGATGCACGTAAAAGTACGCGTGGAGAGCAGTGCTCGTAGGACCAGCAAACCTGTATTCTAATAGGTAGTCCCTCGTTACAAGCATATGAATGACCCTTGGACTGACAATAATAATGGAGGCAGGACGACTGACTGCGTGGACGACTCAACAACCCGTCGCGACCGACACCTACGGCTGTCAATGGGCCAGGCCCGGGTAGGTCTCAGCCCGTTTTAACTGTTTCGGGTCGGGCCGTCTCTATTCAAATTTAGGACACCTCAGTTGGCAAAAATAAAAGCGGAATTATTTAATACTCTGGCAACTGCGATGGTTGATACGCAGCACTCAGAAATTGTACACGTGGATACGTTAACTCAATTTATGCCGTCAAGTTTGCACGACCCACGGTGGTTCATAAACCCAAAGTCTCATTGATTGAATCATCTTAAACTTTGATTAGTGGACATCTGTTGGTTGAATTCGGACCCTCCACAATGTTTCATTTGAACCGTCCATTGAATAACCACCGTTAACCAGTTAGGAAATACTTATTCAGTGTAGTTATCGATAATACATCTGAATTGGGACCATTCATTCTAGTTATAGACCAGATTATAATATCTCTGTGCCTGCGTATTAACCATTACACTGTGCCAGAGTATCAAAAAAAAAAATTCCCTTGAAATAGGTTTTCTGTCCTTTCTCGCTTCCATTTAGCCTGTTTGTCCGTAGCAAATAAGGTCACCCTATGATCATGAGCATGCACTGCATGCTAGGGTTCTCAACTGGAACCAGAGGCCATATGCTTCTATGATCCTGACCATTGGTTTGTTGAAGTGCATTGTAGATGGACCTTGCCATAAAAATTCCCTTCCTGGGCCAGTTTTAATTTTTTAGTTTGTGTCCAGCAAATGGATGGTTCAGACCAGTTCCCAAAACTCATGGCTATTATCATCTAATCTTAGAGATTTTTAGGCCATGGTTCACTTAGAATGCGACTTGGATTTTTTTTTTTTTTCAATTTTAGCCATCCATTAAATGTGGTCAAATCCGATAATGAGATAATCAATGTATGTATTTTTCTTAAGTGCCTGCTTATTACTTGTTATGGGAAGATCCAAGCTCCTGATAAATCCAAGGGTAAGTACCAAATTAATTCAAGTGTATGAACAATCGAGGTGATACTTGTCCGACTTGGTGTGAGCGTCCCTGAAGAAGTCGTGCCCTATAAAGGCGCCCTTATTTTGAGGTTGCGGATCAAGGTAACATCCACACTCCGATGGGAAGTGGAGTTATCTACTTAACGTCTGATAGAAGATGAACGATCCGATCACCGATACCGATTGCAGGAAATCCAACCCGATAAGATAGGCCTGAAACCTTACCTTAAACATTAAAGGGGAGGATTCCAGGGCACTAGTTCAATTCGGAGCTCAGCCCAGACTGAGAAGACATCTCTCTTCAACCAGATAAATGATTCAGGCTAAGTGGTGTCATGTCAGTCAGACAAGCCGAGTTGAAACATTGTGCTAGGACTTCGCCTGCCAGATTCGGAAGCTACCATAAGTAAACGTGGCCGGTTACTTCGATCACGGACGCGCATGAACCGCCTGATACGTTACACGATCTATGGATTGCGCACAATATCTCCACGATCTCAGTATCCCGCTAATTGAGAAAATTGTGCCGACAATAACGGACCCAGACCGTCCAACAGTCAGGTATAAATATATTAAGACCCCACTGCTAAAGGTACGCAACAACTCTCACTCTCCTCTACTCTCCGCCTACACCTAGATTCCCTTGACCTAACTTAGGCATCGGAGGGTCCCCCGGCTTAGCCAGGATCGCCTTTGCCTGTTCTCACTGTGAAGGATCAAGACGCTGAAGTGATCCACAGCTCGGGAGAATGAGGGGAGAGCCGACCAAATTTTGACATCAACATTACCCATCATACTCTGCAAGAATATCAAAGATATTCTCTTCTGGCAAAGGTGGCGTGTTGCGTCCATTTTTTATCACCCTCAGCCCACATGCTCTTACATTGCTACGACTACTTGCAAAAGTAGCAAGTGTAGTTCGACAATCCCCGCACATGGGAATGTAGTTAAGCACATGAAAGATCAGAGCCATGCATCATGTGTTCCCCACCTTGGACATGCCCTGAACTTAAAATCATGCTATCCATTCATCATGTTGGCTCCATATGCATGAAAAATGGATGGATAGAGAAAAAGAACCACGATGATGATGATCTGACCTTCTGATCATTGGTATAGGGCATGCAAGCACTGGGCCCCGCATTTTAATGGCTTGGATCTTCCCCAAGTGTACCATGTTTCCACGAGTGCAATGAAGAAAGCCACTAAATTCCATGCGAGAGAAAACAACCATAGTCTTCTCAACGTTTCTTTCTATAGTCGTAAAGGGCTCGTTTGGCTGGGTGGATTGGAAGGGATTGAATGGTACTAGGGTGGATGGCATGGATTTCTAGGTAATGATGGTGTTGTCAGTGGACTGTCTTAAGATCCATGGGATAGCTCTCTCCCTGGATTGCCATATCCAGTTTGTTTGGTACGTGCGGCCAATCCGGGGATTAAACCTTCCCATCCCTTTCAATCCCTCGAACTAAACACATCCCAGGAAAATTTTAACGGATTACGGTGGATTGGATGGGATTTAAAGGTAATGATGGTGTTGTCAGTGGATTGTCTTAAGATCTAAGGGATTGGGATCAGATCACTGACTTTGTTTGGCACACCCGGCCAATCCCAGGATTTAACTTTCAATCCCTTCTAATATCATCCAATCCCTTCCAATCCGACCGGCCAAACGGGCCCTAAAAGCGAAGTGCGACGTGTATAAGCATCATGGTCTAGTAGAGCAATGGCTTAGTTAATCTATCAGGGCCTGTTTGGCCAGGCAGATTGGATGGAATTGGATGTTATTAGAGTGGATTGCACGGATTTCAAGGTAATGGCAGCTACGTTAGTTGATTGGTGCAAGATCTATGGGATTGCTATCTCGATTCTGTTTGGCATGTCGGGCCAATCCCGGGATTAAACCTTCCAATCCATTTCAATCCCTTGAACCAAACACGTCCCAGGAAATTTTGAAGGGATTAGGGTGGATTGGATGGGATTTAAAGGTAATGATGGTGATGTCAGTGGATTGTCTTAAGATCCATGGGATATTCCGAGATCAGAATCTAGTGTCTGTTTGGCATGCCTGGCCAATCTCGGGATCTATCTTCCAATCCTTTCCAATCCCCTCCAATCCCATCTAATCTGCCTGGGCAAATTAAGTTTTAAGAAAAGATAAGTGTATCTAATATGTACTTTAAGCCTTGTTCGAAGTTCAATCTTTTTATCTTATTTGATTTTGGTTTCTGCCCTTACTATTTTTTCAACGCGTGTTACATAAAGACACTTTGCGAGAGTTGCTTTTGCTAAAACTTTTGCCTAATGTTTGCTATTCTTAGGCTCTTTCATTAAATGTTTTCTAATATAAATACACCTCTAACTTACTAGCTTTAAAGTTCATCTTCACCACATGGTTTATATATCCATCACATGCATCTTTTAAGTCATTTGATCTAACCATGAGAAGCTAGGTATAAACAACATATTCAGTGTGTTAATAGGGTTATAAACAATCTCCAAAGGCTTCTTGGACAGTAATTTGAGACATGGAGAATCATGCTCAGTCAAATTATCAATGTTTTTATTAAAGGAAATGGAATTTGACCATTTATCAGGTGGGCCTTCAGTGCAGGATGCAAAGATACAAACAGAACTTGAATTCTGATAAATGGCCCCTATTAAGTATCCAATACGCAAGGTGTCACTGTTACAAAGAGGAGTTGCGACCTTGGTAGGCTCCACATATGGAAGCAGATTGGCTGGTGTACCTCACACCAGCTATATGGCTACTGCATTGACATCAAAAAGTTGTGGGTCCCATCATGAGGTATGTGTTATATCCAAACTCACTACGTGAAAAATGGAAAAAAAAAAGGACGGATTTCGAGACTCTTCTGGACCGTCTCTAAAATTGTTTGGTTTAAAGACGCTTTAGAGACTGCCGTAAACCGTCTCTAAAATTTTAGACGGCCCTTGACCATCCCTAATATTGTCTTAAAAATTCGAATGGTTGTTAACCGTCTATATGCGGCCATCTGAGACGGTCATCGACCGTCTCTATTAGTGACTGTTAAAAACCATGTCTATTAGAGACTGTCAACGACCGTCTCTATTAGAAAAGGGCCTTAGCCGTCTTATAGCCCTGTCAAAGACCGTTTCTATTCTACACTGTTAAAGACTGTCTCTATTAGATACTGTCAACGTCTGTCTCTATTAAAGAGTCTTAAACCGTCTCTAATGCTAAAATTTGACAATCGAAAAAAAAATAGTTAAGAAGCTTAGAAAAAATAATTAACAAATGTTTAAGAAAAATTTAGATTAAAAAAAAAAACTATGATTTTAAAAAATTCTAGATTTTGAAAAAAAATTAAGAACTTTGAATAATGTTGATAACTTTGAAAAAAAAAAGATTTCGATAAAAAAATTATATTTTGAAAAAGAAAATATAAAAAATTAAATAAAATTGTGAAAAAAATGACAAATTGTAAAAACATATATATTTTTTAAAAAAGAAAACTAGATTTTGTATTTTTACAAAAAATATTAAAAAGTTATATAACAAGATTTCAATAAAAAATTGATATTTTGAAAAAGAAAATTTTAAAAATTAAACAAATTGTGAAAAAAATGACAAATTATAAAAAAATATATTTTAAAAAAGAAAACTAGATTTTTTATTTTGACAAGAAAAACTGAAAAGTTATATAACAAAAGTGAAATTAAAAAAATGATATTTTGAAAAAAAAAATTTAAGAAATTAAACAAAATTGTGAAAAAATTGACAAATTGTAAAAAATATATATTTTTTTAAAAAAGAAAATTAGATTTTGTATTTTGACAAGAAAAATTGAAAAGTTAGATAACGAAAGTGAAATATTTTATAATAAAAATGATATTTTGTTAAAAGAGTAAAAATATATACATTTTGAAAAAAAAATGTTATTTTTAAATGGAAATTGAAATTTATCTGTGAAAAATAAAATTACTAAATTATTAGGCACATCCACTGGTTGAACCTTTAATCATTTTTGGACAATCTAATCAGTTCGGATTGAAGAATAAATAACTTCAGATGTTTAAATCAAATTTCACTGAAATTGTGTGATCAATCTTGTATGCCTAATATCTTTCTCATATGTAAACTGATTGAGGCAAGTAACTAGTCAAATTGAAGGTATTGATCAGTAAAATAGAGTGAATGAACCAAACATGTAAAATGGGCTAAATATTTTGGTCAAAATTGCGACCCAACTTAGTGACCTCGTGAGAACCTAAGAATTGATGTAAGTTTTGTGGGCCCCATCATGATGTGTGTCGAACATCAACACCGTGGATTTGATGTGTCCCCTTTAGGTTATGAGATATATCAAAAATCATCTATATACGAAACTCAAGTGGGACATACCATCTAAAACTATGTGAAGGCATCCTAAAAAATATAAAAGCACTTGGTGGGGCCCACATGAGTTTTGGATGCAGCTGAAAATTGGTCTGACCCCTCATTCAAGTGGGACACACATAATGAGTGGGTTGGATATGTGAATCACATTTAGGCAGGCCCAATATATGATTATGATTTTTTTTAAGGAAACCCCTCTCCACTATATTGTGTGGTGTGGCCCACCCAAGTCATGCATTGACTTTATTTTTAAGCTTTTGGCCCACCCAAGTCATGGATTGACTTTCTCCATATCGTTCAACGCTTTTCTCGGATCATTTTAAGATATTAACTAAAAAATGGGATGGGTTGAAGGCTTAAGTGGACTATAAAGTGGGGATCGAACGTCCGCCATTAAAAATAACATTCACAAAAGTTTTGGATCAAGCTAATGTGAGAAATTTAATCTTGTGGAATCGACCATTGATTGACCTTTAACTAAAATTTATATGATTATACTATCTTAAATGTTTATTAATTGAGCCTTTTTCTTCCTTAACAGAATTCATTACTAGATTTTGTCTTTTTGTGTTCATTCGTCTACTGCCAAGTAAAGGCTCTAAGTATTCGGTTTTTTCTTCCATACAAATGGAACACCTTTTCAAATTTTTGAGACGAAAATGGCCTTGAACATTTTTTATATGCTTTCTTTTTTTTTTTTTCAAAATTTTGAGACGAAAATGGCCTTGAACATTTTTTATACGATTTTTTTTTAAAAAAAAAAAATTTGAGATGAAAATGGCTTTGAATATTTTTTATACGATTTCTATTTTTTCAAAATTTTGAGACGAAAATGACCTTGAACATTTTTAATTTATACGACTTCTTTTTTTCAAATTTTTGAAACGAAAATAGCCTTGAACATTTTTTATACGATTACTTTTATTACTATTTTCTAGTATTCTTCTCTCACCATGATCTCCTGTACTTTCTAAACATGAGGCAAGTAAAGAGATTAAATGGACCTCAAAGTTGGCCCACAATAATTCATATCTTTTTGTGTTTTCTCTTCATTCATATCTTTTTGATATTATGAACATGTTGGATGTCAAATAAACATTACTATAGGCCCAAGGAAGGTATTAACGGTGGAAATCATTATTCCACACTGTTTCGTGTGGCATGGTCCACTTGAGTTTTGGATTTATTGAAAATTCGGGATCAACCCACACTATTCATCCATTTTTTTGAGATCATTTTAAAGAATTGTCCAAAAAATGATTCATATCCAAAGATTAATTAAATGGACCACACCACAAATAAGGGGAACAAATTGGCTACTCCTCCTGACACCATCCAATGGCTGGTGGTTGGTGCTCTATGGGCCCCACCATGATGTATGTGTTTAATCCATGTTGTCCATCTATTTGGAGAGATCATTTTAGGGCAATGTCCAAAGAACCAGTTAAATCCAAAGCTCCAATGGACCCCATCACAGATGATGGACCCCAGCACAAACGTTCATTTTAGGGCAAACATTTAAAAAATATATATATACTTTTTAAGCAGTTGGATTTCAAATAAACATTACGATGGGCCTTAGGATAGTTTCAATGGTGAGAATCACCCTCCCCGTTGTTTTCTATGGCGGGGTGCACTACAGATTTTTATCTGTCTCATTCCTTGGCTCATGACTTAAAATGATATCTCAAAATGGATGGATGGTGTGGATATAACAAATACATCATAGGTTTTTATATTTTTTTAAATATTATATATATATATATATATATATATATATATATATATATATATATATATATATATATATATATATATATATATATATATATATATGGAAAAGGTTCTGTACGTCGAGCTCATGGGAACTCCCTTGTGAGGTCGAGCTATGTGGGCCACACCATGACGTGTGTCAAAAATCAACACCATGTATTTGATGGGTCCCCTTTAAATTATGGGATATCCCAAAAATCAGCAGTATACAGAACTCAAGTGGGCCATACCATCTAAAATCATGTGAAGACATGCCTAAAACATATAAAAGTACTTGGTGGGGCCCCACCTGAAATTTGGATGTATCTGAAATTTGGTATAACCCCTCATCCAAGTGGCACACACATAATGGATAGGCTGGATTTGTGAACCACATCTCTGTAGGCCCAAAAAATAATTATGAATGTTTTAATGGAGGGTAACCCTTCTCAACTTTTATATGTGGTGTGGCCCACACAAGTCACATATTGATTTGATTTTCAATCTCTAGGCCCACCATGGAATGTTGCATCTAACTGATGGAGTAGATGTTCGACACGCATCATGGTGGGGCCCACAGAGCCATACCAGATCTAAAGCGCAAGTGACGTTATTTGGTGTATAGAAACAATGTGTGAGTTTTGTGTTTAATGTAAAATAGTGGTGACTCATTCTTAATAATAGTGGCAATGATATATAGAGTTATCCAGACCATCTAAATAATGGGTCTAGTTATTAATGGCTAATATTTAAACTTTTTATTATATAAAATTATCTTAATCATCTATTAAATGGTCCCTTAAATGTAGGGCTATTAATGTAGTTAATGTGTTAAATTATGGAAAACTCACAACTTGCGGATTTGAAACTAACATTTCATTTCTTAAGAGGGATTTAGTTCCAATTCCCTCTTCTCGTTTCCAATTCCCTCTTTTCTCTAATGTTACTCGTCTTCTGGTTAATACAAACATGGAATAAGGTGGGACATACGCATAGTTTTGATGTGTCCCCTTTAGCTTATGAGATATCTTAAAAATCATCTGTATACAAAACTCAGGTGGGCTATACCATCTAAAACTATGTGAAGACATCTAAAAATATATGAAAGCACTTGGTGGGGCCCACATCAATTTTGAATGCAGCTGAAATTGGGTCTGACCCCTCATCCAAGTGGGACACACATAATGAGCTTGATCTAAAACTTCTCCAACTCCCAAGAAGTTTTTAATGGTGGAAGTGCAACGCCCAAATTGTAGTCCACTCAAGCCTTGTTCTTGCCTAATATTTTGCATGATATGTTATAATGATCTAAGAAAAAAGATTAGATTATAGGGCTCTATAGGGCCTACAAAAATATATGTTTTATATCGAAGTTGTCCATCTATTATGAAATATTATTATAGGGCTCTCACTACCAAAAAATTGTTAGGAGTTGGGGTGGTTTTAGCTACGGCTAAAATCCGTCGAATAAAAGCCCTAGCCACATGTCAATTACCCATCGGCGCACCACACATTTTGAATGGTGGACGTCCAACTGTTCACCTTTTTCTAATTTTGTGGTCCACCAGAGACTTAATTAGGCCTAATTTTTGGCCACATATCTCAAAATGATGTTGAGAAATGGATGGACGGCATGGATGAAACATATCCATCTTGTGGGGTCCATAGAGCCCTCCCCTTTCCAAAGCTATATTTACCATTTTTTGTTTTGTAAAAAAACAGTGAGTTTTGTACAAAATGTAAAATAGTGATGACTCGTTCGTGAAAATAGTGACAATGATATAGAGTTATCTAGACCATTCAAATAATCCTTCTAGTCGTAAATGTTTAATATTTCTAATTTTATTATATGATACAATCTTGACCATCCAGAAAATGGTCCCTCTTGCATGTACGACTGTTAATAGATTCTTTTGTCATAAACAATGGTAAACACACATTGTTTCAGATTTGAAAGAGTTATCTTATTTAGAAGAGGATTTGCAATTCGAGCGCCATTTCTATTTTCCCATTTTCAAGCCGCGGCATCTTCCATCGCCTCAAGCAGTGGCAGCTTCCATCACCATCGACAACGTCATCTTCCATGGATCAACGTCTTCAAATAAGTGAGCTTCTCTTTCCTCACCGATCGGACCCACCATGATGTGTTTTATGTGGCCCCACTATGATGTATTCCACTACTATCGGATCTATCCATCCACCACGTGGGCCACACTATTGGAATCACCGATCCCATTGTGTATGGAAACGGGCAGATTGAGGAAGATGGTATCGTGTCCTTCCTCTCGGACCCAATCGGTTAAGCGCTGGAAATCATCATAAGAGTGGTCCGTATCCTTTTTATCTCCTTTTCCCATTTTAGTACTCATTTGGGCTTAGTATACCCAGAGAACTTGAGGCAAGAACTTGCATTGATTTATACAAATAGTTATACAAATGCGTTTGGATGGCAAAATTCAGTTTGGGTTCTTTTGGAAGGCAAGAAAGGAAAAACTCTGATTTGGGTTTTCTTCCAAATGAATATTCTTTTTCTATTGCTTAGTTTTTAATGGAGTTTTTGTATTGATTCGATGTTGCTTTGGTGGTGGTGTTGTGATCACCTCTTGGTTGAGCAAATGTGAAAATCACTTCTTCTTTTTTTAAGGGTGAGTTAATAGAGCGATTTGTGGGGCCCGCATATTTGCACTGTGGCAAGTGGGGGCCATGGTTCGGTGATCTAGGCCATTGGCCCAATTGGATGGAACTCGCTCCAAAAATTACCTTGATTGGAGGATCTTGATTTCTCATATTAGGTACCATTTTTTTCTCAATCATCTATGGGTTTCTCTTTTTAACAGGTCTGATGATTGGGTGGACTGGTGTTGTCCTCTTCTTACTCTATTCCTCTTAACCATCTATATGCAAGATGTGGGGCTCATAATGCTAAGTGATGGGCCCCACTAGTAATAACTAAGGCCCGTTATACAAATTATGGGGCCGAGGAATTGGATGCTTGTTCCCTAGATTCTCACAAATTGAAAGATCACAGCCATCCAGTCTTTGGCCTTTTCACATTGGATGTGGATTTTTTGTTTTCTCAATGCCTCATTTAGACACATGGACGGTTCGATTTTTTCTATTTTTTGTTTCATGTTGGGTGTTTAGGAAATGATCTCTTTAATGATACTAGTTGAAGTAGGTTCTGATACTTGTAAGTCTGAAATTTTCTTGAATTTCTCTTTTGGTTAGTATTTTTGGGACTTTTTGATATTTCCAGTTGGCGATAATTGGTTTTGGCCTTTAGTTTTTCATGTTTTTCTATATATTTGTCCTTGAATTTTTATGGTTTTTTTTTGTTTTTGTTTTTATTATTATTTTTTTTTGTTTTTATTTTTGTGTTTTTTGTTTTGTTTTTTTTTTTTTTTGAGTTAAGGAATGTTCTTTGGTGTATCCTTTCAGCTGTTTTTTGTTAGAGATTGAGCTATTCTACCTATGATAGCATCTGATTTCATTAAACCTAGACATCCACAAAAGTGCCAACATGGAATGCATGTGTGATCCAGACCATTCATCAAGATCCAAAATTTCATTTGCTAGGTCCAATTGTAAATCTATCCAGCCTAAGAATCAGACCAGTTATCTCATATGTGAGCCACTGCATGCAAAACAAATGGGCAGTTGAAAAAGAATGGCCAATAGTCCAACATTCGATGTGAATGTTTGGTCCTCCTGACGAGTCTACCACCCTGATTCATCGAGTTTCAGATCAGTCACAAATAGCCAAATCCTAGTTGAAATTGTCATCCTTTTCCAGTTATTTCCATTAGCCAATTCCTTCATCTACATGTTAGTTTTCACAAAAATAACATAATACATTTTGGGTTGTATTTGGATGAGCAACTAAATTGAATTGAAAATATTCAGTTTAAAAAAGATGAAACAACCAAATCCTGGTTACATTTCCTAACATTCACTAGTGAGTAACTCACACTCAAATTTCAACTCCAGTTATTTCAGGTCCATCTTCAAAGTATAGCGATTGCACTTAGGAGCCAAAGTCCCAAACCCATACCAGCCATACTATAATTACAAATTGGTAATTTTCACTTTACCAGAATAACTATTGCAATTCGGATCATCCATTCATACATGCATGGTTGAATAATTTTCTACATGGTTTGTCCTTTGGATGCTCAAATTGCAACTCTCTATCTTCAATTCTTGCAATCCATTTCAAATGGAACATCCATTCATACATGCACTTCAACAATTTGTCTAATAAAAAATGATGGCCAAGAGACGTGTTCTTTCCAAATTGGAATTCTAATGCATGCGACGTGAAGCTAGCTCAGAAAATTGATTACAATTTGGTCATTTCTCTAGTTTTCGTCTAGGTTGCCGAGTTGTACATCCAAACACACCCAGGTTTCTTTTGTTCATGTTCATGTTATGTATGATCATCTTTGTGTATTGGGAGTTCCATTCCACTTTAGTGATTTTTGGTTTCTGATTGTTTATGTTATAATATATTTCTTTCTATTTAATAGCAATTTCAGTATAACCCATTTCTTCCTTGATTGCTAAGTACACATTTGGGACTGATCTGGTCTCCGTTGTTGCAGGTTGGTGTAGGTGTCACTTCAGGGGTAGTTAACAAGATAAGTTTATATTTTTCTTTTTGGTAGCATTTGAGTGTCTGATTACCCGCTTGCCTTCTTTTCTTTTCTTTTTTCTTTCTTTTAATTGTAATTCTTTTTGACTATTTTAGATCAATAAGGGACGTCCTCATATTCAAGGAACGATTTCAACATGACAATGACGATAAGCTTAACTCTCTCTCTCTCTCTATATATATATAAAATTATTATTATTATTGTCTTGTAGCCTATGATCTATGGTAGGGGACCAACTCCTGCTGGCATGTCAATGGTTCCAATGCTATTGCCCGATGGAGAACTTATATATGTCCTGTAAGTACAAATCATTAACATACTACTAATTATGTTTTTTTTTTCCCCTTCTAAGGTGAATCATGACTCACAAGGCTGGTCAGTTTGCATCCAAACACACTAATTATTATCACTCTGATTATTAAAATTTCAAAGAAAGAAGAAAAAACATATCTATATGAATAAACTGCTTTTAGATTTTCCATTCATGACAGTGTTGAAATGTGCACAATAGTCAATTCTGACCCTAGAAAGCTGCAAAATATGCATGATTTCAAGAACTCGTCTATTTTGTTGAGGATTTCACTAACACCCACACCGTTGACACACAAAAAATAAAAATAAATAAAATAAAAAATAAAAAATTGTACAGGATAGTATTTGTATCTTTTCACATGAGCCATAATTTGTATTTTCTTCTCTCTTGTAGAACTGCATGATTAAGAGAAAGTGAAGTATTTAGCCTCATTGCGCCCTCTCTTGCTTCCCATTCTTTTGCACTTGCTAACATTTTAAAATAGACTCTTCCTCGCTTCGGAATCCCTCCTACTTTCCCTTCATGCTTTGCAAAGCTATGTTGGAGTTCCTTGCTTTTTAGTGGATTCCTTTGGCAGGTGATTCGTAACATTCACATTTCCCTGAGTCTGGTAAAATGCACTGTTGGAAAGTTTTCAATTTATCTTTTTGGTTTACTGCATAAGCATGGACATTTTGGTTCACTATTTGCTTCCCATTTCATATACTGTACAATAGTTGACTACAAGTCATTAGATTTTCCTAGATTTGGGGGGTTCCTACACAGTGACAGTTTGGTAATTTTGGAGTCCTTGGTTGGGGTTTGGGCGGAAAGTACGAGTATTGGAGCTGACGCTTTCAGAGTCTGAACTCATTCTTTTGAAAAATTGGAAAATGGGAATATTAGTAAGTATGAATTTTCTTATTAAGAAGAAAATGGAAGATGGATTGAAAAAATATAAAAGAGTTTTCATTATAAATAGATTAAGAGCCAATGATAATTATAAGTAGACTTGCAGCCAAAAATAAAGAATTTAATTTTTTTCAAAACATGGAAAGACTAATTAGTCCTACTTCTTGTAACTTCAGCCACTGCTTTAAATGGAGGGACTGCATAAAGATTTGGTTAGGGAGACTACTGATGGTGAACTAGCAGCTGCAACAAATATGAGAGTTACAAAGGTGAAAAGAAACATAAGGCGGTCGGTAAGATAAGATGCATGATTTTCTTTTTCAATTGTTAGTCATAGATTGACAGTACTTGTTTCAACTTTCTTGGATGGATGATGAATGTAATTGGGAATGTAAATAAAAATAAAAAACTTATAATATATATATATATATATATATATATATGTGTGTGTGTGTGTGTGTGTGTGTGTGTGTGTGTGTGTGTGTGTGTGTGTTATCAATGGAGAATACCTTGTTTAGGGGGACATGAAATTCTTGTAGCTTATGGTATGGTGCCCCATATTGGTTGTATGTTACTAGTATGTAGTAGATAATACTAGGTTCAATAGTAGATAATACTAGAGAATCACTAAATCTAAACCTATACCTAATCCTAATCTACTCCTTAACCCGAATCCAAACCTAAACCTAAACTTAAACTTATAACCTTAACGTAAACCTATTCTCAAATCCCAAAACCTATAACCTAAACCTTAACCTAAACTCAATTCCCTAAACCTAAACCTATAACCTAAACCTAAACTTATAACCTTAACTCAATTCCCTAAACCTTAACCTATAACCCAACCTAAACCTATACTTATAACCTAAAACTATTCTCAAATCCCAAAACCTATAACCTAAACTTGAATCCAAATCCAAACCCGAACCCAAATTCCTAAACCTTAACCTAAACATATAACCTATAACCTATAACCTAAGCCTATAACTTAAACCTATAACATAATCCTAAACCTATAACCTAATCCTAAACCTATAACCTAAACTCAAATCCCTAGACCTTAAGCTAAACCTATAACCTTAACTCAAATCCGTAAACCTTAACCTATAACCCAACCTAAACCTATACTTATAACCTAAAAGTATTCTCAAATCCCAAAACCTATAACACCTAAACCCGAATCCAAACCCGAACCCGAACCCGAATCCGAACCCGAATTCCTAAACCTTAACCTAAACATATAACCTATAACCTATAACCTAAGCCTATAACTATACTTAAAACCTAAAGCTAAACCTAAACCTATAACTTAAACCTAAACTCAAATTCCTAAACCTTAACCTAAACCTAAAACCTAAACCTAAACTTATAACCTTAACTCAAATCCGTAAACCTTAATCTATAACCCAACTTAAACCTATTCATAACCTAAAACTATTCTCAAATCCCAAAACCTATAACCCAAAGTCGAATCCAAACCCGAACCTGAAACTGAATTCCTAAACCTTAACCTAAACATATAACCTATAACCTATAACTTAAGCCTATACCTAAACCTAAAGCCTTACTTATAACCTAAAACTATTCTCAAATCCTTAAACCTAAACCTTAACCTAAACCTATAACCTAAACTCAATTCTCTAAACCTAAAACTAAACCTAAACCTAAACATAAAACCTAAACCTAAACCTAAACCTAAACCTAAACCTATACTTATAACCTAAACCTATTCTCAAATCCTAAAACTTATAACCTAAACATAAACCTTAACCTAAACCTAAACCTATAACCTAAACCTATAACCTAAACCTAAACCTAAACCTACACTTATAACCTATAACCTAAACCTATAACCTAAACCTAAACCTAAAACCCAAACGTAAACCTGATCTCGAACCCGAACTTGATTTTCTAAACCTAAATCTTAACGTATTCTCAAATCCCTAAACCTAAACCTACACCTAATCCTAATCATAACTCCCTAACCTACACCTAAACCAAAACTTAAAAACCAAAAACTAAACCCGAACCTGAACCCAATCCCAATTTTCTAAACCTAAACTTATGACCTTAACCTAAACCTATTCTCAAATCCCAAAACCTATAACCTAAACCTAAACCTTAACCTAAACCTATAACCTATAACCAAAATCAAAACCAAAACCAAAACCTATAACCTAAACCCGAACCCATTCTCAAATCCCAAAACCTATAACCTAAACCTGAACCCATTCTCAAATCCCAAAACCTATAACCTAGACCTAAACCTTAACCTATAACCTATAACCTAAACCAAAATCAAAACCTATAACCTTAACCCGAACCCGAACTTAAATTCCTAAACCTTAACCTAAACATATAACTTATAACTTATAACTTAAAGCCTATACCCAAACCTAAAACCTTACTTATAACCTAAAACTATTACCAAATCCTTAAACCTTAACCTATAACTTAACCTAAACCTATACTTATAACCTAAAACTATTCCCAAATCCCAAAACCTATAACCTTAACCTAACCTTTCCCTAAACCTATAACCTAAACTCAATTTCCTAAACCTAAACCTATAAGATTAACTCAAATTCCTAAACCTTAACCTATAACCCAACCTAAACCTATACTTATAACCTAAAACTATTCTCAAATCCCAAAACTTATAACCTAAACCCGAATCCAAACCCGAACCCGAACCCGAATTCCTAAACCTTAACCCAAGTATATAACCTATAACCTATAACCTACGCCTATAACTTAAACCTAAACCTAAACCTATAACCTAATCCTAAACTTAAAACCTAAACTCAAATCCCTAGAACTTAACCTAAAAATAAAACTTAAATCTAAACCTATAACCTTAACTTAAATCTGTAAACCTTAACCTATAACCTAACCTAAACCTATTTATAACCTAAAACTATTCTCAAATCCCAAAACCTATAACCTAAAGTTGAATCCAAATCCGAACCCGAACCTGAATTCCTAAACCTTAACCTAAACATATAACCTATAACCTATAACTTAAGCCTATACCTAAACCTAAAACCTTATAACCTAAAACTATTCTCAAATCCTTAAACCTAAACCTTAAACTATAACCTATAACCTAAACTTATAACCTATAACCTAACCTTCACCTAAACCTAAAACCTAAACCTTAACCAATAACCTAAAACCTAAACCTAAACCTAAAACCTAAATGTATTTTCAAATCCCTAAACCTAATCCTAAACTCAACTCCCTAACCAAAACCTAAACCTAAACTTGAAAACCCAAACCGAAACCCGATCCCGAACTCGATTTCCTAAACTTAAACCTTAACCTATTCTCAATTCCCTAAACCTATAGCTTATAACCTAAACCTAAACCTTAACCTTAACCTAAACCTAAACCTATAACCTAAACCTTAACCTATCACCTAAAACCTTAACCTAAACCTAAACCATAACCTATTCTCAAATCCCTAAACCTAAACCTACACCTAATCCTAATCTCAACTCCCTAACCTAAATTTAAACCTAAACTTGAAAATTGAAACCTAAACCCGATCTCGAACCCGAACCTGATTTCCTAAACCTAAACCTAAACCTATTCTCAATTCCCTAAACCTATAACTTATAACCTAAACCTAAACCTAAACCTTAACCTAAACCTAAACCTAAATCTATAACCTTAACCAAAACCAAAACCTATGACCTAAAACCTTAACCTATAACCTATAACCTATAACCTAAACTTATATCCTATAACCTATAACCTAAAATCTAAACTTAAACCTAAACCTTAACCTATTCTCAAATCCCTAAACCTAAACCTACACCAAATCCTAATCTAAACTCCCTAACCTAAACCTAAACCTGATCCCGAACCTGAACCTGATTTCCTAAACCTAAACCTTAACCTATTCGTAATTCCCTAAACCTATAGCTTATAACTTAAACCTAAACCTAAACCTTAACCTAAACCTATAACCTTAACCAAAACCAAAACCTATGACCTAAAACCTAAATGTACTATCAAATCTCTAAACCTAAACCTGTACCTAATCCTAATCTCAACTCCCTAACCTAAACCTAAACCTAAACATGAAAACCCAAACCTAAACCCGATCCCGAACTCGAACCCGATTTCCTAAACCTAAACCTTAACCTATTCTCAATTCCCTAAACCTATAGTTTATAACCTAAACCTATAACCTTAACCTAAACTAAAACCTATGACCTAAAACCTAAATTTATTCTCAAATCTTTAAACCTAAACCTACACCTAATCCTAATCTCAACTCCCTAACCTAAACCTAAACCTAAAGTTGAAAACCCAAACCTAAATTCGATCTCGAACCCGAATCCGATTTTCTAAACCTAAACCTTAACCTATTCTCAAATCCCTAAACCTAAACCTACACCTAATCCTAATCTCAACTCCCTAACTTAAACCTAAACCTAACTTGAAAACCCAATCCCGAACCCGAACGCGATTTCCTAAACCTAAACCTTAACCAATTCTCAATTCTCTAAACCTTAACCTATAACCTAACTTAAACCGAAACCATTAACCTACACTTATAACCTAAACCTAAACCTATAACCTAAGCCTAAGCCTAAAACCTAAACCTATGACCTAAAACCTAAATGTATTCTCAAATCCCTAAACCTAAATCTACACCTAATCCTAATCACAACTCCCTAACCTAAACCTAAACCTAAATTTAAAAACCCAAACCTAAACCCGATCTCGAACTCGAACCCGATTTCCTAAACCTAAACTTTAACATAATCTCAATTCCCTAAACCTATAGCTTATAACCTAAACCTAAACCTTAACCTAAACCTATAACCTTAAAACCAAAATCATTGACCTAAAACCTTAACCTATAACCTATAACCTAAACTTATAACCTATAACCTAACCTTAACCTAAACCTAAACCTTAACCAATAACCTAAAACCTAAAGCTAAACCTAAAACCTAAATGTATTCTCAAATCCCTAAACCTAAACCTACACCTAATCCTAATCTCAACTCCCTAGCCTAAACCTAAACCTAAACTTGAAAACCCAAACCAAAACCCGATCCCGAACTCGAACCCTATTTCCTAAACCTAAACATTAACCTATTCTCAATTCCCTAAACCTATAGCTTATAACCTAAACCTTAACCTTAGCCTAAACCTAAACCTAAACCTAAGCCTATGACCTTAACCTAATCCAAAACCTATAACCTAAAACCTTAACCTACAACCTATAACCTAAACTTATATCCTAAAACCCTAACCTTAACCTAAACTTTAACCTAGAACCTAAAACCTAAACCTAAACCTAAACCTGAACCTTAACCTATTCTCAAATCCCTAAACCTAAACCAACACTTAATCCTAATCTCAACTCCCTAATCTAAACCTAAACCTAAACCTAAACTTGAAAACCCAAACCTAAACCCAATCCCGAACCCGAACCTGATTTCCTAAACCTAAACCTTAACATATTCTTAATTCCCTAAACCTTAACCTATAACCTAACCTATACCTAAACCTATAACCTACACTTATAACCTAAACCTAAGCCAAAAACCTAAACCTAAACCAAAAACCGAAATGTATTCTCAAATCCTTAAAACCTAAACTTAATCTTAATCTTAACTCCCTAACCGAAACTTAAACCTAAACTTGAAAACCCAAACCTAAACACCTAAACCTAAACCTAAACCTAAAACCTAAAATGTATTCTCAACTCCCTAAACATAAACCTATAACCTAACCTAAACCTAGAACCTACACTTATAACCTAAACCTAAACCTATAACCTAAACCTAAGCCTAAAACCTAAACCTATGACCTAAAACCTAAATGTATTCTCAAATTCCTAAACCTAAACCTACACCTAATCCTAATCTCAACTCCTTAACCTAAGCCTAAACCTAAACTTGAAAACCCAAACCTAAATCAGATCCTGAACCCGAAACCGATTTCCTAAACCTAAACCTTAACCTATTTTTAATTCCCTAAACCTATAGCTTATAACTTAAACCTAAACCTTCACCTAAACCTAAACCTAAACCTATAAACTTAACCTAAACTAAAGGTATGACCTAAAACCTTAACCAATAACCTATAACCTAACTTTAACCTAAACATAAAACCTAAACCTTAACCTATAACCTAAAACCTAAACCTAAACCTAAACCTAAAACCTAAATGTATTCTCAACTCCCTAAACATAAACTTATAACCTAACCCAAACCTAAACCTAGAAACTACACTTATAACTTAAAACTAAACCTATAACCTAAACCTAAGCCTAAAACCTAAACCTATGACCTAAAACCTAAATGTATTCTCAAATCCCTAAACCTAAACCTACACCTAATCCTAATCTCAACTCCCTAACCAAAACCTAAACTTAAACTTAAAAACCCAAACCTAAACCCGAACCCGATTTCCTAAACCTAAACCTAACCTATATTCAATTACCTAACATATACCTTATAACCTAAACCTAAACCTTAACCTAAACCTAAACCAAAACGTATGACCTAAAACATTAACCTATAACCTAAACATAAAACCTAAACCTTAACCAATAACTTAAAACTTAAACCTAAACCTAAAATCTAAATGTATTCTCAACTCCCTAAACACAAACCTATAACCTAACCTAAACCTAAACCTAGAACCTACACTTATAACCTAATCCTAAGCCTAAAACCTAAATCTATGACCTAAAACCTAAATGTATTCTCAAATCCCTAAACCTAAACCTACACCTAATCCTAATCTCAACTCCCTAACCTAAACTTGAAAACCCAAACCTAAACCCGATCCCGAATCCGAACCCAATTTCAAAACCTAAACCTTAACCTATTTTCAATTCCTTAAACCTATAGCTTATAACCTAAACATAAACCTTAACCTATTTTCAATTCTCTAAACCTATAGCTTATAACCTAAACCTAAACCTTAACCTAAACCTAAACACAAACCTATAAACTTAACCTAAACCAAAACCTATGACCTAAAACCTTAACCTATAACCTATAACCTAACCTTAAACTAAATATAAAACCTAAACCTTAACCTAAAACCTAAAACCTAAACCTAAACCTAAAACCTAAATGTATTCTCAAATCCCTAAACCTAAACCAACACCTATTCCTAATCTCAACTCCCTAACCTAAACCTAAACCTAAACTTAAAAACTCAAACCTAAACCCAATCCCGAACCCGAACCCGATTTCATAAACCTAAACCTAACATATTTTCAATTCCCTAACCTATAGCTTATAACCTAAACCTAAACCTTAACCTAAACCTATAAACTCAACCTAAACCAAAACGTATGACCTAAAACCTTAACCTATAACCTACAACCTAACCTTAACCTAAACCTTAACCAATAACCTAAAACCTAAACTTAAACCTAAAACCTAAATGTATTCTCAACTCCCTAAACACAAACCTATAACCTAACCTAAACCTAAACCTAGAACCTACACTTATAACCTAAACCTAAGCCTAAAACCTAAACCTATGACCTAAAACCTAAATGTATTCTCAAATCCCTAAACCTAAACCTACACCTAATCCTAATCTCAACTCCCTAACCTAAACCTAAACCTAAACTTGAAAACCCAAACCTAAACCCAATCCCGAACCCGAACCCAATTTCATAAACCAAAACCTTAACCTATTTTCAATTCCCTAAACCTATAGCTTATAACCTAAACCTAAAACTTAACCTAAACCTAAACAAAAATCTATAAACTTAACCTAAACCAAAACCTATGACCTAAAACTTTAACCTATAACCTATAACCTAACCTTAACCTAAACATAAAACCTAAACCTTAACCTATAACCTAAAATCTAAATGTATTCTCAAATCCCTAAACCTAAACCAACACTTAATCCTAATCTCAACTCCCTAACCTAAACCTAAACCTAAACTTGAAAACCCAAACCTAAACCCGATCCCGAACCCGAATCCGATTTCCTAAACATAAACCTAACCTATTTTTAATTCCCTAACCTATAGCTTATAACCTAAACCTAAACCTTAACCTAAATCTATAAACTTAACCTAAACCAAAACGTATGACCTAAAACCTTAACCTATAACCTACAACCTAACCTTAACCTAAACATAAAATCTAAACCTTAACCAATAACCTAAAACCTAAACCTAAACTTAAAACCTAAATGTATTCTCAACTCCCTAAACACAAACCTATAACCTAACCTAAACCTAAACCTAGAACCTACACTTATAACCTAAACCTAAGCCTAAAACCTAAACCTATGACCTAAAACCTAAATGTATTCTCAAATCCCTAAACCTAAACCTACACCTAATCCTAATCTTAACTCCCTAACCTAAACATAAATCTAAACTTGAAAACCCAAACCTAAACCCGATCCCGAACCCGAACCCAATTTTCTAAACCTAAACCTTAACCTATTTTCAATTCCCTAAACCTATAACTTATAACCTAAACCTAAACCTAAATATAAACCTATAAACTTAACCTAAACCAAAACCTATGACCTATAACCTATAACCTAACCTTAACTTAAACATAAAACCTAAACCTTAACCTATAACCCATAACCTAAACCTAAACCTAAAACCTAAATGTATTCTCAACTCCCTAAACATAAACCTATAACCTAAACCTATAACCTAAACCTAAGCCTAAAACCTAAACCTATGACTTAAAACCTAAATGTATTCTTAAATCCCTAAACCTAAACCTACACCTAATCCTAATCTCAACTCCCTAACCTAAACCTAAACCTAAACTTGAAAACCCAAACCTAAACCCGATCCCGAACCCGAACCCGATTTCTTAAACCTAAACCTTAACCTATTTCCAATTCCCTAAACCTATAGCTTATAAACTTAACCTATAAACTTAACCTTAACCAAAACCTATGACCTAAAACCTTAACCTATAACCTATAACCTAACCTTAACCTAAACATAAAACCTTAACCTTAACCTATAACCTAAAACCTAAACCTAAACCTAAAACCAAAATGTATTCTCAACTCCCTAAACATAAACCTATAACCTAACCTAAACCTAAACCTAGAACCTACACTTATAACCTAAACCTAAACCTATAACCTAAACCTAAGCCTAAAACCTACACCTATGACCTAAAACCTAAATGTATTCTCAATATCCCTAAACCTAAAGCTACACCTAATCCCAATCTCAACTCCCTAACCTAAACCTAAACCTAAACTTGAAAACCCAAACCTAAATCTGATCCCGAACCCGAACTCGATTTTTTAAACCTAAACCTTAACCTATTCTCAATTCCCTAAACCTATAGCTTATAACTGAAACCTAAACCTAAACCTAAACCTTAACTTAAAACCTAAACCTAAACCTAAAACCTAAATGTATTCTCAAATCCCTAAACCTAAACCTACACCTAATCCTAATCTCAACTCCCTGACCGAAACCTAAACCTAAAGTTGAAAACCCAAACCTAAATCCGATCCCGAACCCGAACCCAATTTCCTAAACCTAAACCTTAACCTATTCTCAATTCTCTAAACCTATAGCTTATAACTGAAACCTAAACCTTAACCTATAACCTAAACCTAAACCTAAAACCTAAATGTATTCGCAAATCCCCAAATCTAAACCTACACCTAATCCTAATCTCAACTCCCTAACCTAAACTAAACGTAAACTTAAAAACCCAAACCTAAACCCGATCCCGAACCGATACCCGACTTCCTAAACCTAAACCTTAACCCATTCTCAATTCCCTAAACCTATATCTTATAACCTAAACCTAAACCTTAACCTAAACCTAAACCTAAACCTATAAACTTAACCTAAACCAAAACCTATGACCTAAAACCTTAACCTATAACCTATAACCTAACCTTAACCTAAACCTAAAATCTAAATGTTTTCTCAACTCCCTAAACCTAAACCTACACCTAATCCTAATCTCAACTCCCAAACCTAAACCTAAACCTAAACTTGAAAACCCAGAACTAAACCTGATCCCGAACCTGAACCCGATTTTCTAAACCTAAACCTTAACCTATTCTCAATTCCCTAAACCTATAGCTTATAACCTTAACCTAAACCTATAACCTTAACTCAAACCAAAACCTATGACCTAAAACCTAAATGTATTCTCAAATCTCTAAACCTAAACCTACACCTAATCCTAATCTCAAATCCCTAACCTAAACTTAAACCTAAACTTGAAAACCCAAACTTAAAATTTGAACCTGATTTTCTAAACGTAAAACTTAAATGTATTCTCAAATCCCTAAACCTAGACCTACACCTAATCCTAATCTCAACTCCCTAACCTAAACCTAAACCTAAACTTGAAAACGCAAACCTAAACCCGATCCCGAACCCGAATCTGATTTCCTAAACCTAAACCTTAACCTATTCTCAATTCCCTAAACCTTAACCTATAACCTAACCTAAACCTGTAACCTAAATCGAAGCCTAAAACCTAAACTTAAACCTAAAACCGAAATGTATTCTCAAATCCTTAAACCTATGCCTACACCTAATCATAATCTCAATTCTCTAACCTAAACTTAAACCTAAACTTGAAAACCCAAACCCAAACCCAAACCCAATCCCAAACCCAAACCTGATTTCCTAAACCTAAACCTTAACCTATTCTCAATTCCCTAAAGCTATAACCTATATACTATAACCTATAACCTAAACCTAAACCTATATACTATAACCTATAACCTTAACCTTAACCTTAATGCATCAGCAAGAGCTGATAAGAGATCTTTTTCAAGTTGTGCAGGATCCATAAAGAGGTTCTAAGAATAAAGGGATGATCCGGTAAGTCTTTTTCTCCTCTGTTTTTGTATGATCTTTGGTGCAAGTGTTTGAATTCAGTGTTTAAAGAATATCTATGGTATTTGGCAGAGAACAACTGATTGCATTCAGGCAAGCAATGGAACAGAAGCCTCATCGCATCATATTCTATAGGTAATTCTTCACCTTGGGAGTCTCTATAGAGTATGAATATTATGATTTAGTTTTGGTTTTTGTTAGATGAGAAACTGTTTGGTATTTTGGCTCATGATTTGGAGTTTTGCAGGGTTGGTATGAGCGTATTTATGCGTGGATGAATGTAATGTGGATAAGATTGTTTGTGTTTGGATGGATGTATTTTTTGTTTGGATTAATGTAGTTTATATTTGGATGGATTTATGTAGTTTGGGTTTAGATTGATGTGAATGTGAATGATGAAATATATTATATAATAGGTGTATATCAGGAAGAATACGATGTTGTAACAGGTGTATATAACAGGTGTATATGGAAATATGAGACAGTTGAAGACCGTCCTTTTCAGGTTCATAAGAGACAGTCCATGACCGTTCTTTTCAGACTCATAAGAGACGGTTCATGACCATCCTTTTCCAGTTCATAAGAGACGATCTATGACCATCTTTTTACAGGTTATACGAGACGGTCTATAACTGTCCTTTTTATTGACGGTCATGGGCCGTCCTTTCTACGGACGGTCTAGGACCGTCCATTTTACCAACTGTCATAGACCGTCCTTTTTAGCTTCATATAAGTCCACTAATTACGTATCATTATAGATGGTCTATGACCGTCCTTCTTTAGAGACGGTTTATGGTCGTCCTTTAAAAAATACGACACGTCAAAATTTGACGGCCGTTGCGACGGTCTAGGACCGTCCTTTTTAGCCTTTTGAGACGGTTTTCAACCGTCCTTTTTTCACTGTTTTGGCGTAGTGACTGTCCATCCATTTGGCGATCTCATCTTAAGGCTATAGCTGAAAAATAAGATAGATCTAAAGGTCAAGTGGACCACACTGCAAAAAGTAGTCAGAGTTTGAACGTCTACCATTGAAATCCTTTTGGGGGTCAAAGAAATTTCGGATCAATATGAAATTTATTGATCCCTCTTCATCCATGTATTTTTTTTTTACCTTATTAACATATTGGATGTAAAATAAACGTTACAATGTCCCCTGCAGATTTTAATATGGTGAAAATCATTATGCTTGCTGTTATTTTCGGCGTGGTCCATTTTAGCTTTGGATTTGATTTTTTTTCTTTCTAATGCCATAGTATGATCTCGAAAAATGGATGAACGTGTGGATATAAAAAATACATCATTGTTCGCCCTTCAGTGTCATGGTCTATGCAAGGACGAGATGTGGGACCATGTGTTAGCCCACCAATCACATCATCCCTGACAGTAGTCCATCACTGGCATGTCAATGTGGTGGGCTCCACATCACAATGTCATTTGAAGACTTCGTTTCATGTGGTGGGCTCCACATCACAACTGTCCTAATATTTAACCCACCCTATTTGTAGACGAGTACACGATTTCTTTCTTTCTTGGCCCGCGATAAAATGGTGCAATTTTTGGACGAGGAAAAAAATAAGTTGGTCTTCATGTCAACTGGAGTCGGTTTTAACATAAATAACAGCAGGTATGAGACATTGAGGAGGAAAAATGTTACTATATGGCTACGGTTATAGTCTATGGCATAATGACAGCATTAATCCGTGACTACATTAAATAGCTACGAATTAAATCCGTAGCCATGATTTCACAATGAAATCTACATACAACTACAAATATTATTTGTAGCAAAAGGTAAAACTAGAGCCGTACCAATAGGCTGAAGTTAACAACAACTGCGACTGCTAAATCAAGGGATACAAATAATATTTATTTATTTTGATAATTGAAAATCATCTAGAGAATTACAATGGTGAAAAAGGTTGATAACTATGTTATATATAGCATTACAAGGAGAACATCTTTTTTCTAAAATATAAGAATTGGTGTTTTTTTTTCTTTGATGTAACAAACCTATTAATGATCATACAGTTTCACAAACATGATGGGATTTTAATTTCCTATTGTTAGATAAGCTTTAAATTAGATAACCACTTGCTCTAAAAGCTTGCGTAGTTAGAGGATGATGTATCAATATATATTAAGGGATTTTAACATTTCTCCTTTTAGAGAACTGGCCTTATGGAAGCATCTTAATCTAGATTATAACAAATGAGAGAAAATGAAATATCTAAGCAACCAGAACATACAATTTTTACATGGAAAATTCTTTTCAAAAAAAAAAAAAAGCACTGCACAAAGTGACGATTTATTTAAAGAAGATTACAAGGATGGATACTCTTAAAACACTAAAAAAATAATCCAAAAATCATAGCTATCTCTTAACCCTAACATAACTTATCGTTAAACCAACTATTTTAAGAGGAAAATGTCAAAAATACCCCTCAAATGGTTCACTAACACTTGGGTCTGGTTAGCATGTGAAAAATGAATCATATGGGCTCATAAAAGTGAATAGACCCATAGGGGTCATTTAACACCATGGATTCGAGGGGATTTGAGAGGGTTTCAAATCCTCTATTTGTTTGGCAACGTAAAGTAACTAGGGATTTCAAATCCCCTCTTTGAGGGGGTTTGAAATCCATGGTGAGAGCTTGGATTACACCTAAAATCATTTCAATAGTTGCAGGTGTAACATGTGTGTCACTATAATATCATTCTATTCGGCACATGGCCCACTAATGATGATCAGCACCGTCCAAACATTGTTCATGTAAATCAATGATTAAAAATCATTAGCTAGTCACTCAGACATGATCTTGTGCTTGTGGCTCATCCAAAATTTGGAATTTCATCATTTTTAGGAAAAGCATATATTTTAGCGGGCTTATCACAACCATTGTGTCAAAAAAATACATATCTCACAATTAGATATATTAAAGTTGATTTAGTAATTAAATTCAAACCCTTGTAAATATACCATACATAGCTACTTTTTGGATTATAGTTGATTCATAATCCAGGGTGCCAAACACACTTAGAGGATTTCAAATCCAGGGGGTTTTAAATCCTGGAGGATCCAAATCCAGGGGGTTCCAAATCCACGCTCCCAAACATACCCACAGTGATTTTGGTGTTACAATTTTAACAATCTCTACCTTGATGGTAAAATCACTTCCCTCCCTTGCCAATTTTCTTCTAAGTATCACCACCATCACTTTTGTGCACACTTTGTCTCTTATTTTTTTTCTTACTAAGTAGAAGTGGAGCAAACTTGAATTTCTCTGTAGGAACGACCTTCGTAAGCATGTATACCAAATTCTTACTAATGTGAATCTTCTCAAGAGTAATACCTTCTTTTTCTAGTATATGCCAAATAAAGTAATAATGAACATCATGGAGAGTGATATATCAAGTTATTCACCAAATTAATCGCATTCTTACTATCACAATGCATAGGCACGACTTCCTATTAAAGTCTCAACTCATTCATCATCCCTTTCAACTAAATAGCTTCCTTGAATGCCTTCGTCCCTTTCATGTATTAAGTTTCGGTAATGAAAAATGCAACCACAGACTAAAGTTTAGACATCTAACTGATAGATCCACCCGCTAACATAAATGAATAATCAGAAGCAGACCTTGTATAATCTGAATGAATATAGCTTACAAGTCTCTCTTCTAAATCTCTGAAACACAAGATGTATTCTGTCGTACCAACTCATATAAACCGAAGTAAGCATTTCACCGCTTCCCAATGTTGTTTGTTGGGGTTTGACATATATTTTCTCACAACACTAACTACATATGAAATATTTGGTCTCTTAAAAACCATAACATACATCTATATGACTAGCAACTGTGCTTGAATAGGACACACGAGATGCTTTGCACTATTGAACCGAATGATGAAGCTTGATGGTGATGAGCGATTGCTTGAATAATTTCAAAGGTTTAGATCTATACTACGCAACACCTCTTGCTTGTTTAACAATTTAGATCAATTAGTTTGATCTTCTTTCTCCTTAATTCGTTATTATGCATGAATGGTTATGAGTATAACTATACATGAGTCGAACCCAGTCGAGCTTAACATAGCTTGACTCAGCTAGGCCACTAGTTGACCCCAACTCAAACTCGGTTAAGATCGGTCCTTAAGCTTGACTAGCTAGCTCGGCTCGATTCAGTCAGCAGGTCATTTTGAGTTGAGTTCGAGCTAAGATTGAGCCTGTGCGGCATTTTCTCAAATACATGGAGTACACCTTCAATTTATCACGGTATGTAAAACAACAGTAGCAACTTACATGTATTTCATCAAACACTCGGTAGACAACATCAAAATCAAGATACGAGGGTATTAGTTTCATATCCATATATTCCTAGCCACCAACCGTCACTTCATTGAGTTATTTCATCAAACACTTGGTGAGCAACATCAAAATAAAGATACGAGGGTATTGTTTCATATCCATACATTCCTAGCCACCAACTGTCACTTCATTGAGTTATTTCATCAAACACTTGGTGAGAAACATAAATATCAAAATAACCAAGTCATTGAGTTAATTCGATCTGAGTTCGATTTGAGTCAGGGTTCGATCTAAGTCGACTCGAGCTTGAGCAAGCTCGGACTCAGCTCAAAATTTTTCAAGCTAAAAAAATCAACTTGATTAGGCTCGAACTCAATTTAGAACAAAGTTGAATCAAGCTTTTTTGAGTTGAGTTGAGCGATCTAGCCGAGCTAACTTGGTTCATGTACAACTCTAGATATGAGTGTATTTAACTGCAATGTTGAGTTGAAGAAATGAACCAATAATCTTAAATTTAAAGATGATATGGTTCTGAACTTATTAAAAGAACTAATTAATTGTGTGGCTCTGTCTCCTCCAATTAATTAATTAAAATTATTTAATTAAACAATAAAATTTTAAAAGTTTTTATGCTAAATTATTTTCACCTTATAATAATAATTAAAAAAAATAAAAATCACCTCTATAAAATGTAAAAAAAAAAATACATTCTTTTAAAATGTGAAAGCACATCCCTTAAAATGTTAAAAGACACCATGAAAGATAAAATTAGTGATCACATTGATCACAGTACTCCTTATATATTCCAACAAATCTTGCCCTAAATAAAATATTTTTCAAACATTAGAGACTGGCTAGCATTGCATGCGGCCAATACAAGAGACGATTTTTATCTCAACCACCTAAGGCTATATAATTCAGGACATGTTTGGATATACAAAATCCATATGCAAATGGAAATCAAATTCCAAAGACAAGTAAGGATGGCAACGGGCCAAGTTCATACACTTACGACCCAAGGCTCGGCCCAACCCAAGCCCAGAATAAGCTTAGCATAACAATCCTGAGCCCAAGCCTAAAAAACTTGGTTAGGCCCAGTCCAACTTGCCCTGACACGAAATTAATGAAATTCATAACTTTCACTTAAATGCTTTTACTTCATCCATTAATCAACGGTCTGCATTCAAGATGGTTGAATTGCCCAACCAAGGATTAAAATGACATATTCATGAGATATAACACATATACATATAAAGTTGGGTTGGGCCGAGTTAGTTTGGAAAATGGTTGACTGGACCATGCATGCTAGGTCCATGCCCAACCTATGGGCCCAAGCCCATCACAAAATTGGATCGAGCAGGCTACTTAGGCTATTGCATCCTGGTAGACAAGACGATTAAACATTTTAGGGCCTGTTTGGTTTTCCAATTACCCTGGTAGTTGGGTGTAAAGAGGGCATTAATTACGTTTTACATGTAAATGCAATGATTGGGTAAATTCCGGTTGACTGCTCTCCCACAATTATTTTCCTGCAATTTGTTGTGTAATAGACAGTAATTCCCTATTCTTGTGTTTGGGCATGCGGTGTACCAGTCATGCATGGTAAAGAGAATTTAATGTTATGGTGTCCAGCACCATAACTCTACAAGGACTGCATATCTGTGTTTGATTTCTTCATGAGTACTAGTCAAAGGCTGATGAACCTGTTTTGGTTGTTCCCTGCAGTCATTGACCTGTGGGACCAACTATCTAAGATATCATCCAGACATGTGGGACCCACTATCTATGACACCATCCACCACAAAAACTGGATGGTGCGGTCCGTCCTCGTGGGGCCCATCTGGATGTATGTATTGTTGTATCAAATCCGTCCATTGAAATGTACATAACAATTTTGGAAATTATCTAAAAACTTAATCACATTCCACAAGCCTGAGGAAGACCATTCCCCACGAGACGGTCTATCTGTATTGCAAGTCGTTTTATGGTAGGAGTGTATGTCAATGCAAGAAGGGAAGCATCTTGGCTTTCGGTGGGGTTTATTTTCTATAGAAACTGTTGAAAACCTCACCATCTTCAAAGACAAAAGAAAGAAACCAATATTAGCTTCTAAAAAATCTCTTCTGACCCATTATTGGTCAATCACCACAACTTCCTACTGTATGATCCACCTGATAATAGAAAGTATACCTCATATCTGGGATATTGATCTGGAAAAATGTTTAAATGGCGGGATGTAGAATCAATATAGAAAGGTTGGCCCCAACAGCTTCGGTGAGTTTTTTTTTTATCTCACCTAATATGAGTCGAAAAAAAACCTAATTAAAGAACATCTATCATAAACCTACTTAAAACACAATTGCGGCTAAGCGCAAAAAGCCATGCTAGCCACAAATTCATTGTCCAAAATTGGAGAAGACACTGTCCTCCCTACAAACATACACATTTTAAAACATCTACTTCATGTCCAAAACCAGTACTAATTAAACAGATAAAAAGATCCCAACCAAAAAAAAAACAGAAACTACAAAGTCCATATCAATCTATCCAGTGGATTAGCGCCAATACATGACCTAAACGGTGATAATAAAAACCAGGCAACCAACGATTATCCAAAACATTGTAGCAAGTGCATTTGGTGTATCTTCCACAGCAGCTTCTTCATGTTTCGGTGTGTAATCGGTGTATGGATTAGAATAGGATGGTGTCGGCGCAGTCGCTGGAGGGATCATGTAATTGGTAGCAGAACCCAATCCACTGTTCGATATAGGATTATTCATTTCCTCCTCGTTTGACCGTGCGGGTATACTTGTACGCTCCAAAGACTCATAATAAGTTGACCAATGAAAGAACGCCTCCTACGCTGATTTGTAACCCCAGAAACGGGCCATTGAGTAGCCCTCTACATGCTCTCGGCACTCTTCCCATGAATAATACAGTACTCCTGGTCACTGTCTATTGAAAACAACATAAATCTTTTTACCCATCTGCACATGTAACGAAATTATGCATTCTGTAATTAATCAGATGGTTTTACTGACATAACATTTTCATATGAATAATTAAAATTTCTTTCTAACTATAAAAGAAATTAACATTGTGTAATTAGCAAATCATACCTGGAGAACGGAATCACATATTGAAGTACCTGTCAAGTTATCCTATACATCATGTACATATAACCATCATAGTCAACATCAAACATGCAAAATGCTGAAGAGAATTATAAGCAGATAATGCAAGTTGAAATACATCAAATGATGAAGCATTAATTTAAGATAAGCATTCCAAAAAATGATGTAAGATATCATCCAAAATTACCCACATATCAAGAGCTAGTAAACTATACTAGCAGTAGAAAAACGGAAAGTATTGTCCAAAAATTTAAATGGCTGACCAGCCATATTAAACATAAACCCAACAAAGTAAGGGAGGGTACTGTGATCAGTTAGAAGACTGATCTGGTGCAAGCATGATCAACACAAAATCCAATATCCTGTGCTCAGAAAGAAAAAGGAAAGAGGCAGATTTGGATTCATCTGCTAATAGGATCTTTACTGCGCATAGGATCTCGTGACTTGTGAGACCTTCAATCTGCTCTAGTGTAGGTACAATCTGCTCCATACGTATCATGTCCTTCCCTTTGTGTATGGTAATAGCTAGTGACCTAACAGCTTCTGCAACGTCACTCATTCCTTTGATAATCATGTCGCAAGGACGTTACATTCTGGCTCTTTTCCTAGAACTGTTTGTGCTGCCTGTGTTCACAGAGTTGTTGCCATTGACATTCGGACTACGGTCTACACCACAAGTCTCGTCATGACCTCGAAATGACCACTGGATGTTCTGTCCATTGTCTCCCATATCGTCACTCGATAAAACAAGTGTATCGTCATTAAGATCAATCGACGTTGTCGGTGTAATATCGGGATTGCGAGACTTTCTCGAATGTATACTACTATGCATATTTCCGGTCAAAGCACATAATCCAGTAGCTCGGTCATTTTCAAATAAGAATGTGAGGTCATCATACCGTCACACCGCTTTCCCCCGATTATGTTGCGCATAGGGATGTGACTATTGACAACAACGATTAAAAAATATTAATTAGTAAACACCATTCGAGCAAATCTGGATAATATTAATTAAATCATTAATAATTAATCTCACCCATATGTAATCCTCCCAGACGTCATCTGGCGCGGTTACTAGCTTCATGTCACCATCCCATCCAAACTCACTAGCGCTCAGGGTGTCCCAAACTTCAAAATACAACCTCTTCAATGTTCGTAGGTGATTACCAACATGCTTCTCCTGAACTGATATCCCCAGGTTACTCCTGATAATTTTCATGATCATTTTATAGGTCTCTTTCTTAAATCCATTGGCACTCTTACGACCATTTTCAACAGCATCCATCAACGTATCTATAAGACAGTTATCCGTTTCATCAGTCCAGTGCATTACACCACCAGACATAACATTTTCGTCAAGCGATTTTGATTTATATTTTCGTGGTGTCCTTTGTAGTGTGTCACACGGGCCATGCCGAGATTGTTTCATTAGTGTAGACTGGCTGTTCTGCATATTCGGATCCATTTCGTCGTCAATATTAGCATTAATAATCTACAAATAATACAATGAACATATTTAGTCTAACATATACAACCTTACATATAAGTCATGTGAATGCAATAATTTAACAAACCTAGAATATAATACACAAATACATAATCTGGTATAAATATTTGAGGGTATTGATCGTCTTCTTACAAGCATCCCAAAATGATGGTTTCTAACACAGGTCCTGTAGGAAAAAGAGTACATTCATGTGATGATATATATTACCTACTATAAAATGACAAATTACAATTCAAATGTCAATTTGACACGACTCATAGGATGAGATTCATTCCACATCCTAGTAGCAGTACTTTCTCAATATGTCGCCCATTCATCCTTCTCACGTTGTGTCACATTAATATGAAGTAGTGATAGATCTAAATCTATACTCTTCGTTACATCCGTAGATGCGAGTTTTTCTTCCACCAAACTATCTCCTCCAGATAAATGGATAAAGTTGAGTAAGACACAACATGCAATGACTATCTTTACCTGTGTTAGAAGGTTATATGGTGGAGCTGATTTAAGGATTGAAAAGCGAGCTTTCAATACTCTAAAGATTCTCTCTATAACATTTCGAAACTGAGCATGCCAATAATCGAATAGTTCTTTCTTGTTGGAAGGATTTCGGCCCGTACGGTATTCATTGAGGTGGTACTGTATACCGCGGTAAGAAGCCATAAATCTAGGAGAATGAGTGTAACCAGCATCAACTACACAATACTTTCCTACAATTCATTACAAGGAATTATCAATCTAATTTCGTGAAAAATTATATTATGAATTAGCTGTCAAACAGATATACAAGAAGTACCCTCGGGGATACTAAAGCGATACGTGAAATGTGTCAAAGCACTGTGTAATACGCGTGTGTCAGAGGCTGATCCCTCCCATCCCGCGAGCACATATACGAACTTCATATCAAATGTACATGCACCCATTACGTTCTGAGAGAGTACCCCTTTCCAGTTACGATATGTTGCACTTTTTAATGCCGGTACATAGGCGGGTACATGAGTCCCATCAATTGCACTAATACAGTCCTAAATTCACCTTGAATTATTAAGAAAAAATATAGTATAAACACATGTAACGTCTCAGAAAATCCGTACAAAGACCCGAGTACCACCTCATGCAAAAATCACTAAGGACCGAATCCTTTAGAAATTAGACAAAAATTAATCAAATACTAAACTGAATTGAATAACAGATTAGCTTGAACTGCTTTCTATACGAACTGTAAGACCCAAAAGTAATAGAATCGCTAACGCTACAATATCTAAAAACTTAAGATCCATCTCAAAACCCAGTTGCTCTCGGGAGCATCACGAAACTCCGTATCGGACCTGTACCGTGCGTCAAAAGTATGATTATTGTGAGACTATACGATTATGACCGCCTTGTTAGACTTGACAACCATCTCAAAAATCAAGTCTAAATGGTATCCCGAAACGTATAACTTAAGCCCGGATCGAAGTGTGCGAGAAACGTGAATACTTTTAGGAAATGAACTAAAACTTAAGTGAATTGAGAAGTTCACTTGCAGGCCAAATTTAAGAATTCAGACCATCAAATTCTGACCCAACTACACCCTCAGATCAGTGAAAATTTTTAACACATGTCAGTGTACTTGTGGCCCTGATCGAGTACTGGTGACTGTTGAACTGAAACTGGTCCTCCGCGGTCGATCAACTGATCTGATCAAACCGAGATCTTAACCTAATATAGATCCAATGTTAGGAAACTTTTCTCAAACCATATGTAAGAAATGGGTCTCCAAATGAGCTCTGTTGGACCGAAACAACCACTCTTTTGCTATAACTTAAGTATACCATGGCCCTGGGGCCAGTTACACTAGTTTTGGGCCTATATAAAGACCTTTATCCCTTTCTCATTCCATATGAAATTTCCAAACCCTAGGAGAGAGAAGAGATAAAAGAGGAGAAAAATGTGAGGAGAAGTGAGAGAGAGTGAGAGATAGTTCTTGGGATTCAATCCCGTTGCTCCAAGTGCCGAATCATCCTACCCGTGTCGCTACACCAACAATTTCGATTCTGTTTTTGGATAAAAAATCCTAACCCTAATCTAATTTAGGAATCCAAATAGTAGAATCGACGAAATAGCTAACCTATTCCCTGATTCAGGCTGCCGTTCTGCCGTAGACAAAGACTTAGTATACAAACTGAGTTTGATACAAGTATATCGACGAAAGGTGCGGACTATAAATGTTTAGGTTATGGTTTTCAAGGCTTTCAATGTCAGTTAATGATTTATGACTGACTTGATTGCTATCACATATACTTAGATACGATGTTTCCGTGTATTACACATATATATGAACTATGTTGAAAATAATGCATTTCATGTGTTTATTGAAATGTTTGAATGAATATGGATTTATGATTTGTGCTTACTATGATTAATTAATTGAGATTACATGATTAACATATGTATGAAAACTCCTTGTGAAAGGATTTGCTATCATATATGTTATAACTAATTTGTTACACGTATGTTAACAGGTGTAGCCTAAGTGTTTGATGAAATGCCTGAGTGAGGAAATGCTTATGGAAATGTTTGTAATAAGGGCATTAAGATAATATTCTCAATAACTTTATCTATAGTTACAGTTTCCTTCATGTAACCTATCTCATTACTACATGCTTTATGGATGAATGCCTATGTATGTTAGCATGTACTCTTTATGTTCGTTAAAATGCTTAGGTGAGATTTATATTTGAATTAGTTGCTACATGCTATCTTGACTATCAAACATGAATGCCTATTGTATTTAAGTATGACTGAGACTACTGCATAGTCCAGAAAATCAATAATGATTTTCGAGTTAGTAGCCGAGGTCATTTCGCCACACCAGATAAGTTCGAGGAATTCGAGTCGTACGCTGCTTGTCGACAGTGGTTAGGCCACGTGGAGTGCTTACGCGCTCCATGTCAACTAAGTCAACGTGTGCTCATATCAGTCGAGCTTGTCAAGTAACCCGATTGGCCATTATATGTTCACCATGTATGAACACTATTGTTTGAATCTAAGGTACCAACTTACCAGTGAACAACTCATTTAACCATGGTACCACGATCCGATAAGATTCATGAGCCGGGCATGGTGGTGTATGGGACACCGTGGCCGAGCTATCGACCTACACTTGAACGACGAGCCTACCCATAGTGACCAGTGGCAACCTAAAACTCATGAGCTGAATATGGTGGTGTATAAGACACTGTATGCGAGTTGTCGGCCTACGCTAAGGTGGCGAGCCTTTCTCGTAGTGACCTCGAGTATACACTAGGACTACGCTAAAGTGACGAGTCTTACTGTAGTGACTTGAGTATAAAATAGGCCTATGATTAGGTGACGAGCCTCTCATAGCGACCTCGAGTGTGAATTAAGCCTACGCTGAGGTGACGAGCCTCTCGTAGCAACCTATGGTATGAACTCGCAAACTTGGATATTGTATGTGATGAACTAGGATTGACGACCCTAGATGGATCATTGTGTAGGCGAATGATATAAATGGAGGTGCCTTAGCTTCCCAATCCTGCTGTATGAATAAGTCTAATTAAGAACTTGGCTAATCATGCTCATGCACTGTATTGCATGTGCCTTTGGAGTAGGAGTTGAGCACAGAGGAAGGGGTGTATACCGCAATCGTGAGATGATGTCACATAGAGAGTGTAGGCAAGGGCATGCATCATTAACACATATCATCCTTGCATTAACCAGAGTACCTAGGAATGCTTGTTGTATTATTTTATTATTATTACTTGACTGAATTGATAACATGTTAACCTTTACCTTATAGTTCCACTGAGTTGATCACTCACTCCCACTCTGGGACGGTGTTTTAAAACATCAACCAGACCTTGTTGTAGTTTCAGATGATGGCGAGGCTTACGAGATTGAGCCTGACTTCTATGATGACAATGAGGAGTTCTCCTTTATGCAATTCTCTGGCGGGTCTATGTAGACCTAGAGTTGCGAATCGAAGCTACATGGATATGATTAGATGACATTACACTTTACCATTTTGTATATTTTGAAATTTTACATATAATTATTTAACCAGACAACTTTCATACTCTGGGGACTTAAAATCACGTATATGCTTTATATATTTATCACAATCTTCTGTTTACATAAATTTATCCGTCTAAAGAGTATGATATGCTGATTTGGTATAATCTCACTCATGTTTAATGCACTAATACGGACAACATTTAATCATCATTGTCTATGTTACATAAGTATTGTGTTGAACTCGAGAGTTGGGCTCCTACTTCCGATTTTCCGGGCGTTACAACATATGACATGAGTGGACAATGCATAATGTGTATACAATGGAACATACCTAGAAGTACGAGCTCCAATTGGGATTGGTAAGGATCTCGACTGGTGTCTCCGCACCTGGGAGTTTCACGAACTTCGGATATAATCTAACAATAGCATCCACCACTTTACTAAAATACCGACTCAGTGTTTCTCCATATCTTAAAAACCGATGCCCGATGACACGGTTCCTAACATTATGTCCTACTGTGTAAAGGAACATGACAAGTTGTTTCTCCATAGATACATGTTTCTCGTATGGAAAGAGATTTCTATTCCTGAGAAATGAGCATATGTTGAAGAATGTGGCCTTATTCATTTTGAGTTGTGCTACACACTCATTGTCACCCGCTCTAATTATCTCATTTATTAGCTTCTTTCTTTCAATGTCCCCGAATCCCGTTGATGATTTAAATAATGTATTGTTACAATATTTTCCGATTGCAATTATTGTAGTTGCTGCAAAAGAAGCTATCTTCTCTTCCGTCCATCCTTGTCCTTCCATGTTTTGTTGTTTTCTTATATATTAAGTGTTCGTGAAACTGATTCAGACATCAATATTCAACACCGGTTCCATATATTTAGATTTATAATTTCAAATGTAATCTAATAATATACGAACTGGTATAAATTCTTAAAAGTAGAAATCCTATATCTATTGATGGGTCTCTCTCAAGTATTTCTTTTTTCAAACAGAATAACTTACAAAGTTGATTAACACAGTAGATAGGAATGTTGTATAAAATCTTAATCAAGATATTGATTTTAAATTCGTAATCCATCAAACACCACAACTGATATATACGTATTCATAAAACACGCATTATTTGACACAGTAAATAGGCTCATGTGGAAGACAAGCATAGCAGGATTTCAGTCTCTAATCATATGACCGCAAATAAATATCACCATTTATGAAACAACAAGCCTAATAAGGAAATATTCTTCTTAAAAGGTTTTTAATGGTGGATTTCTGTATCAGTTGAGTTAGATATTTTACCTCTCAATTTTATTAGACATTCAACAGTGATTACAGAATTCAACTACAATTTCGTCAGGGTATAGCCAGACAGTTCAAGAACATTTCTTCTTAAAAGGATTTTAACGGTGGATAGGCTTTTGTGGCAGAAACATAACATGATTACAGTCTCCAAATGACCGCAAATAAATATCACCCTTTATAAAACAGGAAGCCTAATAATCTTACTCAAGGCCCAATCATAAGGTGGACCATCTTGATGGATAGACAGCTCATTCATGCCAATAGATAAACAGTTTCTATAGATCAGGCAAATTTTGGAATCTAATAACTCTTTAATAGCCATAAGCCTTTGAGTCTGCAGAACAAAGTGAAATATCATTCGCAGGTTAAGGGGGTTCTGCAATTGAATTATCAACTTCAGGTTATGGGAAGCTGTTGGGGTGAATGCAGCTGTTGGGCCGTGCCTTGCACCACATGTCTGATCAGACGCTGACCCTTGGTCACCAGGCGTTGACTTGACTGAGTACTGCGGTTAATGATTTTGAGATGACATGAAATTCCATCCGTCTCCTGTCTTTGACGGCTGCCCGTTCGTGGAATCAACGGTGTCTCTTGCAAGAAAGGTGATTGTGATTGGTCGATTTAGACCAATAGGTTAATTGGAGTCTGTGGAGATGTGGACACGCCATAGGTGGGCCACAGAACAGAAATCACATATTTGGATGACTACGGAGTCTTGCCTGTCAATGCAAACCGTTGGTCATTTATGTTTTTAGCTTCCTGTCTTTTCAAATTATTAGGATCCGGCAAATTGGGTGTTTTGGACCCGATCAATGGTGGGGCCCACCTACACCTCCAGATCCAGTGGAGCACATTTTTTCGTGCTCGTACGTGCAGGCTACGGCGTGGTGAACACAACACCACATAGCTACGTGGCGTAAAAGCTCCGTGGGGCCCATCATGATGTATGGTGATGTATGTGTTTTACCCACGCAGTCCATCCGTTTTTTCAGCTCATTTCAGGGCATGAGCCCAAAATCGAAGCATATCCAAAGTTCAAGTGGACCAAAACAAAGGAAACAGTGGGGATAATGACGTCCACCGTTGAAACCTTCCCAGGGCCCACAGTGATTTTTATTTGTCATCCAACCTGTTCATAAGGTCACAAATACATGGATGAAGGGATAAAATCAAATATCAGCTTGATTCAAAATTTCTGTGGCCCCCAAGAAGTTTCAGCAATAGACATTTAATCCCCACTGTTTCCTCTGATGTGGTCCACTTGAGCTTTGGATATGCTTCAATTGCGAGTTCATTCCCTAGATTGAGCTGGTTAAATCGATGGATGGCGTAGATAAAACAGTTACATCACAGTGGGCCCCACAGAGTCCTTACACCACGTGGCTACATGGTGTTGGGTTCACCACGCAATCCGCGTCCACGGTGCTCGACCTTACATACCAATGAGGCCCCTGAATTTTATGATCCTCTAACCGTAAGATATGCACCGTAGGTTCAGGTTTTCTAGGAGTGGGGCCCATCTTTCACTGATCCAGGCCGTTAATCCAATGGCATCCACCGTACATTGACCGCACAACGAATCCCTATCAGATTCGAAGATCTTAGCCACCAATCTTAATCCACTTTTTGTTCGATTTTGTCAGATGTTGTACACTGGGCCATGACATAGCAACAGCTTGGACCGTCAATTGATCAGATCTTGATCAGGATCCAATTCGAATTCGGTCCTATTAAATTAGATTCAGATCGGTAATTGGATCTCTTGGTTCATATTCAGGATCTATCGGATATCAGATCAGATTTGGATCTCAGTTATTCTCAATTCGATCAGGGTTGTAAATAAGTCAGTGGACCTGATGGAGTATCCATACCGGACTTGTTTGTTAAATGGTATGTATCTGGGTCCAAAAACAGATTAGTTACTAAATAGGTCTGGGTCCAAGAACGGACCTAGTTGATAGATGGGTCTATATTCAGTTTCCTTTATACAGGACCTTATCCGACGTGGCCCAAACCTATTTAGTAAATGGGTGAGTCTGGTCTTATGTTGCAAGGGACCCATCCAAATTCAGACCTATCCAAACATGATTTTAAACTCAATAAAAATGCTTGCATTCTTGAAATGCAATGTGAGAAGTACAGACCCGTTGGACTCAATCCGTTTATAAATGAATCTAAGGTAATCTTTCTCTACAAGACCCAGACCCATTTATAAATAAATATGATAGGATTGACTCATATCCGACCTAGACCTGCTCATTTAGTAAAAGGGTATGAGTTTAAAATTTGGACCCATACAAATGTAGTAAACGGGCGGGTTTGATTTTGACTAAACTCGCCCCTAAATCAGGCCATTTACAGCCCTAATTGGATCGGATTCAGTATGTTCATTTGACAGCCTTACTAACAGCATGGATCAGGAACACCCTAGGATAATGTTAATATCCTTCATTCAAGTATCATGTAAATTCTTATTTATTTTAAGACTTTATGGTCAACCACGAGTATATATGTGGACAACAGTATACCCCAGAGGTAGTCTATACGGGTGGGGCCTAAGTTACAGTTATTTCAGACCCTTGCACTATTGGGCCATGCCCCAAAATCTTGTCAATTGGACAATTCTAAGGAGGTTTCCTTTGGCTGCTTGCAAATAGACGGTTAAAGAGAATGAAATTCAGCAATAATCCACACCATCCAGACTTTCTGTTACATTATATATTTCTTTATACTGGTAGCCAAGGTGTGGGTCCACCATGATGTGGGCCACAACCATTTGATACATTTCAGATTGAAAACGTGGTGCAGACATGATTTATTCAACAAAAACAGTTTCTATGAGGTGACCAAAAATGAGTTTTGCTGAACGGACGTGCCTGTACAGCCATCTCTACATTTACACGCACTCAGCAGTTTATTAGATGGACAATGGCACATGTGGCACATTTGCTCATGTAGAGTACCTTACAGGCATGGCGTAAGAAAAGACGTATGGTGGTACTTGTGACATATTAGTATATGTGGGGTACAAGAGGAGATGATGATGTTACATTGATGCGAACTTTCTAGGCTCAATTGAAGAGAAAAGCTCAGAGCCCATAAATTAGGTCCAAGCCAAGAAATCCAGCGCATTATTTTCAGCCCAAGTACATTTATAACACATATCTTTAGAGTTATGTTGCATGCCTAGAAAATAAAAGAATTTGAAATTAAAGTATGTCTTGGAAAGGTTTATTGTATGATGTTGAAAGTTAATTTATTTTGTGTTGAAAAATGTTCCATGCATTGGAACATATAATTTTTAAAACCCAGGTCCATAGCTCAAGTGGTAGACAGAGTGAAAGATATCTCGTTTCAATACCGAGGTCTTGGTATCGATTCCCTAGAGGGGGTGGCTAACAGTGAAGTGTGAGCTGACAATGTGAGTATTAATAAGCTAAAAAAAAAAGAAAAAAAAAACATATAATTGTTATTAATGCATTTACGAAAGGTTGTAATTAGTCTATATTATGAGTCATTTGTAGTTAGAAAAAAAAGTCTAATTATTTAGTTATAAAATGCATATATATCATTTCCTGCAAATTACCAACAGTAGAGAGAATTAAATGAGTCTTCCGAGTGAGTCCAACTCATATCGGTAAAGCGATTCCTAATTCATTGGCAATAGTTACGGATGTTTTCAATTCCAACAAATTTGTTGCTTGTGACTTTTTAGCACTTCTAGTTAATGAATGAATTTTATAGTTTTTATATTAATTTATCATCAAGTCTATTTTCATCTTACAAAATTTTATTCTATTTTAATTTTCAAGAAAATTATAAAAATTTCTGAAGTACTAATTGCCTAAAACTGACAATTTTCTGAGCAATTTCAAATGTAATAAAATCAAACACATTTGACTTTGAATTTTATTTTTACTTTAACTAGACTCATTAATATTCATTTTAGCTTCCGAATTACCTCAATCCATATTGTTTTGAAGATATATTATTGTATATTCAGCATATTTAAGTTATCCATTACAGTCCATTGTGACCACATCAAGCTGCATCACACATGTAGTGTTGAGAATGTGGAGCCACATTGGGCCGCCTTCGACCGGTCGTAGGACGTCTTAGACTGGTCGTAGGGGCCTGTTCGACCGGTGGTGGACCGGCTCGACTCAAAGTCCAGCGATGTTGTTTTTTGCTGTTTTGGGCCCTAGGACTGGTCGTAGGGACTGCAAGACCGATCGTAGGGGAGCTAGGACCGGTCGTATGTTACGCAGATTGTTTTTGAAACTGATACGGATTGCGGATTTTGGTGTCGCCTTTCGCAAGGGTGCGAAAGAAAAGTTAAAAGAGAATCGGATCGTTCCTAAAGCCTTCCTATCCAGTAACAATCATTCATCATCTGTCATCTTTTCTGGTTTCTTCTTTTTTCCTTCTAGAGGAATGTAGAGGTCCTTCTGATACAGATAATCTTCCATCTGCATCTTCCAGAAGGCAAAGTTTGAACCATCAAACTTCTCAATTTTAGTTTTTCCATCTTCCTCCATCGATCCCAATAGAACTAAACCAATAGCTTTGATCCCACTTGGAGACACATTACCATAAACCTTCGTCTTCTTCATCCGGGGTGCACCACTTTCCCGTCTTCAAGCTTGAAGACCAATCAAAGCTGAATAGAGCTTCAGCTTCTCCCTTGTGACCGCCTTGGTCAACATATCTGCAGGATTCTCACTTGTATGAATCTTCTCTAGAACAATCGATCCATCTTCCAGTAATGAACGTATGAAGTGTCTGATGGCAATATGCTTGGTCCTTAAATGAAAGGTTGAATTCTTAGCCAAGTGTATTGCACTCTGACTGTCACTGTATAGCTTGCAATCTACTTGCTTCTTACCTAACTTTTTCATAAAACCTTGCATCCACATCATCTCCTTGCATGCTTCTGTAGCCGCAACATATTCTGCTTCTGTCGTACTGATAGATACTATCTTCTGTAACTAAGAGACGCAACTGACTGCAGCACTGCCCAGAGTAAAGACATAACCTGTAATGCTTCTTCTGCTGTCGATATCTCCTGCCAAATCTGAATCCATGTAGCCTTGCAGCTTGATTTTCGATCCACCATAACACAGCCCTACATCCTTAGTACCCACCAGGTATCTGAGGATCCACTTCACAGCTTCCAAATGTTCCTTTCCGGGGTTGTTCATGAACCTGCTAACAACTCCCACTACTTGAGCAATGTCTGACCTCGTGCTCACCATAGCATACATGAGACTCCCAATAGCGGACGCGTATGGAACTTTAGTCATGTAGTCCCGTTCCTCCTGCGTCTTTGCACCTTACTCCTTAGATAGCTTGAAGTGGTTGGCTAATGGAGTGCTAACCGGATTAGCACCTCCCATATTGAATCGATCAAGTACCTTGGCTATGTAATCTGCCTGTGACAAAACTAATTTCTTATTTTTCCTGTCACGCTTTATCTTCATGCCTAAGATTTATTTTGCAGCTCCTAAATCCTTCATGAAAAATTCTCTAGACAGTTATCTTTTGAGATCTGAGATGTCCTTCATGCTTGAACCGACCATAAGCATATCATCAACATATAGAAGAAGAATGATGTACGACGTATCAAACTTTTTCAAATAACAACAGTGATCTGCATGACATCTCCTAAAACTGTTTCCCGACATGAAACTATCGAACTTCTTGTACCACTGCCTCGGGGCCTGCTTCAGGCCATATAGACTTTTCTTCAGTCTGCACACCTTGTTCTCATTTTCTGGTGCCACGTATCCTGTCGGCTGATGCATATATATTTCTTCTTCAAGATCCCCATGAAGAAAGGTTATCTTAACATCTAGCTACTCTAGATGTAAGTTCTTTGTAGCCACTATATTCAAGACCATGCAAATCGTAGACATTTTCGCTACAAGTGAAAATATTTCAATGAAATCGATACCTGCCTTCTGTTGAAACCCTTTTACAACCAGTCTCGCCTTGTACCGTTTTGAACCATCATGCTCCTCCTTCAGTCTGTAAATTCACTTGTTATGAAGAGTTTTCTTACCCTTGGGTTGAGTGACTAGCTCTCATGTACGATTAGACTCAAGAGATTCCATCTCCTCATCCGTGGCTTGCTCCCACTTAACCCGTGTATCTGACTGTAATGCCTCTTCAAAACACTCTGGTTCACCATTATCTGTCAGCAGTAGATAATGTAAGGAGGGTGAGTATTGGACCGTGGGTCTCCTCTCCCGAGTAGACCTCCTCACAACCGGTGTCTGTGGCTCTGCCTCATGATGCTCCTTTGCATGATCATCTTGTGGCGTTGTAACACCCATGTCCAATAACTCTTCTAACTCTACAAATTCCTTTTTCTCAGCCTTATTTTTCTGCACACTATTTTTATGCATCACTTTTTCATTGAAGATTACGTCCTTGCTTCTGATGATTTTTCTTTTTTCTACATCCGAAAACCGTAGCCAAAATCATCCTGCCCGTAGCCTATAAACGTGCACCTCCTGGACTTCGCATCCAGCTTGTTTCTGTGCTCTGCATCAATGTGAACATATGAAGTGCAACCGAACACTCTGAGATGTGTAAGGTTCACTTCTTTTCCAGTCCACGTTTCTTCTGGTAGCCCACCATCCAATGGTGCTGAGGGACTTCTATTGATAAGATATACGGCAGTATTTACAGCATCTACCCAAAAGGTCTTGGGCAACCCTGCATGTAACCTCATGCTCCTGGCGCACTTAAGGATGGTCCTGTTAATGCGCTCAGCCACACCATTCTTCTGTGGTGTCCATGGAATCATTTTCTGATGTTTAATTCCACTTGTTGCACAATACTCCTTAAACCTCTTATCACAATATTCTCCCCCATTATCAGATCTGAGACACTTTACTGTTTTACCTATCTCGTTTTCTATCATAACTTTTCACTTCTTAAACGTATAAAATACATCAGATTTATGCTTTAAGAAATAAACTAACAGTTTTCTACTAGTATCATCAATAAATGAAACAAAATAACATGAGCCACCAAGAGATGATACCTGTGCCGGTCCCCACACGTCAGTATGTACAAGCTCTAATAGATGCGTCTTTGAAGTGTGTCCTGTCTTCTTGAAGCTTACCCTCTTCTGCTTGCCATATACGCAGTCCTCGCAAAATTCTAAGTCAAGAGACTTCAGCCCTGGTAGCTTCCCCTTTGACAATAGAATTTTCTCCCTTTCTCACTCATATGTCCTAACCTCTGATGCCATAACTGCTCATTCACTCCAGTTGTGTAACATCCCGAAAATCGGGGGTCGAGTAAAAACTCCACTCCCGAGTTTCAAAACATCACTTATGCAATATAAATGTGTATGATTGAATGTTGTCTGTGTTAATGTATTAAACATGAGTGGGATTAAGCCAAAACAACATATCATACTCCAGAGACAGTTAAATTTACAAGTGGAAGACTGTGATGGTATGTATAACATATATAAACTGTTGTATGTCTCCAGAGTGTGAACATGTTACCAGGTTATATACATACATGTATACTCCAAAAGTAAACAAAAAAAAATATACATGAGTGCTCTAAAATATAAAATGACAAGTGTCAAGGCAACAAATCAACCTCCCTGTAATCCCGTCAATCAGAACACGCATGAAAGAGGGATCCTCATCATCATCATCAAGTCCAGCTCTGCTTCTCAAGCAGCGCCATCATCTGCAACCAAAATAGGGACTGGTGGGTGTCCGGAAACACCATCCCATAACGTGGGAGTGAGTAGCTAACTCAGTGGAATAATAGAGCAAGGATTAACATGTTCTCAAATTAATCATGCGATAATAGTAAAGCAATGAATCAAACATTTCTAATACTATTATTAATGCAATATGACGTGACATGATGGATGCCCTCACCGACGATCTCCCTCATACGGCACCATCTTCGTCCGCGGCATGCTTGCATACCGCTCAGTGCTCCACATCTTCCACGCACATACAATGTGATGGTGATATGATTACCGAGTTATTATTAGTCCATTCATACAGTAGGATTGGAAAACTAAGGTACTTCCCTTATATCAATCCCAACACAGATCCTGTCTAGGGTCGTCACTGCTAGTAATATCATGCGATATATATTTTGTAGGTCACTGCAAGGGCTGTCAGGCCTGTTACTCGCACTCATTGCACTGCTCCCCCATCACCTTATCAATGCAGGCCTACTGTACTCTCACTGCTACGGAAGGGTCGTCGCCTCCCGTAGACTCAGAATACGCTCGCAGTCACAGCAAAGGACTCGTCGCCTGATCAGTGTATGCCGACAGCAAGAATATAGTGTCCCATACCACCATAATCTGCTCATGAGTCATAGGTGCTCACTGGTCACTACGGGGAGGTTTGTGGCCCAAGCATAGGCCGACAGCTCGACCACGGTGTCCCATACCACCATACCCGACTCATGAGTCTTTATGGATCAAGGTACCATAGTTGACAGAGTTTACAATGGTAAGTTCAGTACCCTAGGTTCAAGCAGTTATGACTCATACAGGGTGAACATACAATGGCCAGTCGGGTTACTTGACGGGCTCGACTAGCACGAGCACATCTCAAGTCGAACGACATGAAGTGCGTAAAACACCTCGTGTGGCCTAACCACTGCCGCCAACTCCAAAACCCGGCTCGCGTTCATCGACGCGTTGTTCGTGGCAAAGATAAGCCAACCACGAATTTACTCAGTTGCCGACTGCCTGGACTAGATATAGTCCCAAACATTTATGGATTCACATTAGCAATCATATAAGAGCAATGGAAATGAAATACAACAATGTGAGCATGTTAACACATGTTATAACATACAACTTAAGTAAATCATCTAACACATGCATTTCATACATATAATGAAATCATGCATATAGCTAACACGTAGGAAATCATTTACATCAGCATATTAATTGAGAATTCAATCTCAAACTAATTCATAACACCATTTAATTCAATACATACTAGTACAAGCATTTATACAAACACTTAAACTACACACTTAAGTCTACATATAGTATGTCGACTCAAAGTGCGCATTTAGACGAATCTCTTCGCCAAACTAATTTTGCACGCATTCCTAATATCCTAATGTGACAAGAAGTCATGTTAATCACATCAGAAAAATATGGATGAAAATAGTAATTCCTACAAATGACTAAAATGCCCTAAATCTCATATTTTTCGTCTGCTTACGAAACAGGAAACGGACAGCATATTGTACATGTCAAACGGCGTTGCTGTCGATAATCTACTATTAAATGACATTGAAAGCATTAGAAACAGTCAATCAAAGCGTCTAAAATCTACACCTTTTCTCCTATAGGTGTATTAATTCGAACGGAGTGTATACGCTTCGTCTACGGCGAATAAACAACCTAATACACAAGATCCATAAGCTACCATGCTATGGAAACTAAGGAACGATAAATCAGCAAGTGTTTGGGGTATTTTCTTACCTAGAAATGTGGTATAAACGCCGGGAAAGTGATTCGATTGCGTGGCTTAACCACGCGCAGCAGGTAGCACAAGCGGCAGGAAATTCTCTTCCACTCTCTCTCACAAACTCTCACTTTCTCTCTCACTCTTGCTAGGGTTTCTAGCAAATTCGGATGGGTGAGAGGAGTGAGGGTCTAAGCCCCTTTTATAACCTAAATCTTGTCCAAAATAGGCTTGGGAACAATGTTTACTTGATACCTAACCAAATCGAGGCTGTTTCGGTCCAAAAAGGCATTTCTGGTGGTCCCCTGGCCGAACGTGATCGGACTTAAGTTCATGCATGTCGGATGTCGTTCACATCCCATTTTTAGACCAGCAGTGTTCGTAGATCGCACGTGGCGGTCCAGTTTCAGTTCAGCGGTCACCGCACGTAGATCAGGTCTGCAAGTCTCATGATATGAAAAAGAAATTTTTCCTGATCCAAGGGTGTAATTTGGCTAAATTCTGACGGTCAAAACGCTTAATACTGACGCGTCAAGTCGTATGCCAGATTTAAATTTTAAATTCCAAATCTAACCCTATTCTCACTCTCTTCACTCCAGGCTCAATGAAATAGCCTCTGAATGTAGACTTGATTTTCAAAATGATTGTCAGGTCCAGCTAGGCGGTTCTAATGGTCTAAGATTGCAGGTATCAGACTTTCAACGCGCAGTCTAGATCCAATACAAAGTTTCAAAGAGGTCCAGAGAACAAACCGGTTTAGAGTTTGATCCGAGGTTTTAGAGTATTATAGCACCATTGATTCTACAAGTTTTGGGTCTTGTAGAACGTATTTAAAGCGGTCAGGGATAATTTCACAGCTACTCCAGCGTAGCACTAACTAACTTATGCTTAGTTTCTAAAGGAATTAATCCTAAGTGATTTCTTTAGCTATGGAATTGGGTTCTGAGCGATTTCCCAGGTGTTTTAGTCGACCCATTGCCTAAAGATGTCTAATTCCAGGTTGGCCAAAATCCGGGGTGTTACAAGTTAATGCGACTGCGAGTGAACTATACGATCCTGAAGTCACGTACAAAGTGTCTTCCTTTTTACCTCGAGATATCACCAACGCACTTTTTGTGATCTTCTAGGAATCACTGGTGAATGTCATCACATAACCGGTATCGGCCAACTGCCCCACTGAGATCACATTCCTTCTCAAACTCGGTACATGTCTGACATCCTTCAATTTTAAAATCGTTCCGTCTTTCTGATTGACCTGAACGTCCCCCTTTCCAATAATACTGCACGGTTCATCATCACCTAGGTAGACTCTCCCAAAGTTACCTGACACATAATCACGCAGAACTTCCTTACATGAAGTGGCATGAAATGAAGCACCCGATTCTATAACTCATGACTCATTCCTTGTATCAAGAGACAAGATCAACGCGTCTGTGTCGTTCTCCTCAGACAGATTCACTAAATCCTTCCCTCCTTGAGAGCTTCCTTCTTATTTCTTGAGCGCCCTGCAATCACGTTTCATGTGCCCCTTCTTGCCGCAATGCCAACACCTATCTTTGTCTTTCGATCCCTTGGACTTCTTCCTCGACTTAGAACGCCCGTGTTTATTGCCTCCTCTATTCTGCGATCTTCCTCTTCCTTCAACGTTTAGAGCATTCCCTGAATCCCCTGAAACTCCTGATGCATTTCTTCTAGATTCTTCGCTGAGAATTAGATCAACCACATCATTAAATTTCAACTTTGTCGACCCTGAAGAATTGCTCATAACAATCACCAAACCATCCTAACTGTCTGGCAGACTGGATAAGATCAAGAGCGCCCTGACCTCATCGTCAAAAATGATGCCAACGGATTTCAACTAGCTCGTGACTGTATTGAACTCGTTTAAATGTTCATCCATGCTCCCACCATCTGACATCTTCATGTTGAATAGCTGTTTCATAAGATGAACCTTGTTGGATGCTGAGGGATTTTCACATATGGTAGCTAGGGCTTCCATTAATTCTTTTGTCGTTTTCATCTTGGATATATTAAAGGCGACGCTTTTAGACGAAGAGAGTCGGATCGTTCCTAAAGCCTTCCTATCCAGTAAAAACCATTCATCATCTGTCATCTTTTCTGATTTCTTCCCTTTTTCTTCTAGAGGAATGTAGAGGTCCTTCTGATACAGATAATCCTCCATCTGCATCTTCTAGAAGGTAAAGTTTGAACTATTAAACTTCTCAATTCTAGTTTTTTCATCTTCCGCCATCGATCCCAATAGAACTAAACTAATAGCTCCGATACCAGTTGTTGCGCAGCACGCCAACAACGCAGTGGGCCGAGATCCAATCTCAGGCCTCACCCACAAACGATAAACAGAAAGGAATATAAACTAGAAACAGATTAAAGCAATCCAAACAAACCACAAGACAAGATATACGTAAAAAAACCTCAAACTATGGTAAAAAATCACGGATGCAAACTTCCACTATGAAGAAACAAAGATTACAAGGCAAAATACTAACATCTCCCTTGGAAGAATATAGAAAACCCTTAGACCACACCTTTGAAATTATTTCTCAATATTCCTCATCTACTAGAAAAGCCCTAGGAACCTCTATTTATAATTTAGGTAACTTCCCTTCTGCACCATTGCGAAAGGCGACACCAAAATCCACAATCCGTAGTAGTTTCGAAAACAATCTGCGTAACCTACGACCGGTCTTACAGTCCCTACGACCAGTCCTAGGGCCCAAAATAGCAAAAAACAGCATCGTTGGACTTTGAGTTAAGCCGGTCCACGACCGGTCGAGCAGGCCCCTACGACCGGTCGAAGGCGGCCCAATGTGGCTCCACATTTCAACATGTAGCACATTGTTATATGCGGGACGCTTTACACATGTGAGGTACATGGAAAGATAGATGATGATACATGTGATACGATGGTACATGTGGGGCATAATAAAAAAAATGCACAATGGTTTATTTGGTACATTGAGACATGTGGCACATATAAGGTGATTAAAGATTGATGGTGTCACGTTTAGGGTTAACCCTTTAATTCCATCATAGAATAATGTCTTTCCTGATAGTGGAGGTCAGGAAATAAATTTGTTTAATTTCCAATAAAATTGAATGTAAAAAATGGTATTTCTCATAAACTCCCACAAAGAAAGGCTTGACGAACGATGAAAAGGTTTTCATGGAAAATAATGTTTTATTTCTTTTACTTTCCATGAATCTAAATATGTTGTTATTGTTTTTCAACAATATTATTATTATTATTTTTTAAAATACTCATTTTCAAATTTTCCAATATGTTAGAAAAAGAAATTTTTTATGAAAAATTTACTTAAAGACACTAATTACACACATGTGCATTGAAAATAGATTGTAATTACATGTGTCACATTGTCACACATGACACCTTCACACATGTGGGACATTGACACATTTTGGAGCTTGTAGATATATGGTTGCACATATCGCATGGGTACACATAGAGCACTTAAAAATAATTGTGACACAAGTGGGATGATAAAAATAGAGTGCCACACATTATGTGTCCTAGCACATTTGGGCATTTGTCACATTGACAAACTCAACAATGGGTGCTTGTGTATGTTATTCATTTGGTACATTGGCACATGCATGGTGCCTTAAGATTAATTGAGGCACATGTGGAGTACTTGAATATGACTGGTGGCAAATGTTGCATATGTTACATATTAACACATGTTGTTCATGCATGTAAAGCACTTAAAGAGAGATGGGTAGAGTACTTGAAGATGATGGTAGCACATGTTATATATGGCATATTAAGGTATGTGGCACATTGAAACTTAAGCTACAAAAAGGTGATGGCATATGTGCAGTTATGGCGTTTTGAGATTTAAGATTGATGGGGGTACATGCCACACGTAGCACATTGGCATATGCAGAGCACTTGAAGATAGATGGTTGCACATACCAGGCACTTAGAATATGGGTGGTGTCATATGACGATATGGTGGGGCACTTTACAAAAGTATGGTCTTTTTTTTTTTCCCTAATTTCTTACAATAGCATTTCTTAAATACGGCGAAGAAATGAAAAATTGTCTTTTTAGGAAATAAGAGGTCTATTAAAATGATGTTTTCAAACAATATTTATAAGAATAAACAGTGGAAAACATCAAAATTTATAAAAATGACGTTACTACAATTTATATTTTTAATTAATTCAAATAGACACATAAGAATGACATAAGTTTGTATAAACATCAGTCAAGGGATGCTGCCTCAAAATGAATTCTACAAACCGAAATTCGACGAGAACCTAATGGTGATTGCATCTTTTGCTAGTGGAATTGTAGTCCTACTCATAATCATAAGTACATGTGGGACCATGCCTTGGATATCCAAATCTCATATCGAACGATATCCGTCCTGGATCTTTGGCTTTTATCTGATGGCTACTTTTCATTGAATGTGGGCCGTGGGTTTTACTTTCACTTAACAATCATTAATGCATGGTATTGCATATACAATATCGAGTGAGTCCCAAACTATATGGTTACCAATGTGGACTTATAAATACAAGAGTTATTGTAAATGTAAAAAAATTCTCTCATTTTGTCCTAATACAAACATTAAAAAATAATAATTTATACTTTGAGTGAGATCTCAAACACTAGTAATATATCGGCTTCACCATGAGCAAATTAATGATCCGACTGTCCAAAAAAACTGATTTCATAAAAATCTAGATTTTGAAAAAAAAAATTTAAGAACTTTGAATAATGTTGATAATTTTGAAAAAAAAAAAAAAAGATTTCGATAAAAAAATGATATTTTGAAAAAAAAAAAATTTTTAATTAAATAAAATTGTGAAAAAATTGACAAATGGTAAAAAAATATATTTTTTTTAAAAAGGAAAACTAGATTTTGTATTTTGACAAGAAAAATTAAAAATTTATATAACAAAAGTGAGATTTAAAAGATGATATTTTGAGAAAGAAAATTTAAAAAACTAAACAAAATTGTGAAAAAATTGACAAATTGTAAAAAAATATATATTTTAAAAAAGAAAACAAAATTTTGTATTTTGAAAAGAAAAATTGAAAAGTTAGATAACAAAAGTGAGATTTTGATGATGTGTTGTATATCCTCGTCACCCCTATGTTTCTCCAACCCATTTTTGAGCCGGGTATAAAAAATTGTGTAGATTTAAATCTTAAGTAAACCACACCACTGGAAAGAATGATAACATAGTACCTCGCCATTAAAAATTATAAAGAGCCCATTGTAAGGTTTTAGTAATGTTTATTTGCAATCCAACTTATTGATAATGTAATTAAAGAAGATCTAGATGAAGGTAAACTACAAAGATCAAATTGATCTAAAAATTGTGGCCTTCAAAAGGTTTTTAATAGTTATTCATCATTATTTTGATTGGTATGGCCCACCTAAGATTATTGAGTTCTTATGATTTGAAATCACATCCTAAAATATGATGGAAAAATATATGGATGGTGTCGATATACATAAAATATATCAAGGTGGACCCTACACGGTTAGAGTAACACCCATGAAGGAGTTACCTAAATAGTGAAATAGTACTATAAGGTCACCTCATGGGAACTTCCCATGAGGTTAATCTGTGTGCACCTCACCATGATATGTGTAGAACATCAACCCCATGCATTTAATATGTTCCCTTTAAGTCCAAAAATCAGTCATATACGAAACTCAGGTGGGCCGTAGCATCTAAAACTATGTGAAGACATCCCTAAAACATAAAAACCATTTGGTGGGGCCCACATGAGTTTTGGATGTGTATGAAACTTGGTCTGACTCCTCATCCAAGTGGGACACACATAATGAATGGGCTAGATCTATGAGCCACATCTAGGTGGGCCCAATAAATGATTATGAATGTTTTAATGGGAGGGTAACCCTCTCAACTATAGTATGTGGTGTGGCCCACCCAAGTCATGGATTGACTTTATTTTTAAGCTCGTGGCCCACCATGGAATGGTGCATCTGATTGACGGGGTAGATCTAAAGTTCAAGTGGACCCACCATAGAAAAGAGTGGGATAGTGACACCCACTATTGAAACCTTCTTAGGGCTCGTTGCGATGTTTATTTGAGATCAAATCTGTTTATAAGTTAATACAGACATGGATGTGGTTGAAACTTGGTCTAATCCCTCATCTAAGTGGGACACACATAATGAGTGGCTTGGATATGTGAATCACATTTTGGCAGGCTCAATATATGATTATGAATGTTTTAAGGAAACCCTTCTCTACTACATTTAGGTGAGTTACTCATTACTCTTACCAGAGTAAACTCTATGGGGTCCACTATTATTTATTTATTTTATCCACGCCATTCATCCATGTTAACAGATAATTTGAGGTCTAAAGAACAAAAAGGAAGCATATCCAAAGCTCAAGTGGACCACACCACACGAAATAGTGTGATTGAACCTCTACCATTTAAAATTTCTTAGAGGCCATAGAAGTTTTGGATCAAGTTGATGTTTGTGTTTTTTATTCATTCATATATTTTTGATATTATGAACAACCTTTAACTGTTTTCGAACAATCTGATCAGTCCAGATTGAAGAGTAATAACTTCGGATGTTTAAATCAAAATTCACTCAAATTGTTAATCAATCTTATTTGCCCAATATCTTTCTTATATGTAGCATGATCGGGGTGAGTAACTAGTCAAATTGAGGGTAATGATCAGTAAAATAGAGTGAATGGACCAGACATGTAAAATGGGTTAAATATTCTAGTCAAAATTGTGACCCAACTTATTGACACCCTGAGACTAAGAATTAATGTTAGTAAGTTTTGTGGGGCCCATCATGATGTGTGTCAAACATCAACACCGTGCATTTGATAGAAGTTTTGGATCAAGCTGATGTTTGTGTTTACCCTTCATTCATATCTTTTTTATATTATGAACACGTTGGATGGCAAATAAACATTACTGTGGGCCCAATGAAGGTATCAACAGTGGAAATCATTATTCCACACTGTTTTGTGTGGCATGGTCTACTTTAGTTTTGTATTTATCAAAAATTTGAGATCAACACACACCGTTCATCCATTTTTCGAGATCATTTTATAGAATTATCTAAAAAATGAATCATATCCAAAGAATAAATGGACCACACCACAAATAAGGGGAACAGATTAGCTACTCCCCCTAGACCATCCAATGGCTGGTGGTTGGTGCTGTGTGGGCCCCACCATGATGTATGGACCTACAAACCATTTTTTTGAAACTTTTGAACCAGTTGGATTTCAAATAAACATTACGATGGGTCTTAGGATAGTTTTAATGGTGGGAATCACCCTCCCGTTGTTTTCTGTGGTGGAGTCCATTACAGATTTTTATCTGTCTCATTCTTTTGCTCGTGACTTAAAATGATATCTCAAAATGGATGGACAATGTGGATATAACAAATACATCATAGGTTTTTATATTTTTTAAATATTATATATAGGGAAAAGGTACTATGCGGTCGAGCTCATGGGAACTTCCTATGAGGTCGAGCTGTGTGGGCCCCACCATGATGCGTGTCGAACATCTACCCCATCAGTCAGATGCACCATTCCATGGTGGGCCTAGGTCTCAAAAATCAAGTCAATCCGTGATTTGTGTGGGCCACACCACATATAGAAGTTGAGAGGGGCTACCCTCCATTAAAACATTCATAATCATTTTTTGGGCCCACCGAGATGTGGTTTGCAAATCCAGCTCATCCATTATGTGTGTCCCACTTGGATGAGGGTTTAGACCAAGTTTCAGACGCATCCAAATGTCAGGTGGGCCCCACCAAGTGTTTTTATATGTTTTAGGCATGTCTTCACATGATTTTAGATGGTATGGCCCACCTGAGTTCCATATACAGCTAATTTTTGGGATATCCCATAATTTAAAGGGGCCCATCAAATGCACGGTGTTGATGGTCGACACGCATCATGGTGGGGCTCACACAGCTCAACCTCATGGAAAGTTCCCTCTCTGCTTGCCCACCGGCAGGGCCCCTGTGTATCAAAGAAAAAAAAACCTGACTCTCACTCTCACGCGACTCTCTCCCTCTCTGTCGCTCCCTCTCCGCTCGCTCTTCCTCTGCCTCCCTCGCTGTGCCGCTCTCTCTGCCTCTTGTGTGCGCTCCCTCTCTCTGTTGCTCCCTCTCTCTATCGCTCCCTCTCTCTGCTTCACCTTCTCCGTCTCTGACCCTCTCCCTCCCTCCCTCCCTCTGCCTCTCCCTCTCCCTCTCCCTCTCCCTTTCCCTCTCCGCTCGCTCTCCCTCTCTCTCTCTCTCAAAACCCTAGTCCTCTCTCTCTCTCCATCTCCTCAGCCCTCTGCTGCAACATCATGTATCTCTCTCTTTGCTCGATCTACCACATATCAAGGAGCATTCTGCTGCAACATCAAGTATCTCTCTCTCTCTCTCTCTCTCTCTCTCTCTCTCTCTCTCTCTCTCTCCCCTTATCTATTCATATCAATTTAGGCATTTTTTTGGCATTTTTTAATCCTTCAAGTAACATTATGCAATGATTTGTGTATTGGGAATTTTTGAGTTTCAAATCCCTAATTAAGGATTTGTAGTGTCGATTCCCTAATTGTGGATTAGTATAAAGGTGTTGTCTAAGAGAAGACAGTCATGTATCAGAGGTCCATTTGCATGAAGATGCTGATATCGTAGTCCATGAACCTGTAGCTTAATTGGTTATGCTGAAATGTAAAAGGAAAGAAGAAAAAATTGCAATGTTGTTGTATTGTTGTTTTGTTGCCTTTGGACAGATTGATCAGTACAAATATTGCTTAATTGTGGCATGGTTAGTTAACCTTTGATTTATAGCATGGATGGAAGCTGGTGGCAGTATGTTGTATGCTGTGAAATGATTGAAATATTAACTTCTTTCTCAATTAAGCAATGTCTACTTGTTAGAATGGTTGAAGTACTCAATTTTTTTAGATGATTTTGTTAAAGAAAAAGAACACTGGGAAAGCGAAGAAAGACTGCTCCATCTCATGTAAGATTGTTGTATATCTTATTTGATCCCTTAATGCATGAGACAAGTTTTTCTTTGACAACAAACCCAAAGTTTAGTGATAATAAATGGAGTCTCCATGGGCCTAGTTCTACAGAAAACTCCCACTTAATTTCATTACAAGAACGACCTTTGTCAATCACCTCGTCTTTATTTGTCCTCCCATTTGTACAGATACCAACTAATGTAGATTGTATGGAGATGTTTGTTACCATTTGCTCTCTTCACAGCTCATATGTTCAATTTGTGTTCTAGTATTGCAAGCACACAACCAGTAAATATTTGAGTATGTTTGTACTACTAAGGCTGTCTTATCTCTAGAGTTATTCTTATAATATTTTAAAATGTTATAATAAAATGAATTGAGACCTTTCATTTCTCCAGCATTGTTCCTTTTAGGATGATTTCAAAAGAAAAGAATATTCAGTTCCAGGACAGGTAGATCCATATACTTAGTTTTCTATCCAACTAATACACATCAATTTTCTTTCGATGAAGTACAGGGGAGGTACATTTGTCTTACTTTGTCCATTTAAGTAATCCTTATTATGAGAGTTGTCATGAATCAGGGGACCTAGGTCCTAAATACTTGTATGCCCTTTAATGATATGAATTTGTGATACTCAAGTAACGAATTCCTGCATCACAGTGCAAAAGGTATAATTTCTTGGTATGTCTGCATGGGACATCAATCTTAAAAGTTTATCTATAGTTGTATTCTTATTGGAGATATGCAATATTATGTTAAATGGAACACTGCAAAGAGCATGATGCATAATGCGTCAAATGCATCAGTCTCGCAGCTACACTCGCAAATAGATAGGCCACTCGTGCTTCCATTTGACTACGTAATTTAGACATATGCGTCAAATGCATCAGTCTTAAAATTGTGAAATGCTTCCTTGCAGAGTTTTATTTTATTCATGATGGGATTTTGAAATGCTTGTTCAAATTGTCCAATGTTAAACTGTTGTTATCATGGTTGAATGTTAGAGATGAAAACAAGGAATTTTGGTTTTATTTATTTATTTATTTTATAGATAAAATGGTAACCTATTTAAATAGGGTGGTGCTAAGAAAGTGATCATTTCATCTTGCAATGAAGATGTTCCCATGTTCATGGGGACCTATGATACCACCAAACCCATAAGATCTAACAGTGATGTATAGCTATCCACATGCTTGAATATAAAATGAGAGCTCTGAGCTCACTTTTTATTAGGCATGATTTCTTTCCTTGGCTCATCAGGTTTATCCATTTAACATAATTTCTTTGGCTTCTTACAGTTGTGCACTTGAAACAGTTAATACATTGAAACAGTTGAATTTGGACAGGCCATTACTGTGCATGACGGTTCCCAATAGGTTAAGTTGCAAATTATTATAAAGAGTTAGTTGGATATCTTTTATTTTTTATAAATGTTGTTAATAGTTTGTTGGATGATGAATGTATTTGCTAATGTGAATGAAAATAAACAACTTATAATATATATATATGTTATCAATGGAGGATACGTTGTTTAGGGGGACATGAAATTCTTGTAGCTTATGGTATAGTGCCCCAATATTGGTTGTATGTTACTGGCATGTAGTAGATAAAACTAGAGAATACCTAAACCCGATCCAAACTCGAAACCGAACCTGATTCCCTAAGCCTAAACTTAAACCTATAACCTAAACCTAAACCTATGACCTGAACCTATAACCTAAACCTGTAACCTTAACCTAAACTTAAAATGTAAATATATTCTCAAATCCTTAAACCTAAACCTATAACCTATAAAATTAACATAAACCAATAACCTAAACCTATAACCTACAACATTAACTTAAACCTATACTTATAACCTAAACCTATTCTCAAATCCCAAAACCTATAGCCTAAACCTTAACCTAAACCTAAACCTATAACCTAAACCTAAACCTTAAACTATAACCTAAACCTTAGCCTATAACGTATAACCTATCAAATCCTTAAACCTAAACCTACACCTAATCCTAATCTCAACCTCTTAACCTTAACCTAAATTTAAAAACCCAAACCTAAACCCGATCCCAAACCCAAACCCGATTTCCTAAACCTAAACCTTAACCTATTCTCAATTCCCTAAGCCTTAACCTATAACCTAACTTAAACCTACACTTAAAACCTAAAAACCTAAACCTAAACCTATAACCTAAACCTGTAACCTTTACCTAAACGTGAAACCTAAACCTAAACCTAAAACCTAAATGTATTCTCAAATCCCTAAACCTAAACCTGTAAACTACAACATTAACCTAAACTTATAACCTACAACATTAACCTTAACCTAAACCTATTCTCAAATCCCAAAACCTATAACCAAAACCTAAACCTATAACCTAAACCTAAACCTTAACCTATAACCTATAACCTATAACCTTAACCTAAAACCTAAAACCTAAACTCAATTCCCTAAACCTTAACCTATAACCTAACCTAAAACTAAACCTATAACCTAAACCTAAACCTAAACCTTAACCTATAACTTATAACCTTTAACCTATAATCTATAACCTATAACCTACACTCAATTCCCTAAACCTAACCTATAACCTAATCCTAATCCCTAAACCTAAACCTAAACCTATAACCTAAACTCAATTCCCTAAACCTTAACCTATAACCTAACCTAAACCTAAACCTAAACCTATAACCTTAACCTAAACATAAAACCTAAACCTAAACCTATACTTATAACCCAAACGTATTCTCAAATCCCAAAACCTGTAACCTATAACCTAAACCTACACTTATAACCTATAACCTTATCCTATAACCTAAACCTACCCCTAAAACCCAAACGTAAACCCGATCTCAAACCTAAACCCGATTTCCTAAACCTAAACCTTCACGTATTCTCAAATCCCTAAACCTAAACCTACACCTAATCCTAATCTCAACTCCCTAACCTAAACCTAAACCTAAACTTGAAAACCCAAACAAAAACTCGATCCCAATTTCCTAAACCTAAACTTATAACCTTAACCTAAACCTATTCTCAAATACCAAAACCTATAACCTAAACCTAAACATAAACCTAAACCTAAACCTTATCCTATAACCTAAACCTTAACCTATAACCAAAACTTTAACCTAAAACCTTAACCTATAACCTAAACCTATAACCTAAACTTAATTCCCTAAACCTTAACGTAACCTAACCTAAACCTAAACCTAAACTTATAACCTACACTTATAACCTAAACCTAAAATCTAAACCTAAATCTAAAACCTAAATGTATTCTCAAATCCTTAAACCAAACCTACACCTAATCTTAATCTCAACTCCTTAACCTAAACCTAAACTTCAAAACCCAAACCTAAACCCGATCCAGATTTCCTAAACCTAAACCTTAACCTATTCTCAATTCCCTAAAGCTATAACCTAAAACCTAAACCTAAACCTATAACCAAAACCTAAAACCTAAACCTAAACCAAAACCTAAAACCTAAATGTATTCACAAATCCCTAAACTTAAACCTAAACTTAAATCTAAACGTTAACCTAAACCTAAAACCTAAACTCAATTCCCTAAACCTTAACCTATAACCTAACTTAAACCTAAACCAAAATCTAAACATAAAACCTAAACCTAAACCTATACTTATAACCTAAACCTATTCTTATAACCTAAACCTATTCTCAAATCCCAAAATCTATAACCTAAACCTAAACCTTAACCCATAACCTAAACCTAAAACCTAAACTTAAACGTACACTTATAACCTATAACCTAAACTTATAACCTAAACCTAAACCTAAACCTAAAACCCAAACATAAACCCGATCTCGACCCCGAACCCGATTTTTTAAACCTAAACCTTAACGTATTCTCAAATCTCTAAACTTAAACCTACACCTAATCCTAATCTCAACTCCCTAACCTAAACTTGAAAACCAAAACCTAAACCCGATCCCGAACCCAAATCTGAAACCCTAAACCCTTATCCTAAACCTAAAACCCAAACGTAAAGCCGATCTCGAACACGAACCCAATTTCATATACATAAACCTTAACCTATTCTCAAATCTCAAAACTTATAACCTAAACCTAAACCCTAACCAAAACTTATAACCTAAACCTAAAACTTAAACCTAAACCTACACTTATAACCTATAACTTAAAACTAAACAAAAAACCCAAACGTAAACCCGATCTAGAACCTGAACCCGATTTCCTAAATCCAAACCTTAACGGATTCTTAAATCATTAAACCTAAACCTACAACTAATCTTAATCTCAACTCCCTAACCTAAACCTAAACTTGAAAACTCAAACCTAAACCTGAGCCCGAACCCGATTTTCTAAACCTAAACTTATAACCTTAACCTAAATCTATTCTCAAATCCCAAAACCTATAACCAAAACCTTAACCTAAACTTAAACCTTAACATATAACCTAAACTCAATTCCCTAAACCTTAACCTATAACCTAACATAAACCTATACCTAAACCTATAACCTACACTTATAACCTAAACCTAAACCTATAACCTAAACCTATAACCTAAAACCTAAAACCTAAACCTAAACATAAAACTTAACTGTATTCTCAAATCCTTAAACTTAAACCTACACCTAATCTTAATCTCAACTCCTTAACCTAAACCTAAACTTGAAAACCCAAACCTAAACCTGATTCTGATTTCCTAAACCTAAACCTTAACCTATTCTGAATTCCCTAAAGCTATAACCTAAAACCTAAACCTAAACCTAAAAACTAAACCTAAACCTAAAACCTAAATATATTCTCAAATCCCTAAATCTAAACCTACACCTAATCCTAATCTTAACTCCTTAATGTAAACATAAACTTGAAAACCCAAACCTAAACTCGAACACGAACCGGAACCCGATTTCCTAAACCTAAACCTTAACCTATTCTCAATTCCCTAAACTACAACCTATAACTTAACCTAAACCTAAACCTATAACATGCACTTATAACATAAACCTAAACCTAAACCCGATCCCATACTCGAATCTGAATCCCTAAACCCTTAGCCTAAACCTAAAACCCAAACGTAAACCCGATCTCGAACCCGAACCTGATTTCCTATACCTAAACCTTAATGTATTCTCAAATTCCTAAACTTAAACCTACACCAAATCCTAATCGTAACTCCCTAACCTAAGTTTAAACCTAAACATGAAAACCCAAACCTAAACCCGATCCTGAACCTAAATTTGAATCCCTAAACCCTTGTCCTAAACCTAAAACCCAAATGTAAACCCGATCTCAAATCCGAACTCAATTTCCTATACTTAAACCTTAACGTATTCTCAAATCCCTAAACTTAAACCTACACCTAATCCTAATCTCAACTCCCTAACCTAAACCTAAACCTAAACTTGAAAATCCAAACCTAAACCCGATCCTGAACTCGAACCCGATTTCTTAAACCTAAACTTATAACCTTAACCTAAACCTATTCTCAAATTTCAAAACCTATAACCTAAACCTAAACTAACCTATAACCTAAACTTAATTCCCTAAACCTTAACCTATAACCTAACCTAAATCTATAACCTAAACCTAAACCTATAACCTTAACCTAAACATAAAACCTAAATCAAAACCTATAATTATAACCTAAACCTATTCTTATAATCAAAACCTATACTTATAACCTAAACCTATTCTCCAATCCCTAAACCTAAACCTACACCTAATCCTAATCTCAACTCCCTAACCTAAACCTAAACTTGAAAACCCAAACCTAAACCGAAACCAGAACTCGATTTTCTAAACTTAAACATATAACCTTAACCTAAACCTATTCTCAAATCCCAAAACTTATAACCTAAACCAAAACCTTAACCTTAACCTTAACCTAAACCTTAACATATAACCTAAACCTTAACCTATAACCTATAACCTAAACTCAATTCCCTAAACCTTAACCTATAACCTAACCTAAACCTATAACCTTAACCTAAACATAAAAGCTAAACCTAAACTTATTCACAGATCCCAAAACCTATAACCTAAACCTAAACCTTAACCTAAACCTAAACCTATAACCTAAACCTATAACCTAAACCTAAACGTAAAACCCAAACGTAAACCCGATCTCAAACCCGAACCCGATTTCCTAAACCAAAACCTCAACGTATTCTCAAATCCCTATATCAAAACTGACACCTAATCCTAATCTCAACTCCCTAACCTAAACCTAAACCTAAACTTGAAAATCCAAACCTAAACCCGAACCCGATCTCGATTTCCTAAACCTAAACATAAACCCATTCTCAAATCCCAAAACTTATAACCTAAACCTCAACCTATAAACTAAACCTTCACCTATAACCTATAACCTAAACTCAATTCCCTAAACCTTAACCTATAATCTAACTTAAACCTAAACCTGAACCTATAAATTTAACCAAAACATAAAACCTAAACCTAAACCTATTCTTATAACCTAAACCTATTCTCAAATCCCAAAACATATAACCTAATCCCAAACCTTAACCTAAACCTAAACCTATAACCTAAACCTAAAACCTAAACCTAAACCTACACTTATAACCTATAACCTAAACCTAAAACCCAAACATAAACCCGATCTCGAACTCGAACCTGATTTCCTACACTAAAACCTTAACGTATTCTCAAATCCCTAAACCTAATCCTACACCTAATCCTAATCTCAACTCCCTAACCTAAACCTAAACTTACACCTAATCCTAATCTCAACTCCCTAACCTAAACCGAAACCAAAACTTGAAAACCCAAACCTAAACCCGAACCCGAACGCGAACACGATTTCCTAAACCTTAACTTATAACTTAAAACTTAACCTATAACCTATAACCTAAACTCAATTCCCTAAACCTTAACCAATAACTTAACTTAAACATAAACCTAAACCTATAACTTTAAACTAAACATAAAACCTAAACCTAAACCTATACTTATAACCAAAACCTATTCTTATAACCTAAACCTATTCTCAATTCCCAAAACATATAACCTAAACCTAAACCTAAACCTAAAACCTAAACCTAAAATCTAAACCTACACCTACAATTATAACCTATAACCTAAACCTAAACCTAAAACCCAAATGTAAAACCGATCTCAAACCCAAACCCGATTTCCTAAACCTAAACCTGTAAGTGCTATGATTTTATATCCCTTTGGTTGTCAAATTTTATGGTGCCAAAACCTATATCTATATCTTGTATATCTTGTGTTTCATGACTATTCATTACTTCAAGACATCGTATTTCAAGACAAGAACTTAAATGAAGAAAGTTTCAAGTCATGGATGAAGAATTCAAGAATAGAAGTCTCCAAGTATGCATATTCAAGATTCAAACAAGTACAAGTATAAAAGAAGACTTTGTCAACTCAAGAAAGGATCAAGCTCGAGAAGGCTTACAATAAGATTCGTATATTCTCAAGCTTCTCTTAAGGGTCATCTAAGTGTATAGACTTTTAATGTCCATCTCACTTTTCAGGTTTGTTTGACCTTAGATTGACCTTAGGATGGGCTTTACTGTAGGTCATTCTGGATACATAATTCGTATATTTTAATATGCTTGTTCGGACTGTTCTAAGACCAGTCTTAGGGACTTCAAGACTAGTCCTAGCTCTACCACGACCAGTCTTGAGTTTTTCAGTCCTAGGTTGTTAAAGATTTTTAAATTTTTCTGGTTGTCCTACAACCAGTCCTGGACATCCTACGACCAGTCCTGTGAGCTGTACGACTCGTCCTTCAACCAGTCTTAGCCCTACGACTCGAACTCCAGCAACTAAATTAGGGGTCTTACGACCGATCGTAGGTGACTCACGACCAGTCGTAGGTGGCCCACGACCGGTCGTAGGCTACCCAGGACCAGTCGTGGAACAGCTAATCCTTATCCTACGAAAATCTTTAAAAATCTTTGAAGCTACGACCAGTCATAGGATCTTAAGACTAGTCGTAGATGAGATTTTTCAGGCTATAAATAGAGCACGAACTTCAGAGTTTTTTAATTCAATTCAAATCAATTCAAGTAATCTTTAGGCTATACTCAGAGATAAGTTTGTATTTATTTTTAAGCTACTTTGTACTCATTTAATATTCCTTGTGCTAGCTTATTTTTTATCTGATTTTGATATACATTCCAATCTTATTTGAAAAGGGGAATTTCTGATATTCCTTCTTCTTGGATTCAAAATCAAATAGAACTAGCCCTTTTGATTTAAAATCAATTAAACTTATAACCATTCTTAAAGTGAGTATTTGACTTTGAACGTTGAATCGAACTTCTTCTCCGATTGGTTCTACCGGGCTACTTCAAAAGGAGATTCGGGTATTTTGCATTTGTGTAATTTACATTCTTTAGTTTTGTTTGAGATTTTTCAGAAAAATATCATTGTTTTGGTTATCTGAGGAGAACCAGAAAACTTAGATTGTGTGGGTTTTTGGATTGTGTAAGCCCGAGATAAAAAAAAATACAATTGTGAAGGTTTTAGGTAAACCTGTGAAACCTATTTTGATAGTGCATGCAAATATACCCTGTGTGAGGATATTAGGAGTGGAGTAGCATTCTATGTAACTATTGGATAACAGTTGGTGTACACACAGGCGAACCACTATATATCGTTGTGTTGTGGATGTGCTTTATTCTTTCATTCCTTTATTCAGTTTTGTGGATTGTATTTGTGGATGAATGTTGTAATCATTTTATTTCAAGCAAGTGTGGGGAATGTTGTAATAACTTAGGATTTATTTCTACAAGTTATTTTGGTTGCTTTGCTTTTTATTCTTCATTGGTTTGTGATACAAAGGACGTTCTAGAAATAAGGTTGTCCTGCCTTAAACCTTTGGTTTTTGGTGTAAGGTTGTCCTTAGAACTGATATAGTATCATTCTCTTAATTCTAGGCTATTGAGATTTCTTTTAATTCAGCATTGTGCTTTATTTCTTTTATTATTCCGCGTTTTAAGTTTTATTTGGCAGTGCCCTATTCACCCCCCTCTAGGGCATATAGCTAGGCCCTTTTAAGTGGTATCAGAGCCTAATAGCTCGTGCTTATTGTTTATTTATTGGATTTATTTCCTGAGCTAACGATCTAAGCTATATTAAGATGTCAAATTTTGATAGCCTATCAGTCATTAGGCCACCACCCTTTAATGGCACAAACTATGCCTATTAGAAAGCCAGGATGAGGATCTTCCTCAAATCCTTGGATGAAAGTGTGTGGCTGGCCACAGTGAATGAATGGAACCCTCACATCACTGAAGTAACTAATGACGATGGTTCAAAATCAATGAAAGTAACAGCTTATTCTCTTTGGACCACACTTCAGAAAAGTGAGAGTAGTGCCAATGCATAAGCACTAAATGCAATTACTCGTGCATTATCACCAGATGAATTCAAAAGAATCATCTCTCATGAAAATGCAAAACAATCATGGGATGTATTAGAAATGACACATGAGGGTACATCAATTGTCAAGAAATCTAAAGTCCAACTCCTCACAACTAAATTTGAAAAAATTCATATGGAGGAGAATGAGATGTTTATGGACTTCTACACTAGATTGTATGACATTGTGAACTATATGTGGGGTCTTGGTGATAGAATCCCAGAAAGTAAAGTGTGCGCAAAGATACTACGCTCACTTCCTGAACGGTTCAATTTTAAAGTGACCGCGATTCAGGAACTTCGTGATACGGATACCATGAGGGTTGAGGAACTAGTTGGTTCACTTCAAACCTACGAGTTGTCCTTTAAAGCTCCTAAAGGAAAATTAATTGCTCTCAAATCATCTAAAAATGTTTCACAAGAAAGCACTTCGAACTTAGAAAATTCCGAAGATGATATGGCGCTTTTAGCAAAAAAGTTTTACAAAATTTTCAAAAGTCAAATGATAAGAGACGATCTAAACCTAGAGCTCGAAAATCTTTGAAAGATAGTCAATGTTACAACTGTCAAGAGTATGGGCACTTAGCTAACAAATGTCCTAAAAAGGACAAATCAAAAAGGAAAAGCATGATGGCTACTTGGGATGAATCGTCTGATTATGAATCCTCTTCTAAATCAGAAGATTCTGAAACCGAGTCAGGCAATGATGTTAAAGCCCTTATGACTCTAGCCAAGATCACTTTTTCAGATAATGATGATATATCTAGTGAAGAAAATCTTAATAGTGATTGCGATAATGAAGATGATCTTCAGGATGCTTATAATGTCCTTTATAAGGAGAGTTGTAAAATTGTCGTCAAGCTTAAATTACAAAAAGAAAAATTTTCCAAGCTTAAGGAAGATTATGAGTTTCTCGTTTTAGAAAAGTCTCATATTTCTGATTCTTTTAAAAAGACCAAATGTGATTTAGATTTCAAAACCTCCAAAATTGAAGATTTGAGATCCGAAAATGAGAAACTCAAAAATGAGGTAGCTTCTCTTCTGAGTTTGAAAGACACATGGAGATATGTCCAAGGTGATCCTAAATTGGAAAAATTATTATCCGGATCAAGAAAATGTGGCGATCGATCCGGGTTGGGCTATAATAAGAATACATCTCCTAAACAAAAGAATATTGCACCTAAATTTGTAAAAGGAGAGTATTCAATCTCAAAAGAAAAGAATACTTATCAAGGTTTTTTCAAAAATTCAAGGACTTTTTAAAAACCTAAAGGTAGCCATGTCAACTTTGATTTTTAAAATCGAAATTCATTGGCTAAAAAAATAATTGATCTACTCAAGGAGCTATTAAAGTCTAACTCTATAGGTCTTTCCTATAACAACAGACAGAAAAAGACCATCTATACTCATAAACCCAAAACAGTTCTGAAATGGGTTCCTAAAGTTGTCTGCTTGGTTGCCCACACTGCTTTCAAAGATACAAGCCATTCAAAGTGCTACCTAGATAGTGGTTGCTCCAGGCATATGACAGGTGATAAGGCTTTATTCACCAATCTAAAAGATATGACTGACGGGTCAGTCACATTTGGTGATGGAAACAATTGCAAGATCATTGGCCAAGGTACGGTTCAGCTTTATAAGCTTCCCTTATTTAAGAATGTTTTATATGTTGAGGGCTTGAAACACAACCTACTAAGCATTTCTCAGATATGCGATAACAACCAGTGTAAAGTTTTCTAATCAAGTTTGTGAGATACTTAATAAAAAGGGTTCTGTTATATTAACTGGTCGCATAACTTCTGAAAACTACTACATCGTTAGTGATGCAAGCTCATCTACTCAATCGTATTACATGGTCCATACTAATGAGACTGAATTATGGCATAAACGCCTTGGACATGTACACTACCGGAACTTATTTAGATTGAGCAAAAGAGAACTAATTAGAGGTCTACCCAAATTATAAACAGTAGACAAAATATGTGGTGAATGCCAGTTGGGCAAACAGATTAGGAGCTCTCATAAGAAAGTGAACTCTAATACTACATCTAGACCACTCGAGCGTCCCCACATGGATCTTATTGGACCAACCAGAACGGAGAGTCAAGGAGGCAAAAAATACATCTTGGTTATCGTAGATGACTATACCAGATTCAGTTGGGTATCATTCTTAAAAGACAAAACTGAAACCCTGGATGAAGTGAAAAAGGTCATTAAACGAATGCAAAATGAGAAAGGTTCTCATGTTAGTAAGATCTGTAGTGATCATGGATCCGAATTCAAAAACAGTAGTTTTGAGAAATTCTGTAGTGATCAGGAAATATCTCATGAATTCTCTACGCCCAAAACACCGCAACAAAATGGTATAGTTGAAAGAAAAAATAGAGTGCTTCAGGATATGGCTAATGTTATGTTGAATAGCATGAAGCTCTCTAGAAATCTTTGGGCTGAAGCAATTAATAGCGCATGTTATATTATTAATCAGGTTTATACCAGTAAATCTGATAATAAGACTGCTTATGAATTATGGTTTGAAAAGAAACCTACTGTCAAATACTTTCGGGTTTTTGGCAGCAAGTGTTATATTTTACGTGACCGTGAAAATTTGGAAATGTTTGATACGAAGAGTGATGAAGGTATTTTTCTTGATTATTCTTTGAACAGTCGAGCTTATAGGGTTCTAAATAATAGAACTGGTGTGATTCAAGAGTCCATCAATGTGGTCATTGATGATCATTTGAATACACCATCTCTGAGTTCAAATGATGATGAAGCACTTATTATCGACAATTAAGATAGCTCATCAAATCAAAAAGAGTCTGAACCAAGGACTGTTAAAGATCATCCAACCAATCAAATTCTTGAAAACCCTCTCACTGGAGTTCGTACTCACAAACAACTTGAGAATATATGTAATTATGTTTGTTTTACATCCCAAATAAAATCGGTCAATGTGAAAGAAGCATTTTAAAACGAAAATTGGATAATTGCTATGCAGGATGAACTTAATCAATTTGTTCATAATGATGTCTGGTATCTTGTTCCTAGACCTAAAGATAAACACATTATTGGAATAAAATGGATCTTTAAAAATAAGTCTGATGAACTTGAAAATATAATGCGAAATAAGGCTAGACTGGTTATACAAGGGTACACTCAGATTGAAGGCATCGATTACGATGAAACCTTTGCTCCAGTCACTCGCCTTGAATCAATCAGACTTTTTATTTCTATCGCATGCTTTAAAAAATTTAAGATTTACCAGATGGATGTAAAGAGTGCCTTCTTGAATGGCGATTTACAAGAAGAGGTGTATGTTGAACAACCTTCAGGGTTTGAAGACCCCAAGTTATCTGACCATGTATTTCGTCTCAAAAAGACTCTATATGGTCTAAAACAAGCGTCCAGGGTATGGTATGAGAAATTGACTAAATTCTTACTTAGTCATAGTTTTCAAGTAGGAAGTGTTAATAAGACGTTCTGTGTTAAGAAACATAACAATGATATTTTGATGGTTCAAATTTATGTTGATGATATTATTTATGGATCAACTTGCTCTAACATGTCTATTGAGTTTGCAGAGTTAATGAAATCAAGGTTCGAAATGAGCATGGTTGGTGAACTAAACTATTTCCTAGGGTTGCAAGTAAAATAACCTGATGAAATTTTCATTTTCCAGACAAAATATGCTTCAAATTTGGTTAAAAGGTTTGGATTTGAGAATGGTAAGAACTTTGTACTCCTATGAGTACAACGTTAAGATTCTCTAAAGACTCTACAGGTAAAGATATAGATCCTAAACTATATCGTAGTATGATTGGTAGTTTGTTGTATCTAACTGCTAGTAGACCTGATATCGCGTTAAGTGTTGGAATTTGTGTAAGATATCAGTCTAATCCTAAGGAATCACATCTTACTGCTGTTAAACGGATTATTAGATATGTCGCAAGTACTATAAATTTGGGTCTTTGGTATCCTTTTGATATTAGTGTTCAATTAGCCGGGTACTCAGATGTTGTTTGGGCCGATAATATCGATGATAGAAAATCAACCAGTGGTGGTTGTTTTTACATTGGAAATTATTTAGTTTCTTGGTTCAGCAAAAAGCAAAGCTTAATATCGCTCTCCACTACTAAGGCAGAGTATATTACAGCTGGATGTGCATGTACTCAACTAGTTTGGATGAAACGCATGCTAAGCGATTATGGAATTAATCAAGATTCAATGATCTTACATTGTGATAATTCCGGTGCTATAAATATTTTCAAAAATCCAATCCAGCAATCACGTATTAAGCACATTGACATTAGGTATCATTACATTCGTGAGTTGGTTGAAGAAAAAGTTATTTCCTTGGAATATATATCAACCGAAAATTAACTTGCTGATATATTTACTAAACCGCTCGACAAAAGCAGGTTTAATAAATTGAAATTTGATCTTGGTATATACATTTTACATTGAGTGTTCTTGCTTGCATGTATCATAGTGTATTATATTTAGTATTATTTATGTTTAAATTTTAATTTTTTACATTAAATATGTATTTTTGGTCGATACTCGACCGGTCATAGTTGTACATGACCAGTCGTGGTACGACTGGTCATGCACTGCACTCAACCGGTCGTGGAGCTCGTGAACATGATATAATTTGAAAAAAATCTCCTACTTTTTCATTTTCACTCTGACCTACAACGAGTCATGGCTCGACCAGTCATAGGATTTCTTGTATTTCTTCAAGGTTAGTCCTATTTCATCATTTTTCTTGAAGATTCATGCTCTCTATGCTTTGATCTGATCATTGTGTTGCGAGATTTCATCTTTTGTTGATTTTTTCAAGGCTTTTTTCTTAAATTGCTGATCTAGAGAAAACTCATCCTTTTTTTGTGCATTTCTCTTGCTCTTTGTATATCTTGTTGAAGATGGATGCTAGAGGGAAGAAGAAAATATTCCATGGTCCATCCTCATCTAGATCTACACCGATAACAAAACGGCACCTTCGGTCACCCGAAATGATCCTCAAGATGTACGGGATTTGCGTGTCCGTAATGTTATCGTTGAGCATACCGTTGATCTTAATCACATTACTCCATTTGGTATTGTCTCTCTCCTTGAATTTTTTGGCTGGGCTAACATTTTGCTTTGGGGTGGGCCTGCATACCAGTCAATTGCACAATCAATGGTTGCATGTATCTCAGAATTCTCCATTGGCAATTTAACTTTTTCAATTGATACTAGAGAAGAAAATTTTAAAGTAGACCATCATTTGATATTGGGTATTATGGATATAATATTTGATGAGATAGAATCTGATTCGCCAAATGATCCTGATTACGATCCATATAGTTATGATGTACGCCTTCGTGCATTGAAGGAGAAAGTTGATAACATGAGTGTAGCCCACGATATGCAGTTTAAATATATGCAAAAATATCTTCGTCGCATCAATAGGGGCTTACACCAGATTGATCCTACTATCCCTGCTCCCTCATCTGGATCTGATTAGGCGAATTATCTTTTGGATTGTATACCATTGTCTTATTTTTATTTTGGATATTGTATTAACTTGGTTATGGCTTAATGATTCTGGTTTATATTTTAAAATATATTATGTCCTTCCATATTTCTTTCTCATTATCTGTTTATTATTACTCTCTATGTTGTTATGACTTTCCTATTATGCCTTTCTCTTGTCATTTTGTGACAAAAAGGGGGAGTAGTATGGAAAGGAGGAGTAATTTGTTTGGATTGATTGATTGAGAAGGATATGTGGACTGAGAATATGGAGTCTTGATGTTTACATATTGTTTATTATTTACATGAGCAGTACTCGTATCTCTCAGGGGGAGTAGAGTAATTTGTATGAGGTTGCTCTTATTTGTATGATATGTGTTTTGTCACAAATTTGACAAAGGGGGAGATTGTAAGTGCTATGATTTCATATCCCTTTGGTTGTCAAATTTTTTGGTGCCAAAACCTATATGTATGTCTTGTATATCTTGTATTTCATGACCATTCATTGCTTCAAGACATCGTATTTCAATACAAGAACTTAAATGAAGAAAGTTTCAAGTCATGGATGAAGAATTCAAGAATAGAAGTCTCCAAGTATGCATGTTCAAGATTCAAACAAGTACAAGTATAGAAGAAGACTTTGTCAACTCAAGAAAGGATCAAGCTCGAGAAGGCCTACAACAAGATTCGTATATTCTCAAGCTTCTCTTAAAGGTCATCTGAGTGTACAGACTTTCAATGTCCATCTCACTTTTAAGGTTTATTTGACCTTAGATTGACCTTAGGATGGGCTTTACTGTAGGTCATTCTGGATACATAATTCGTATATTTTAATATGCTTGTTCGGGCTGTTCTAAGACTAGTCCTAGCTCTACTACGACCAGTGTTGAGTTTTTCAGGACCAGTCCTAGGTTGTTGAAGATTTTTAAATTTTTCTAGTTATCCTACGACCAGTCCTAGACATCCTACGACCAGTCCTATGAGTTGTACGACTCGTCCTTTGACCAGTCTTAGCCCTATGACTCGAACTCGAGCAACTAAATTGGAGGTCCTACGACCGGTCGTAGGTGACTCACGACTAGTCGTAGGTGGCCCACGACTGGTCGTATGCTACCCATGACCAGTCGTGGAACAGCTAATCCTTATCCCGCGGAAATCTTTGAAAATCTTTGAAGCTACGACCGGTCCTAGGATCCTAAGACCAGTCGTAGATGGAATTTTTTAGGCTATAAATAGAGCACAAACTTCAGAATTTTTTTAATTCAATTCAAATCAATTTAAGCAATCTTTAGGCTATACTCTGAGATAAGTTTGTGTTTATTTTTAAGCTACTTTGTGCTCATTTAATATTCCTTTTGCTAGGTTATTTTTTATCTGATTTTGATCTACATTCCAATCTTATTTGAAAAGAGGAATTTCTGATATTCCTTCTTCTTGGATTCAAAATCAAATAGAACTAGCCCTTTTGATTTAAAATCAATTAGACTTAAAACCATTCTTAAAGTGAGTATTGGACTTTGAATGTTGAATCGAACTTCTACTCCGATTGGTTCTACCGGGCTACTTCAAAAGGAGATTCAGGTATTTTACATTTGTGTAATTTACTTTCTTTAGTTTTATTTGAGATTTGCCAGAAAAATCTCATTGTTTTGGTTATCTGAGCAGAGCCAGAAAACTCAGATTGTGTGAATTTTTGGATTGTGTAAGCCCAAGATAAAAAAAATATAATTGTGAAGGTTTTAGGTAAACCTGTGAAACCTATTTTGATAGTGCATGCTAATATCCCCTGTGTGAGGATATTAGGAGTGGAGTAGCATTCTTTGAGGCTGTTGGATAACAGTTGGTGTACACACATGCGAACCACTATATATCATTGTGTTGTAGATGTGCTTTATTCTTTCATTTTCTTTCATTCCTTTATTCAGTTTTGTGGATTTTATTTGTGGATGAATGTTGTAATCATTTTATTTCAAGCAAGTGTGAGGAATGTTATAATACCTTAGAATTTATTTCTGTAAGTTATTTTGGCTGCTTTGCTTTTTATTCCTCATTGGTTTGTGATACAAAGGACGTTCTAGAAATAAGGTTGTCCTGCCTTAAACATTTGATTTTTGGTGTAAGGTTGTCCTTAGAACTGATATAGTATCATTGTCTTAATTCTAGGCTATTGAGATTTCTTTTAATTCAGCATTGTGCTTTATTTCTTTTATTATTTCGTTGTTTTAAGTTTTATTTGGCATTGCCCAATTCACCTCCCCTCTAGGGCATATAACTAGGCCCTTTCAAAACCTTAATGTATTCTCAAATCCCTAAACCTAAACCTACACCAAATTCTAATCTCAACTCCTTAACCTAAACTTAAACTAAACTTGAAAACCCAAACCTAAACCCGAACCCAATTTCCTAATCTTCAACTTATAACCTTAAACTCAACCTATTCTCAAATCCCAAAACCTATAACCAAAACCTAAACCTAAACCTTAACCTATAACCTAACCTAAACCTAAACCTAAACATATAACCTCAACCTAAACCAAAACCTATACTTATAACCTAAACCTATTCTTATAACCTAAACCTATTCTCAAATCCCAAAACCTATAACTTAAACCTAAACCTTAACCTAAACCTAAACCTATAACCTAAACTTAAACATACACTAATAACCTATAAAGTAAACCTAAACATAAAACCCAAATGTAAACCCGATCTGAAACCCGGTCCGATTTCCTAAACCTAAACCTTAACGTATATTCAAATCCCTAAACCGAAACCATAACCTAAAACTGAAAACCCAAACCTAAACCTGAACCTGAACTCGAACCCGATCCCGATTTCCTAAACCTAAACATAAAACCATAACCTAAACTTATTCTCAAATCCCAAAACCAATAACCTAAACCTAAACCTACACCTTAACCTATAACCTAAACCTTAACCTATAAACTACAACCTAAACTCAATTCCCTAAACCTTAACCTATAACCTAACTTAAACCTAAACTTAAACCTATAACCTTAGAATAAATATAAAACCTAAACCTAAACCTATACTTATAACCTAAACCTATTCTTATAACCTAAACCTATTCCCAAATTCCAAAACCTATAACCTAAACCTAAACCTAAACCTACAATTATAACCTATAACGTAAACCTAAACCTAAAACCCAAACATAAACCCGATCTCGAACTTGAACCCGATTTTCTAAACCTAAACCTTAATGTATTCTCAAATCCCTAAACCTAAACCTACACCAAATCCTAATCTCAACTCCCTAACCTAAACCTAAACCTGAAAACCCGAACCCGATCCCAATTTCCTAAACCTAAACTTATAACCTTAACCTAAACCTATTCTCAAATCCCAAAACCTATAACCTAAACCTAAACCTAAACATTAACCTAAACCTAAACCTTAACCTATAACCTAAACCTTAACCAATAACCTATAACTTAAACTCAATTCCCTAAACCTTGACCTATAACCTAACTTAAACCTAAACCTAAACCAAAAACCTTAACCTAATCATAAAACCTAAACTAAACTTATCCTTATAACCTAAACCTATTCTCAAATCCCAAAACCTATAACCTAAACCTAAACCTTAACCTAAAACTAAACCTATAACCTAAACCTAAACCTACACTTATAGCCTATAACCAAAACCTAAAACCCAAACGTAAAACCGATCTCGAACCCGAACCCGATTTCCTAAACCTAAACCTTAATGTATTCTCAAATCCCTAAACCTAAACCTACACATAATCCTAATCTCAACTCTCTAACCTAGACCTAAACCTAAACTTGAAAACCCAAACCTAAACCCGAACCCGAACCCAATCCCGATTTTCTAAACCAAAACTTATAACCTTAACCTAAACCTATTCTCAAATCCCAAAACCTATAACCTAAACCTAAACCTAAAACCTTAACCTAAATCTAAACCTTAGCCTAAAACCTATAACCTATAACCTATAACCTCAACTCAATTCCCTAAACCTTAACCTATAACCTAACCTAAACATAAACCTAAAAGCTACAACATTAACCAAAATATAAAACCTAAACCTAAACCTATACTTATAACATAAACCTTAACCTAAACCTAAACCTATAACCTAAACCTAAAACCTAAACCTAAACCTACACTTAAAACCTATAACCTAAAATTATAACATAAACATAAACCTAAAACCCAAATGTAAATTCGATCTCGAACCCGATTTCCTAAACCTAAACCTTAACATATTCTCAAATCCTTAAACCTAAACCTAATCTCAACACCCTAATGTAAACCTAAACATAAACTTGAAAACAGAAACCTAAACACGAACCCAAACCCGATCCCGATTTCCTAAAGCTAAACTTATAACCTTAACCTAAACCTATTCTCAAATCTCAAAACCTATAACCTTAACCTAAACCTAAACCTTAACCTATAACTTTAACCTTAACTAATAACCTATAACCTAAACTCAATTCCCTAAACCTTAACCTATAACCTAACTTAAACCTACACCTAAACCTAAAACATTAACCTAAATATAAAACCTAAACCTAAACATGTACTTATAACCTAAACCTATTCTCAAATCCCAAAACCTATAACCTAAACCTAAACCTATAACCTAAACCTATAACCTAAACCTAAACCTACACTTATAACCTATAACCTAAACCTAAAATCCAAACGTAAACCCGATCTCAAACCCGAACCCGATTTCCTAAACCTAAACCTTAATGTATTGTCAAATCCCTAAACCTAAACCTACACCTAATCCTAATCTCAACTCCCTAACCTAAACCTAAACCTAAACTTGAAAACCCAAACCTAAACCCGAACCCGAACCCGATCCCGATCCCGATCCCGATTTCCTAAACCTAAACTTATAACCTTAACCTAAACCTATTCTCAAATCTCAAAACCTATAACCTAAACCTAAACCGTAACCTATAACCTAAACTCAATTCCCAAAACCTTAACCTATAACCTAAACTAAACCTAAACCTATAATCTATAACCTTAACCTAAACATAAAGCCTAAACCTAAACTTATTCTTATAACCTAAACATATAACCTAAACCTAAACCTAAACCTAAGCCTAAAACCTAAACCTACACTTATAACCTATAACCTAAAATTATAAACTAAACCTAAACCTAAAACACAAACGTAAACCCGATCTCGAACCCGAACTCGATTTCCTAAACCTAAACCTTAACGTATTCTCAAATTCTTAAACCTAAACCTACACCTAATCCTAATCTCAACTCCCTAACCTAAACCTAAACCTAAACTTGAAAACCCAAACCTAAACCAGAACCTGATCCCAATTTGCTAAACCTAAACTTTAACCTTAAGCTAAACCTATTATAAAATCCCAAAACCTATAACCTAAACCTAAACCTAAACCTTAACCTATAACCTAAACTCAATTCCCTTAACCTTCACTTATAACCTAAACTAAACCTAAACCTAAAACCTATAACCTTAACCTAAATATAAAACCTAAACCTATTCTTATAACCTAAACCTATTCTTATAACTTAAACCTATAACCTAAACCTAAACCTAAAACCTAAACCTAAAACCTAAACCTAAACCTACATTTATAACCTATAACCTAAAATTACAACTTAAACCTAAATCTAAAACCCAAATGTAAACCCGATCTTGAACCCAAACCCGATTCCTAAACTTAAACCTTAACGTATTCTCAAATCCCTAAATTTAAACCTACACTTAATCCTAATCTCAACTCCCTAACCTAAACCTAAACCTATACTTGAAAACCCATATCTAAACCCGAACGTGAACCCAATCCTGATTTCCTAAACCTAAACTTATAACCTTAACCTAAACCTATTCTCGAATCCCAAAACCTATAACCTAAACCTAAACCTAAACCTTAACCTATAACCTAAACTCAATTTCCTTAACCTTAACCTATTACCTAACCTAAACCTAAACCTAAAACCTATAACCTTAACCTAAACATAAAACCTAAACCTAAACATATTCTTATAACCTAAACATATAACCTAAACCTAAACCTAAACCTATAATTTAAACCTAAAACCTAAACCTAAACCTACACTTAAAAGCTATAACCTAAACCTAAACCTAAAACCCAAACGCAAACCCGATCTTGAACCCGAACCTGATTTCCTAAACCTAAACCTTAATGTACTCTCAAATCCCTAAACCTAAACCTATACCTAATCCTAATCTCAACTCCCTAACCTAAACCTAAACCTAAACTTGAAAACCCAAATCGAAACCCGAACCCGAACCCCATCCCAATTTCCTAAACCTAAACCTATTTTCAAATCCCAAAACCTATAACATAAACCTAAACCTAAACCTTAACCTATAACCTATAATCTAAACTCAAATCCCTAAAACTTAACCTATAACCTAACCTAAACTTAAACCTAAACTTATAACCTTAACCTAAACATAAAACCTAAACCTATTCTTATAACCTAAACTTATTCTTATAACCTAAACCTATTCTTATAACCTAAACCTACACTCAAAAGTCAAAATCTATAACCTAAACCTAAACCTAAACCTATAACCTAAACCTAAAACCTAAACCTAAACCTACACTTATAACCTATAACCTAAACCTATAACATAAACCTAAACCTAAAACCCAAACGTAAACCCGATCTCGAACCCGAACCCGATTTCCTAAACCTAAACCTTAACGTATTCTCAAATCCCTAAACCTAAACCTACAACTAATCCTAATCGCAACTCCCTAACATAAACCTAAACATAAACTTCAAAACCCAAACCTAAACCCGAACCCAAACCTGAACTTGATCCTGATTTCTTAAACCAAAAATTATAACCTTAACTTAAACCTATTCTCAAATCTCAAAACCTATAACCTAAACCTAAACCTTAACCTAAACCCAAACCTTAACCTATAACTTATAAGTTAAACTCAATTCCTTAAACCCTAACTTATAACATAACTTAAACCTAAACCTAAACTTATAACTTTAACCTAAATATAAAACCTAAACCTAAACCTATACGTATAACCAAAACCTATTCTTATAACCTAAACCTATTTTCAAATCCCAAAATATATAACCTAAACCTAAACCTATAACCAATACTTATAACCTAAACCTAAACTTACACTAATAACCTATAACCTAAACCTAAACCTAAAACCCAAACGTAAACCCGATCTCGAACCCGAACCCGATTTCCTAAACCTAAACCTTACCGTATTCTCGAATCCCTAAACCTAAACATACACCTAATACTAATCTCAAATTCCTAACCTAAACCTAAACCTAAACCTACACCCGAACCCGATTTCCTAAACATAAACTTATAACCTTAACCTAAACCTATTCTCAAATCCCAAAACCTATAACCTAAACCTAAACCTTAACCTATAACTAACCTAAACCTTAACCTATAACCTATAACCTAAACTTAATTCCCTAAACCTTAACCTATAACCTAACCTAAACATAAACTTAAACCTAAACCTATACTTATAACCTAAACCTATTCTCAAATCCAAAAACCTATAACCTAAACCTAAACCTTAACCCAAACCTAAACCTATAATGTAAACCTAAAACCTAAACCTAAACCTACACTTATAACATATAACCTAAACCTATAACCTAAACCTAAACCTAAAACCCAAACGTAAACCCGATCTCGAACCCAAACCCGATTTCCTAAACCTAAACCTTAACGTATTCTCGAATCCCTAAACCTAAACCTAAACCTAAACTTGAAAACCCAAACCTAATCCCGAACCTGAACCCGATCCCGATTTCCTAAACTTAAATTTATAACCTTAACCAAAACCTATTCTCAAATCCCAAAACCAATAACATAAACCTAAACCTAAACCTAACCCTTAATCTATAACCTAAACCTTAACCTATAACCTATAACCTAAACTCAATTCCCTAAACATTAACCTATAACCTAACTTAAACCTAAACCTAAACCATTAACCTTAACCTAAACATAAAACCTAAACCTAAACCTAAAATCTAAACCTAAAACCTAAACCTAAACTTAAAACCCAAACGTAAACCTAATCTTGAACCCGAACCCAATTTCCTAAACCTAAACCTTAATGTATTCTCAAATCCCTAAACTTAAACCTACATCAAATGCTAATTTCAACTCCCTAACCTAAACCTAAACCTAAACTTGAAAACCCAAACCCAAACCCAAACCTGATCTCGATTTCCTAAACCTAAACTTATAACCAAAATCTAAATCTATTTTCAAATTCCAAAACTAATAAACTAAATGTAAACTTAAACCTTAACCTATAACCTAAACTCAATTCCCTTAACCTTAGCCTATAACCTAACTTAAACCTAAACCTATAACCTTAACCTAAACATAAAACCTAAACCTAAACCTATACTTATAACATAAACCTATTCTTATAACCTAAACCTATTCTCAAATCACAAAACCTACAACCTAAACCTAAACCTTAACCTAAACCTAAACCTAAACCTAAAACCTAAATCTAAAACTTAAACCTAAACCTACACTTATAACCTATAACCTAAACTTAAAACCCAAACGTAAACCCAATCTCGAACCTGAACCCGATTTCCTAAACCTAAACCTTAACGTATTCTCAAATCCCTAAACCTAAACCTACACCTAATCCTAATCTCAACTCCCAAACCTAAACCTAAACCTAAACTTGAAAACCCAAACCTAAACCCGAACCCGAACCCGATCCCGATTTCCTAAACCTAAACTTATAACCTTAACCTAAACCTATCCTCAAATCCCAAAACCTAAAACCTAAACTTAAACGTAAACCTTAACCTAAGCCTAAACCTTAACCTATAACCTATAACCTATAATCTAAACTTAATTCCCTAAACCTTAACCTATAACCTAACCTAAATTTAAACCTAAAACCTATAACCTTAACCTAAACATAAAACCTAAACCTAAACCTATTCTTTTAACCTAAACCTATTCTTATTACCTAAACTTATACCTATAACCTAAACATATACTTATACGCTATAACCTAAACCTATAACCTAAACCAAAACCTAAAACGCAAACGTAAACCCAATCTCGAACTCGAATCCGATTTTCTGAACCTAAACCTAAATGTATTCTCAAATCCCTAAACCTAAACCTACACCTAATCCTAATCTCAACTCCCTAACATAAACCTAAACCTAAACTTGAAAACCAAAACCTAAATCCGAACCCGAGCCGAATCCCGATTTCCTAAACCTAAACTTATAACCTTAAGCTAAACCTATTCTAAAATCCCAAAACCTATAACCTAAACCGTAACCTATAACCTAAACTCAATTCCCTTAACCTTAACCTATAACCTAACCTAAACCTAAACCTATAACCTATAACCTTAACCTAAACATAAAACCTAAACCTAAACCTATTCTTATAACCTAAACCTATTCTTATAACGTAATCCTATAACCTAAACCTTAACCTACACCTAAACCTAAAACCTAAACCTAAACCTACCCTTATAACCTATAACCTAAACCTAAACCTAAAACCCAAACGCAAACCCGATCTTGAACCCGAACCCGATTTTCTAAACATAAACCTTAACGTATTCTCAAATCCCTAAACCTAAACCAACACCTAATCCTAATCTCAACTCCCTAACCTAAACCTAAACCTAAACTTGAAAACCCAAACTGAAACCCGAACTCAAACCCGATCCCAATTTCCTAAACCTAAATGTATAACCTTAACCCAAACCTATTCTCAAATCAAAAAACCTATAACCAAAACCAAAACATAAACCTTAACCTATAACCTATAACCTAAACTCAATTCCATAAACCTTAACCTATAACCTAAACCTAAACCTATAAACTTAACTTAAACATAAACCTAAACCTAAACCTATTCTTATAACCTAAGCCTATTCTTGTAACCTAAACCTATTCTCAAATCTCAAAACCTATAACCTAAACCTAAACCTAAACCTAAACCTAAACTTAAAACCTAAACCTAAACCTACACTTATAACCTATAACCTAAACCTAGCTATAACATAAACCTATACCTAAAATCCTAACGTAAACCCGAGCCCGATTTCCTAAATCTAAACCTTAACGTATTCTCAAATCCCTAAACCTAAACCTACACCTAATCATAATCTTAACTCCCTAACCTAAACCTAAACCTAAACTTGAAGACCCAAGCTTAAACCCGAACCCGATCCCGATTTCCTAAACCTAAACTTTTAACCTTAACCTACACCTATTCTCAAATCCCAAAACCTATAACCTAAACCTAATTAAACCTAAACCTAAACCTTAACCCAAACTCAATTCCCTAAACCTTAACCTATAACCTAACCTAAACCTAAACCTAAACCTTAACCTATAACCTATAACCTATAATCTAAACTCAATTCCCTAAACCTTAACCTATAGCCTAACCCGAACTTAAACCTAAACCTAAACCTAAACCTAAAAACTAAACCTATACCAATTCTCAAATCCCAAAACCTATAACTTAAACCTAAACCTTAACCTAAACCTAAACCTAAAACCTAAACCTAAACCTACACTTATAACCTATAACCTAAACCTAAAACTTAAACCTAAACCTACACTTAAAACCTATAACCTAAACCTAAACCTACACTTATAACCTATAACCTAAACCTAAACCTAAAACCCAAACGTAAACTCGATCTCGACCCCGAACCCGATTTCCTAAACCTAAACCTTAACGTATTCTCAAATCCCTAAACCTAAACTTACACCTAATCCTAATCTCAAATCCCTAACCTAAACCTAAACCTAAACTTGAAAACCCAAACCTAAACTCGAACCTGATCCCGATTTCCTAAACCTATTCTCAAATCCCAAAACCTATAACCTAAACCTAAACCCAAACCTAAACCTTAACCTAAATCTAAACCTTAACCTATAACCTTAACTTATAACCTAAACTTAATTCCCCAAACCTTAACCTAACCTAACATAACCTAAACATAAACCGATAACGTACACTTATAACCTAAACCTAACCTAAACCTATAACCTAAAACCTAAATGTATTCTTAAATTCTTAAACCTAAACCTACACCCAATCTTAATCTCAACTCCTTAATCTAAACTTAAACTTAAAAACCCAAAACTAAACATGATCCCGATTTCCTAAACCTAAACCTTAACCTATTCTCAATTCCTTAAATCTATAACCTATAGCCTAAAGCTAAACCTATAACCTAAACCTAAAACCTAAATGTATTCTCAAATGCCTAAACCTAAGCCTACACCTAATCCTAATCTCAACTCCTTAACCTAAACCTAAACTTGAAAACCCAAACCAAAAAACCCGAATAAAATTTTTACAATTCTTCATGATTATGAATTATTATGTTTTGTTGGTTGAATATTTTTTTATTAGATCAAAGACACAAAAAAAATTGTTGCTGATTTTTTTTTAAGAAAAAAATTTTAATACAAGAAATTTTTCGATAGCTTTAGGCCGTCCATATTTTTTTCTAAATATTCAAATCTGAGACGGTCCATAACCGTGCTTTTAAGGTTCATCAGAGACTGCCTATAACCGTCTTTTTGAAGGACGGTCCAAGACCGTCCTTTTAAGTTCATCAGAGACTCACAACTGTCCTTTTTAAGGACGGTCCATGACCGTCCTTCTAAGGTTCATCAGAGACTACTCAATAGTACTCCTTTTTAAGGACGGTCATGGACCATCCTTTTAAGGTTCAGCAGAGACTGCTATGCTGCTCATAGCAGTCCCTTTTAAGGATGGTCATGGACCATCCTTTTAAGGTTCAACAGAGACCTATACCGTCTATATTTATTGATGGTCCCTGACCGTCCTTCTTTAGAGACGGTCCATAACTGTCCTCTAAATGTCCTTAGAAATGATGGTTCATGACCATCATTTAAGTAATACGATGCCTCAAAATAGGACGGCCCTTGCGATGGTCCGAAACCATCCTTTATCGTCTTTTGAGACGGTTTTCAACCATCCTTTTTTCGCGATTTTGAGATGGTTCATGACCGTCCTTTACATGTAAGCTTTCCATGTTTACCGAAAGGCAAAATGAAAATTCTCTCTATAAAATCAAGGGTAAAAGAGTTATTTCATAGTCAACAGCCTCTTTAATAGTTAAATCTAAATTATTCCTCAAACATTTTATTACTATATATGGAAAGGAATGGGTTATTTGACAATATTGAAATGGGAGATGGTAATTTGGTTTATAGCAAAATTAAAATGTTTATCTCATAAACTTTGAATATAACAAAAAAGAATTTTCAATGTATAGCATTCTCCTTTTAACTATAGGCAAAAATAAAAATAAAATAAAATAATAAAAAACCCTCCTTTTAGTATTATCAATTAAGTATTATTCTTTTTATATCCAATTAAAAAATACCATGTGATTAATTCCCTTATTACTGTTAGATTGATCATTGATCACATGAAATGATACATTCATCCTTCACTATGTAAAAATGAGAGAGAATTTCATTTTAGGCGAGATCCAAACCACTTGATCATGTGGGCCACATCATGAACACCCAATCCAAACCGTCCAATGGTGGGCCATCATAGAATTTGATCTAGACCATCTAAATGGTATATCAAAACCATCCAAATACAATCTATAACTTCTTAATGTTTGCATTGGTGCATAATGGAAATTTCTATCTACAAAGTTAAAATCGAAAGTGTAATTTTATGTGGTTAACATCAAAATTTAATAGTTGATGGTCCCTTCCTTTAACGGTCCACTTTGAAGCACATGATATTTTACAAGTGTATATGAAAGATAGGCAGGTTTATTTGGTCACACTGAGTGGGTGTTATTTGGTGTATAGCCAAAAGGGTGAATACTACATATCAAAAAATATTATATATATATATATATATATATATATATATATATATATATATATATATATATATATATATATATATATATATATATATATATATATATATTATTTTTAAAAAAATAAAAAAATAAAAAACTGCGTAAAGTATCAAAGAAGAGATTCTGTTTTGGGCTTTCCTTCGTCACTTTTGTTTGAGCGCAGGAAATGGATTCGACATAGGAAGGCACACAACCCTTGATACGTCTCTTTCATTATTATGCATAGTACGGGGGTGATCGTAACCGTCACGGGCTGTCAATGGATGGGCCGGATAATCCAAAAGAGAGAAGAGATACCCTTCGTACGCTTATGTGACTTATAGGAAATGGATTCGACATAGGAAGGTGCACAACCCCTTGATATGTCTCTTTCATCATTATGGATGGTATGCAGGTGATCCAAAAAGTCTCGGCTGTCAATGTATGGGGCAGGCCAGACCAAAGAGTCTCCAAGCCCAGCCCGCATCATAAATTCTAGTCTGTTAATCCCATAACAAACAGGCCTAAGCCCGACTCAAGACGATCATGCACGCCCTACCTACAGCCAGCCTAACTACTTTTAAAAAGATTTGGATTGTGATGGGGTTTTTCTTCTCAGTTTAGAGGAGAGATAGTGTAGGTGGTTAAAAATTAGAGTGTTTCCCTACATGCTCGACCAGTCGAGTCTAAAATATGAGGGTCCACCTGATGAACGGAGTGGATGTAGTATACATAATAACAGTTGGCTCATAGATCTCGGGTGTTGTACATGCCGCATTCAAAACGGTGCTGTTTCCAGTCAACCTTTGTCGACGTTGATGAGTCAACCTTTGTCGACGTTGACGACACCGACGTACCTTCACAAATTCATTTGCCGGGAGATGAACGAACTAATGTAAGAAAGTCCAAAAGGCTCGTTATAGTTCATTTTGCAACTCGCGACGGCTCCGGATTCAGCGTGTATCTTCTTCTACTAGGGCCCACATGCTAAGATAGACTGATGATTTGAACCATCCATACTGTAACTAAGATCATAGGTAAGTTACTACTTCTTGATCAGGTATCAATAATTAATCTAACCCTTGATTTTAAGAGTTGAATGGAAACCATTTAAAATTTCTTTTCATTGTTATAAATTGAATACAGATGGTGACGATCACACTTAAACATTCAACCTTCCTTTCTAAAGATTCCACAACGTGGACGGTCCCGATCGGTCACTAGACCACTCAGAAATTGGGCGCCAGTGGGCAACAGTACATGCTGGATCCTTGCAAAGCATCCTTCGCTGCTGGTACTAAGTTGTGTCTCCGGAAGCGGATTGGCTAGTGTACCTCACATCAGCTATATAACTGCTGCATTGAAGTTGGATGTTCTAGCTCTCAATTTCATTTTTCTTGATTTTTTTAGAATTTCTTTGCTGTTTTTCTATTTTTTCTAGATCGAGAACCCTAGATTGTATGGTTTAGAGAGGAATGCAAAGATTTTTTCCTTTTTTTTGTGGAATTATGTCGGATTCCCATAAAGAAGACCTTTGCGATTTTCTTATTTGTAGATTTTGATTCTTTTCGCATGTTTTTAAGCTGATAGAAGACCTTATCATTCAGATCCAAATCCATTCTCTCTCTCTCTCTCTCTCTCTCTCTCTCTCTCTCTCTCTCTCTCTCTCTCTCTCTCTCTCTCAATTGGAAGAAGGAGAGCTGCTAGAAGACCTCCTTATCATTCAGATCCAGATCCAAATCAGTTCAAGGTAAGCTCAATTCTTTTCATTTCGTTCCTTCCGCTTCTTTTCTCTCGATCTCAAATTTGATCAGATTAGGAGAATAGAGAAAGATCTGTTATGTATTATGTTTTTGCATTTGGGTGCGGTTGTGGATAACTAGCTGTAGCATGACAGGAGTGATCTAGTTTTATTTAACCTTGTAGATCTTAGATTTATCTATCTTTCCAGCTAATTTTTTCCCCTGTTTTCTTCCTAGAGCTGTGCCAAATTTCTAATTGTTGTGCTGCTCTTCAATTTAGATTTCTAGAACTGTATACTCTACTGATTTTTCTCTTTATGGTTGTGGATAACTACTTACATGTTGTCTATATAGGATGGCATGTGCACTACATGAATTTTACATTGAGCTAATACCATTTCTCATTTATTCTTTTCACTCTTTTGAACTTGAGGCCCTGTGTTTGCTATTTTTTGAAATGGGGATTTATGCATTACAAAAGTATATCTAAAAAAAAGTTATGTCCAGCAGCGCATTTTCTATGCCAGATAAGTCTAATATGGTAGAACATAGTGCATTTTCATATGTGCATATTTCTAATGGATATTTATTCTAGGAATTAGATTTTAGACACATGCAAAAAATAAAAAAAATAAAAAAAAATCCCTCATACTGGTTGCTACAGAATTTCTATAAAATGTTATCTCTACTATGGTTTATGTTCCCATTGTCTCATAACAAAAATTGGACAGATATTTTAAAGCTGATTTTGGTTGTTTTCCATTCTTCTGGACCAAACTTAATAAAGCAAATGAGACTGAATTACGTTATTCTACGCCTGGTGGGAATGTGACTGTGTGATGCTTAGTTCACAAGTCTAACACTCTAACACTTACATAGAAGACATGACTTTGAGATGCTTAGCTCACAAGCCTCACACTCTAGCACTGACACAGAAGACAAGAATGGAATGACAGTCTTCAAATTCTTCAAGGAGCGGACCTAGCTGGCAATGCCACTAATGAGGGGATGTAATCTACATGATAGCTCTGACTCCTTCCCAGTCCAGATAACAGAGAACACCAATCAATGTCCTCCGCCAATCATTTTCCTCATCCTTATATCCTGAAACACACAATGGGTAGGATAAGAAAGTTATAGACGAATTGAGAGACTTTGTAAGTAAGTAATTTACTAACGTATGTAAGACTAAAAGGAAATTTAGATACATAAAGGGCAGATGAAGAAGAGATAGAAGTAGGATAAACAGTGCCCCAACCACATACTTTGGATGATGTACCATTAGCTGAAGTAAGAAAAGAGTCGGAAACTGATTTATCAATAACAGGAAACGACTTACCCATCATATGATCAAATGCTCTGGAGTCAAAACTCAAGACCCAAGGAGCTGATTGGAGGGAAATCTGGATCCTCATCGCACATTGGAGCATTGTTACAATGATCATTTTTACATGTTGTTAGCTACCTCAATGTCACATAGCTGCCACATGTACACTTAGTTTTTTGGGAACTGATAGAGCAACTGGTGGAGGAGTGGATGAAAGAGCGAGTAGAGCAACTGGTGGAGGAGCGGATGAAAGAACAGATGGCTAAGCATCTAGAGCAGATGGAGCAACGGATGATAGCGAATAACAGAGCAAATGGAGCAACGGTTGACAGAGCGAATAACAGAGCAGATGATGGCACGAATGAGAGAAATATGAACTCATTGGCTGCAACGGACCAAACTTCGGGCAATGTACTAAATGTAGAGGCTGACTCAGTATCCACTCCTAAGGATAGACTTGAGGCTGAGGGACCTCAGTCGAAGGTTCCGAAGAATCAATAGGTAGTTTTTTGTTGAGATTCATTCATGTGTGATCTTTTAGATATATATTTATGTTTTATTACATTTCATGAATTTTTTGTAGTTTACCATCGTGGGTTTTGTGATCCCTTTATTTTTCGTAGTTCACCATCATTGAATAGTTGATCCTTTCTTTTTCAGGTCAAGTCGTATTTATGTGTATTTATGTGTTTGACATGCTAAAGAATCCAAGAGCTGTCTTGAAATGAGGGTTGCAGATTGGAAAAAGATGGGCCATGCTTTTTTGCTTCATGCTTTGTTTGTTAATGAACTTGGAGATCTAGGAATGTCTGATGGTTTGAACTATGAGAACCAAATTGGGGGTTGATGGGAAAAAGATGAATATTTTCTGCCATATTGACTTCTGGATGTTTGTCGATTTCTTTCCAGGAATTGGGGGCTGCTCAAATGTAGGTGTTCTGGAATATTCTGCACCTTCTTCACTTGAGGATGTCAGTGTTGCAGTAAGCTCAATTGCTACAAGCTTGCAGAAACTGAGCTTCCATAAGGAAGAGCTTGGTTCACCACCTATGGAGAATAACCCAGCAGTCATAATTATAGATCATCTGCAGGTCCCAACTGCGGACTGCTCACATTTGAGCTTTGGTAGCTTCATGTCTGGTATTAGTGGTACATTTTCTGGATCATTTGCATCAAAGACCTTGAAGAGTAATGTGGAAGAAACCACTTTAGTAGCTGATGCTTCATCTGTTGAATGCCCAGATAAAAGGCACGTCTTAGCTGATGCTTCATCTGTTGAACACCCAGATACAAGGGATGTCTTCAGTCACTTCAACTGTAAATGTCCTTGTCAATTTGATGTTTTATATATTGATTGTGTTTGTATGCCTCATTCCTGGCAGAAATCCTGAATATTATGACAGTCAGCAAGTGACATTTGCTTTAAATGAGAGCATTAATTACCCTTTGTCTTCACAGCCTGAGGTCATAAAACATGATACTGCTGCAGAAGCAGCACATGGGCATCAGTACCCTTTTCTGTCTTCCTTACCTGGCTATGCATTTGAAAACGCTACAGAAATGAATGCTGCAACATACTCCTATGCACAAACAAGCTCCCAGTTGCAGAACCTTATTCTGTTTTCCAGTGAAATGGTAATGTACTATTCTGTGGTTTGAGTTACACTTCTTTTTTTAGCAGAATTGAATATTAATAAGCACTTGCTAATTTCTCTCTGAACACTCTCCTTTTTTTATGCTCAAGCACTGTTGTGTGCTTGACATGCACAAACCAAATATTGTGGGGATTATTGGTGGAAATTTTGAATTATCTGGGGATAATTTGGTGAGAAAATTTTATTTGAATTCTGTGATAAGAAGCCTCTAGATTCAGCTTTATCGAGTGTGCTTCTGAGATTTATGTTCTTCTGATTATTGCATTTAAGCGTGATGCTGGACATTTCTTGTTACATGTCTTAGCACAGTGGAAGCTGTGATTTTAACTTACTGACTTTTTTTTATTTACACAATTTATTTTAGCTGTTATTTTCCGGAGAAAGCGCAGTGGACCAGCTGGTTGAAATCATCAAGGTACATCCTATTCATGTTTGGTGATATAGGGGATCTTGTATTTTTGTGAATCTTAACTGCTAATTGGTTGCTTTCGCAGGTTCTTGGTACTCCAACTCGAGAGGAAATTCGGTGCATGAATCCTAATTATACTGATTTTAGGTTTCCTCAAATAAAAGCTTGCCCTTGGCACAAGGTAATTAAATGTATAAGTTTCTTTAATTTCATTGGTAACTCCTATTCATAGAGCAAAAGGAACCCCTTATATCTAGTACTATGAAAAGAATCTGAAAATTTGAGTTTTTCCTGGTGATGGTTAATTAATTACATAGAACTTCTATTTTTCTTGGTTAAAATATTAACATTCCTTATGGTGTGGACGCTTCTATGTAAACTTTTGTATTGCATTTTTATATGCCGCAGGAAATGCTGTATAAACTTTTAAAAGTACGAAAATGTTGGTCATGCCGAACCTATGGTTTAATTATCTTCTGTGAAAATCTTAGTAATTTACTGTACTTGATCTGAGGCTTTGAACCCTTTTGCAATTGGGTGTTGTTCTATATCATAATTTATGCATCCTTCCATGCTTAAAATAGTTAATTTTTTTTTCCATCAGGTGATAGTTAATTAGAGCAGCTATGTGGCTTTTCACAAAATCATCCTAAGATTTCTGCCTTTATTTATTTTTTTTTTACCTTTGGATATTATCAGTTTTCCTTTTCTTACTATCAAGTTCTTTGTTTCAGGTTTTCCATAAACGAATGCCTCCAGAAGCGATCGATCTTGCTTCACCACGTCTCCAATACTCGCCTAGTCTTCGCTGCACTGTGGTGAGTTCAAGTTTTCTGTTCTTTCATATGGAAGAGCAAGGTTCTGATACCCTATTTCATGAGTTTCTCACCAGTGGAAAATTAGGATTTGCTGGTTGCTAGTTCTGATAGTCCTGGACTCGTTGTCCTACTTGTCCATTCTTTTCAGTAATGGATGGCCCTCTTTTCCATTGGGAATGGCTCTTTGCTTTTGTATTCAACTAAAAGAATCACAAATATTTGTTATCCTGGGTCATGGAATATTTCTATTAACTTTGACTTGCTAGTTGCTAATTCTGATAGTCCTGCACTTGTCATCCTACTTGACCATTTCTTTTCAGTAATGGATGGTCCTCTTTTCCATTGGGAATGGCTCTTTGCCTTTGTATTCAACTAAAAGAATCTCAAATATTTGTTATCCTGGGTGATGGAATATTTTCATTAACTTTGTTTATTGTGTTTTGGGGCTTGTTTGGGTGTTCATTGCCATGTGGTGTGGACTGGATACTTTTACTGTGCAATTGATATTGGATAATTTTGTTTGGTCTGGCCTGAGATGCATCTGATACCTATTTGGGATAAAAAAGAGGAAAAATGAAACCCACATGATGGTGTTTCTATTTTCTGCACCAACTTAGAATAACATGTGCAGATAATGGTTGATTATTTTTTCTGCCAGCTTATGTGGAACATCTGAATTCAACTTTAGTTTTTGTTGCAATTCTGAGTTCGTTGCTGATCCAATTCATAGAGTTGGGTTGGTGGCTGTTGTATAACTCACAACTTGGTTTATGGTGTCATATTTTGTTGTTCTATTGTAATATATCAAATGCTGAATTTCATTTCTTTTTTCATCCTACTGTCCTGTTTAAGTGATAGAGGTTATGGAAATTTCAAGTAGAGCTACTGTTGTCATTAACTGAAAAGAGCAGAGTTGAGAGAAGCACTGTGCGTGTAGACATCTTGGGATCATTTCATCTGTATGGCCTTTTTCTTTTCTCCTTTTATGGGAGTTGTTGATGATACAGACAATCTGTTGTTTGGTGGTCAGACTACTGTTGTATTGTTTGAGTCCTATTTCAGTATCTTCCTTTGACTGATGCTGACTGATTGAAAGCAAACAGTGAAAGCTTTGGTGACCTTCCATCTTTGTTGTCTCCAAAGGATATCGGGCAAACATTGCCTTAACTGGTATTGTCCATAATCTGAAAGTAGATCCTTCTTCTGAAGCCATTGGTTCCAATGTGGTATGTGGTTTTTTAGTGTTTTATAGTTTTGATTTCTCTTTAGTGATATACTTTCACTTTATATGGTGAACTAGACTCAATCTGTATCAACTTTTGCTTTAGGTAGAATGATGTTAAAAATTGAATTTAGCCTCAGTTGATGCCAACAAAGGCTAAATTTATCTTTAGTCTCAGTTTTGCCTTAGTTATCCAAACCGAGGTTGAAATCCCCGTGGCTAAAAGATTCAGCCTCGGTTGTTGAGAACCGAGGTTAAAAATAGATTTAGCTTCGGTTGGGGGCAATTGAGGCTAAAATTTGAATTTAGCCTCAGCTTTAGCAACCGAGGTTAAAATTTTGATTTAGCCTCATTTCGAGAAAATTAAAGCTAAAAAAGTTTTTAGCCTCACTTGAAGAACCAAGGCTATAAGCCATTTTAGCCTCAGTTGCCACGGGAGTTTCAACTTCGATTTGGATAACTGAGGTAAAACTGAGGCTAAAGGCTTTAGCCTCAGTTTTGAACCGAGGCTAAAGGTCCCTTTTCTTGTAATGTATAATCCAAGGGTTCAGCTCCTTCTGATGAAGGAAGCAAACTGTACTGAATTTCTTTTGGTGAGGGTTCCATCTCCATCTACCTCATCGTTGATGTGGGACCCACTCACCAGAAACCTCTTTGCACTGGTGCGAATAATGAGGACCGTTCTGCGTAACTCCCAAAGAAAAGGAAAGGAGAAAATTCGTGGTCGCAGGAAGTGGCTTAATCGTATTAATTTGGGAAGGACCTCATGGGGCCCACCCTTTTGGCCAATTGCAAGACTTGAGTGCTTGACTAGCAAAAAAAAAAAAACAATTAGGTTCCGAAGATTGAGGATTCATGTGATCCTCGACCATTGGATATGTCTTATACTCCGATTTCCGATTACATAAACAGACTTTCAGGACTTGACTTATAGGGCTGAGTTTGATGTGCTGTGACTGAGCTGCTCAGCTTGAAATTAAATTTGCCGTATCAAAGTTTGTTGGGTTTAAATACAACTGGTGCGACCATCTTATCAGAGGTGAGTGTACACTCTCAATCCACGTATAAACCTAGACCCAAATCTAAACCCGACCGGCATGGTACGGAGCGACTCGGCACACACGCATGTGGTTAAAGGCGTAGGTTAGGACTGAAGGCATAATTCTGACTGGATCAAATTCTACATGCCACCTCAAAGGGTCTAGAACCCTATGTAAAAATTCCCTCTCATAAGGTTGAGGTTTTGGTTGGCCATTTCCAATGTGAGACAGGAATTCACTAAAAGACAATTATTTTTTAAAATCAAATTATATAAGAGAAAAAAAATTAATTTAATACAAAATTGATCTGATGGGCCTATTATAGACAGACCATTCACAGTGGGCGCCACTGTTAAATGATCTTGACCACTGAAATGTGACTACCACTTGTACAAACTGGAACGTGAATGATGTGCAATATCCTCGGTGGGTATTCAGATTTCCAATTTTCTAACCATTTGTCTTTGGCATCAAACCACGGATGGACCATCGCCCAAAATTCAACAAGCCTAGGAGATACCTAACCTCAAATTTATAGCCTATTTTCTGTTGAAGGTCAACCATTACTGTACTTCTCTTGTCAATTACTGGCGTTTTGCATACTTCAAATCCAAAGGTTAAGATTGCATGTTCGATCCATTTGTCAGAACTGAAAACCCCAGTACCTATATTCATTAAGAAATTAGTTATATTTGCATGTATCTATTGAGTCTCTGGTGCTCTTAGAGCAATTTAAGTTACAGTGCTCTAATTGGCAGTTAGTTGTATTGGCACACTTGGATTATCCAATCCATTGATCTAGACTGTTCATCAGGTCCAAGGCACACATGTGGGCAACCATGGAAGCATCACACCAATCTGATAAATATTAGCTATCTCTATTTAGTATGGACAGCCAAGATCATTTACACAAAAATGGGTCCAATCAACAATTTGATCCGTCCAATTTTTAGAGACCATAATGGATTGCTTATTATTCAAAAGTATCACTTTCATTAAGAAACAGAAGCCATTCCATCCATCGCTTGGAAAAAGGAAAGGTATAGAAAATTTGGCCATATCAAGGACGGATTTGATTACCTGATGTTTGCGATTTTTGCATGGTTGTCTGATATATGTGTTCTGGACTCAATGGACAGATCAGATCAACCGTTGGTGCAACCAGAAGCAGTATAACTTATAGCGCTCTCAGAGCCGTGGAGCATCAATGGTTACGCATGACGGCTAATAGGCCAATATTTTTCTTTAAGATATTTGAACGGCGAAAATTTCATGGTAGGCTCCAATGTAACAAAAGACTATCTGTCTCTACATAAACGTCTCTCTCTTTCCAGCATCCTGTTATGAATTGATATTCGGATATACCGAAGATATAAAAAATAAATTAAAAAATTATTTCACTAGGCTGAATCGCGTATAAAATACGTTGTGCTTAAAGCGTGATTCGCCCCCTTATCAACTGCTGATGGGTCACAGGTGAATTGCTTCCAGAATAAGACAAGCCTTATCTGAATCCAGCGTGCAGCAATTACGATAGGTCTAGTATAGAACAGTTTTAATGCAATAGATCTCTTCTGGCAGACTTAGACAATAGAGATGTTCAAAGTATTCTATAATGGAGATTTGGATCGTATCTGATTTGATGGGAAAGATTGTGTTGAGATGATGAAATCGAACTGAAATGGTCTAGTTTATATAGGCATCAGGTATAGCACCGTTGCTATGTCATATTCAATGGCCTAGGACATTTGAAAACGTTTTTGGCCATTGTCAATTAATCCCAGACGTCTCTAGTCATCAAATCAGAAGATCTGACCGTTGGATCATCCTATCCCGTCCATTTTCGGACCGTTGTGGCTTTCAAGGTGGCTATACGTTTTTAGAAACGGTTGGACGTTTTGGATTTAAGATTCGACCGTTCTCAGTCACCTATAAAACCCAAGCTCATTTCAAATTTTTAAATCTAGAGCCCTAAGGCTCTGACCAGACCTATCACACCGAGGTCGCACCACCATGTAGCGCCACTACAGCCACACTGCCCACACTCTCGCCCACGCCCGTGCCCCAACGGCACTCGTGCGTGTGCTGGAACACACAACCCGAGTATCACCTCCTTCAAAATCTCCAAGTAAGAATACTCTTCACAACATCTCATATAAACCACACAACTCTTCTTTGCATTTCTGATGTGGGACAAAGCACACACAATGTACTTTTTAATTCAAAATTTTCGAAAGATGTTTTGGCGGAGAATTCCCAAAATTTTAAAAATTTTGAATTTTTTCTTTTATTATTTTTTAAAAACCACTGATTTTCGACACATCCAAAATCACTCAAGATTGCAGTATTGAGTTGATGTTCCTTCATTCTTTTACTATTTTCTGTAATTGATAGAGAGGGTGTTTAAAAAAAAAAGTAATGGCAATGAATATAGAGATAATGGAAGAAGTCGTCCCAGCATCACCACCGAAGGACACCCAAAAACACACCATAAACTGGTGGACGATAGCCGTTAACTGCACCTTCACCGCAGTGGGGACCATCTGCGGCCCACTCCTCATGCGGCTCTACTATCTCCATGGCGGGAGTAGGAAATGGCTAACCAGCTGGTTGCAAACCGCTGGTTTCCCTATCGGTCTCCTCCCACTCTCCATTCTCTACATGCACGAGCGGGCTCATGGGATACCCTTCTTCGTTGAGCGCAAGATCTTGCCATCAAGTGCCATGATCGGCATCATCATCGGTCTTGATAACTTCTTGTATTCAATGGGATTATCTTTCCTCCCCGTCTCCACCTCTTCTCTGCTCTTCGCGCAACTCAGCTTGTTTTCACCGCCTTCTTTGCTCTCATCATTGTAAGGCAGAAGTTCAGCCCATATTCCGTCAATGCCGTGGTGTTGATGATACTCGGGTCGGTACTGCTTGGGATCCGAAAGAGCGGCGACCGTCCTCCGGGAGTGTCAAATGGGGAGTAATTGCTGGGTTTCATTATGACTATTGGTGCAGCTGCATTGTTGGGATTCATATATTACCATGCAAGGAGCTTGCTTACACCAAGGCTAGCAAAGTCATCACTTATCCAGTGGTGTTGCAGTTTCAGTTCAATACGACCATGTTCGCCACCATTTTCTGCACCATTGGGATGATTATTAACAAAGACTTCCCTGTAAGGAATCAGAACCACATGTATGACCCTTTATTCACAGCCCTGCTAATGCTGCTTGTACATACACACGTGAAAACATGATACGCATGTGAAACATCCAAGCCACTCATCTTCTTGCTAGTTGGGATACGAAAGAACAACTTCTCTGGCCGAGGATGGAGGAGCGTGAGCGAGACGTAGGGCGAAATCGAGATCTAGACCGCGAGGCTCCGTGGGTGACTGTTGCCCACCGAAAATCACATCTCTCTAAATCTCTTTTCTCCCTCTTTGCAGCAAACCTAACATTTGATACCACAAAAGAAGATCTTCTCCGTATTTTTGGCCAATATTGAAAAATATGTGATGTGTTCTTGCCATGGAATAGACAGCTGAATCGTCCCCGTGGATTCGCGTTCATCCGTTTCTGCTATGAACAGGCACGTCTAATGTCATCCATTGTCTTCACGACAGAAGAATCAACGGGAAGGTGGCCCATATCACTTGGGCGAAAAGGAAATTGGAAAGTAGAGCGACAATGTCTCCATCATCTTGCCCAAACTACCTCACCAGTAAATCTCAAGTGGATCGACCGTTTCTCGAGGCAGCTACCAGACCTAAACCGAAACCATTCATCTCTACGGAAGTGGGCTCGGGGCTGACTACCATTGCTGATCCACAAGTAGTGGAATATCGGCTTCGCCGGTTGAGTACCACCATGGTGGGGACGGCAAAGGATCGGGATGTTCGCATTGACCATCTTATTTCTCCATTGAAGAACCCAAATCTCAAATTTTCTGATGCGGAAATAGTTAGAATATCTGACTCCAAATTTCCGCTTCAATTCAGATCCGAAGCTGAGATCAAAGCTTTCAAGAACAACGGTGCACTACAAAAGGAAACGGGGCTTCAATCGATTGATATGTGGTCTCCAATGGAGGTAATTGGGGCCGATGGCGTTTGGGTCTATCTATTCGGTATCCCTGCTCATGTTTAGATCGAGTCTGTCATCCTAGATCTGGCGAGTTTTTTCGGTAAAATTATTCAAATTGACTCCAGTTCAAGGTTTGGATTCTTTCAGGTGTTTTCCATAATAAAAGTCTTCCCCCGCCCGAGTATTTCCTTTAACCAGGTTCTGAGGTTAAGAGTTTTGGGGAAGGAGTATCCCATTATGGCGGAAATGGAGCCTCTATTCAAATGCGGATCTCCCTCTTTACCCCAACAATCAACAAAGGAAAGCTCCAAGCAGTGGGTTATTAAAAGGCTTCATGGCAGTTCAGGGCCGCCATCAGATGTTCGTGAAAATGCTTCTACAGGTGTTGCAAACATTAACAAGGGAATTTTAGGCAACCACCTGGGGGCTCGTAATTTTACTCACATGGGTAAAGCTGCCCAAATTCTTTCAGACACAGGTGGCGCTGGCTCCCTAGCTATTGGAATCCTACCAGTTTCGGAATAAGACGAAGAGGAACCGGCTGGGAATAGAGTCATTTCAAGTACTTGTGGGAGTGGAAAACCAACGGAAAACATCCCCTCAGGGGAAACTGTTAAATCAAATGAATTGGTTGTTTCAGGGTTGGGATCAATTGTCACTCTCGACTCTTGGGGAGGGCACCAAGATAAGGAACAAGCTCTGCACTTTGGCCCGACTGAGGCTGCTCATGAGTTGGACAGAATAGATTCCCAATCTAAGTGGCAGGAAAATCCACAGAATGTACTGTTAGTCGACTACTCTTCACCTTTTCATGGTGAGTCTGTCCTTCTGGATGGAATGTTGCCTTATGCTCAGTCTCATCAAAGCATTATTCCAATGTCAAACCATCTGGACATCACATATCCTGAAGGTTTCTGGGATAGAAACATGGATCTTGACGCTGCTAGGCTTACCTCCAAGACCTCCCAATTCCAACAACATTCTCAGGATGCGACCCAAGTCCAGTTTCATACGTGTAGTAAGGAAAATCGCCCCCCAGAACAGAGAATCGACATGGCTGAGAGTGATGACTCAAGATCTGGGTACAGTAGTGGCAAAAAATCTGGCTCTTACAGATTCAACTCCGAGTCAGATATCCTAGCTGTTCATCCACTCTCTGAACTTCTTCCACTAACTACCTATCAGCCTCCCCTGCCACCTGAACCCCTCTGCAATGGAGATGATACCACCCATACCCTTTCTTTACCAACTCAATCTCCCAAGTCCCCCAAACAATTTCACCCTTCTTCTAGCCTGCCTCTTTCCTTCTGCAAACAACCCCAAGTGCCCCTCCCCAACCCTTCTGCTTCAGTTTCTCTGAGGTACCCCTTGACAACAAAATCTTGCTTCCCTCCTCAACCAAACCAATTGAGCCCGGGAATCTTGCCCCCTTTCTCCATATGTTTTCTAAGACGAAACAAAGCTCGTTCGGAGGGTAGTACACCACTTCAAATGGATCATCAATTCAGCAAAGGGTTTTCTAGCAGACCTCGGCTGGACGGTGGAAATGGTTTAGGGGAGTTAGGATCTAGCAATTGCGCCCCGGCAGAAAAACTAGGTGTCATTATGGTTGATCTATCCTCATTCTTTAACATAGTGCAAACCAATTCTTCCCATCAGGTAGACGCTGATTCCTCTATTGTCCAAGTGGCAATTGAGAACACTGATGCCTAATCTCCGTCTCATGTTAATTCTCCACCCCCAGCGACCAGACAAACTAGAAAACAGTGCAGCAGACCGCAATACAGAATGCATTCTTCGGGTGAATGGTATAGCCGCTTACGTAAACTGAAGCGTCGGACAGTGAATTCAGGATGTGTCACGGATGGATAACGCAATTATATGGAATGCAAGCGGTGTCGGTAACGCGCCTACCGTCAAACATCTCAATCGTATGGTAAAGCAATTCAATTCCTGTCCTTTGGCGATTTTGGAACCTATGCTTTCTAATGGGAAAAGGGTAGCGCTGGGCTAAAATTAGGCTTTCGTTGTTCGGCTTCAAATGATGATCAAGGGAGAAAGATCTGGATTTTCTTCAAGAATCAGATGAATGCTACGTTGACCATGGTTTCAAACCAGATGCTGACTTTATCCTTTGCTCCTGCTACCAGGAGTGAACCGATCTCTCTCTCGATAGTGTATGTTAAGTGCTGCAAAATCCAAAGGCGATCACTTTGGAATGAGATTGTTGTTCCCAGTAGAGCGGTCCAGGGGACCTGGGCCATCGCAGGCGACTTCAATGTAGTAGAAAACTCAATAGAAAGAAGAGGGAGTCGCACAAACGATGCTTCTAGCATGACGGAATTTGCTCAGATGATCCATAACTCCGGCCTAATTGTTGCAGGTTTCGTGGGTAATCGGTTTACTTGGTGTAACAAGCGGGAGGGGAATGCTCGTGTTTGGGCTAGACTGGATAGAGTGCTTCTAAACTCCAGCTTGGTGTTTACTTTTCCTCGGTTTCAAGTCGATCACCTTCCCAGATTTCTCTCCGACCATGCTCCGCTGCGCCTCTTCTTCCCTCCCTATGATCCCCCAAAGGTCAGGCCCTTCAAATTCCTTAGAATGTGGATGATGCATGACACTTTCTTTCAGCAAATTCAGAAGGCTTGGTCCGGGGAATGCTCCCCTCATCCGATGATTAATATTCAGCTGAAGTTGAAAAAAACAAAATAGTTATTAAAGGTGCGGAACAGGGAAACTTTCGGTAATATCGTCCTCCTCATTCAAAAAGCTGAAGAGGAGCTCGACAGGCTCGACAGCAGTATGCAATCTGACCCTTCTGAAGATCTCTCCCGCCGGTTCATTGATGCAAAACAAAACCTCAGCCGCTTTCACCTCATGGAGGAGGTCTTCTGGAAATAGAAATCCAGGAACTCCTGGTGCACTGAGGGAGACAGAAATACCATTTTTTTTCATTCCGCTGCAAATGAAAGAGTCAGAAGGGCCTCCATTACCTTGATCAAAAATGCGGCTGGAGAAACGGTCTCTTCTAGCTAAGATATAAAAGTCGAAGCAGCCAGATTTTTTGAGGAACTTTTTCAGGATGAACCCACCTCCTTTAAAGCTGATTTCTTACAAGTTATTCCCTGGATCATCAACCACATAGACAACGACTCTTTATTAGCCCCTCCTTCGATGGAGGAGGTCAAAGCGGCGGCATTCTCAATGCCTAAAGATGGGGCTGCGGGTCCCGATGGATTCTCAGCAGCCTTTTATGCTTCCTGTTGGGACATTGTTGGAAGCGACATTCTAAAAGCGGCGAGGGCGTTCTTGGAGGGGGATGCCCTCCCAGGAGCATTCACTTCAAATCTCATCTGCCTTATCCCGAAGTCCCCTTCAGCGACCTCCTTCTCAGATTTCTGTCCCATAAGCTTATGTAACGTTATTTATAAAATTTTTGCAAAGCTTTTAGCTAACAGACTAGCTTCACTTTTACCTAAGATGATTTCGCAGGAACAAGGTGCTTTTGTTCAGGGGAGATCGATAGCGGAGCATATCGCTTTAGTCCAAGAGATGATTCAGGACATCAATAGAAAAGTTCGGGGAGGCAATATCATTAGCAAGCTCGACCTTGAAAAGGCTTACGACATGGTAAATTGGTCTTATGTTAAACAAGTGCTCCTCAAATTCGAGTTCAGCCAGAGATGGGTTCATCTCATGGAGAGTTGTTGGGGAAACAACTGGTTCTCTCTCCTTATCAACGGGGAACCGACGGGCTTCTTCAAATCTAATAGGGGATTGAGACAAGAGGACCCGCTCTCCCCCGTGCTTTTTCTCATTGCAATGGAATCCTTTTCAGTTAATCTAAACCTTATGATTGCCAGCGGCGGATGTCATCAATTTTCTATACGTAGGGGCTGTCCCGTCACCTCACATTTGCTCTTCACCGATGATATTCTTCTATTTACAAACGGTAGAAGGGATTCCCTCCGACAGCTCAACAACTTTCTTGCTCTTTTTCAGGCAGTGACAGGCCAAAAAATCAGGCTCCAAAAGAGTTGATTCATTTATTCTAACGCTCTTCCGCCTACTAGAATTAGATCTATGGAACGTATTCTCAGTTTTCAGAAAGCCAAGGACGATATCACCTATTTGGGGGCACCTCTTCGCCAGGGAAAAATCAAAGCTTCGGCTTTTCAGTTTTTGGTGGACAAGGTCGATAGGAAGACTTCAGGGTGGGCTGGTAGACTGATTTCCCAAGCAGGCAGACTCACTCTTGTTATTCATTTTTTGAGTAGTATTCCTATCCACATCATGTCAGCCATGCATATCTCTCGCCAGGTAATTGAAAAGATCGAAAAAAAAAATTTTAATTTCTTCTGGGGTTGGACCGATGGGAATAGGAAATACCATTGGCTGGCTTGGAAAAAGATTGCGAGACCCACGGAGGAAGGTGGTTTGTGTATTAGAAGACTTCAAGAAGTTATGGATGCACATCGTCTCAAGCTAGCCTGGATAGTAAATCATGGAGATCCATATGGTCCTTGGATAAAGTTAATGTGAAGAAAATACAGCAGAGATATTCATCCTAATGCGCCAAGGCCCTCCTCTCCTATCTCGTCCCCTCTTTGGAAGCGTATTCGGTCCTTTTTCCCCATTCTCTCTGAGTCAGTTCAATGGTTGGTCAGTAATGGCGAATTGAATTTTTGATCTCATAACTGGCTGGGCAGGGGCCCCCTCCAACGTCTGCTCGATGGCCCAGTCCCTACCGATCTTCAAGATCTGTAGCTGAAAGATGTGTTTAGTCGTTCCGACCCCCTCCCTCCAGCCTGGGTGTTCTCCCTTCTGCCACAACCGATTATTGATGAAATTTTTAATGGTAGGTTTGCAATCTCGAATGATCAGCCTCAGTGATTCTGGCCGCTTAAGGCCTCTGGTTTCTTCTCTGTGAGGTCTGCCTGGAATCTGTTGAGACCTCCTGGGCCACCCCTGTCCTGGCCTTCATGGATCTGGCTCCGTACGCTCCCTCTAAAATTCTCCATTTTCGTATGGAGAGCGCTCCAAAGTGCGATTCCTATAGATTGTTATGTTCAAGCCAAAGGTGTCTCCATTGTCTCCAAATGTAGACGTTGCCTACAAGATTCGAATTCCTCCCCACAAGTTGAATCCATATCTCATTTATTTCTTTTTGGTCGCCAAGCTCAAGCCCTCTGGGCTTCTTTTGGTCGGCTATGTGGTGTCTCTCCTCTTATCCACAGCTCAATCGCAGGCAAGCTGAACCATTGGAGGAATGCTTCGGCGCCAGAAGCTGCGCCAAAATCAGTCAAAAATTTATTGTTAATCCTCATTCTATGGGAAATCTGGCGTTCTAGAAACAGCGCAGTCTACGACAATACTCCTATGATTCTCTCAAAATCAGTGGCCAGAATCAGATGGTGGGCAAGTTTGGCTTTAGGAGCGGATTTAAGGGACAGAATTGGAGGTCTCCACAGTTTCAGCTCAATGTCTTCGGTAAATAACCATCGTCGTTCTTCCTCGATCCTGGTGAAATGGAGTCAGCATTCCCCAGGTTGGGTAAAATTAAATGTGGATGGATCAGCGCTCGGTAACCCTGGCCCCTCAGGCGGGGGTGGCATCTACAGGAACGACAATGGGGCCTTTATTTTCAGGTTCACTGCGGCATACGGGGTAGGTTCAAATAACATGGCGGAACTCCGTGAAATTCATGACGGGATGAAGATCTGTTTGGATAAGGGATTGGACAGGGTGATTGTCGAAACTGATTCAAATTTAATTTTTCAAGCTCTCTCTTCATAGTTAAATACCCCTTAGAAGTGGAAACATTGGCTATCTAGAATTAATCGTCTATGCCGAATGGGGAATTTCTCTTTCGCTCATATCCTCAGAGAAGGTAATGGCCCGGCAGATGGAATGGCCCGGGAAGGGAGCCATCTTCAACAGTCCATGACCTACCTTCGTTCTTCATCCCTTCCTCCTCTTGTCCGAGGTATGATCGTTTTGGATAGGACCGGGGTTGGCTCGCTCAGATCAGTTAGCTGACAGAGGTCCCTTCTTTTTCTCTTATGGACTTTTGGTTGGTTTGAGTCTTGTAAAGTTTTTTCCTTTTTCTAGAAAATTATGGGGCTACTAGGGGTTTCTTTGGTGCTTGTCATCGCTCATTTTTGGCGCACTCTGGCTGTAGTGGGGGCCCCTGCTATGCCATGGTGGCAGCGTTCTCCGGGATGTCTGTTGTGGTGCGTAGTTGCAGCTTCGATGGGAGTTAGCTAGCTCAGGCCAGGCGTCTGGCTGGTTATGGTGTTTTCTATTATGGGACCCGTTCGGTTCAGTTTTTATCCTCTTTTTTCTACTTTATTCTATCGGTGCATGCTGGGAGGCTGTTGTAGTTGGGCTGCCTTTGGCCCTTATTTTGTTTTCTGTATAACCTTGTGTAGCTGTCCCTTATGATAGGCAGGGCCCGGATCCTTTTTTTTGTTTGGGCCTACCCGAATGGCTATAAATCTCATTTGCTTCATCAATATAAAGTCCAGTTGTTTGAAAAAAAATTGCTAGTTGGGATACAAAAGAAACTATTAGGAAATGGAGTTTGACAAAGGCTGATGGAGTTTGGCAAAGTCTGCCCACCCTCCCTTTCTGATTCTGCATTTCCTTCTTGTTGTTCCTTTTCGTTAGTGTCTTTGCTATATGATAGGCGTGGCTTGATGTTTTTTGTTTTGGAGCCCACCTGAAAAGCGAGGTTGTAAGTTTTCTTTGGCAATATACATTGATGTAGAGCGGGTCGCGGACAATTTCATGGCTAAGATGGATCAGAAAAGGCACAGTCGGCGACAGAAGTGATCCGGACCATCGGACCTTAGATCGGGCGTATCTCACAATCCGGAATGAGTTATCCGACGTAAAATATATGATTTTGGGGTAGAACGAGCTACTTTAGCCAACCAACCCCGCTACGCCGGGTTGCGCAGCCCGGATTTGTGAAAAACCCCCTGATCGACGGTCGTTTCCTCGTTTTAATTTTGTTTTTACTATAAATAGTAAGTTTTAGTTTGAGTATAACTTTTCATCCGTTGGGCTTTAGGAGTTGTGTCCAACATGAAAAGTGCTTAGGATAATTAGGAGAACGGTTTGTTGAAGCCAAATAGGACACTTACTATTTTTGGCCGAAAACCTTGCGCACTAGTAGACATCGTGACCGTCTATAAATAGTAAGTTTACTATTTATAGTAAGTTGCGAATTCTAGGAGTTTTAGTTGTAGTATGAGTCTGATTTCTTTCATGTTGCTTGGTTCCCTTATTTAAAGGGGTGTAAACTCGTTTTTAATTATTCATCAATCAATTTCGAATTTATTAGAATTATTTCTATTTTCCTGCTTTCTTTCCTCATGGATTCGAGAAGTCTCTGTGAGGAGTCCAGAGAAGCTCCGTGGATTCGGAGTAGTTATCCTTGAGGAAGACGGTGATCGACCTCATCACGTTCATCCCTGCGTCATACATTCAAGTGGGGAGTTCCCCCCTGGTTTTCCCAAAAAAAAAAAAACACTATGAGGAAATGGCCCACGAGATAACTGAACTGATATGATATTTGGCAAGGGAACCCATACAATGAGAGGTCCAAATATTTCACACGTGGCACATTGGCACTTGCCTCTCTTGCTTTCATATATATTATCTTTCTTCTACTAATGGAAATAGTGTCTTTCAGGCCATTGCTAGGGAAGCAGCTGAATATGGGCTTGGGGAGGCAAAGTACTACCCGGTGTTGGTTGGCGTTGCAGTAGCTTTTCAGATGGTATTCATGGGAACTCTTGGAGTAATCTTGTACACTCATAGGAACTCTTAGAGTCATCTTTTGAGGTCACCGGCGTCCTCAGCGCCACTCTCCTCCCTGGAACAGAGATAGCAGCAGTCATCGTCTTCAAAGAGAAGTTCACAAGAGAGAAAGGAATGGCCCTCGCTCTCTGCCTTTGGTGCTTCACCTCTTACTTCTATGGTTCCTAAAGGTTGAACAAGATACAGGCAACCCAAGAAGAAGAAGAATCCTAGTAGCCCCAAAATCAAATGCGACTGGAGTGAGCCATGACTCCCTTAGTAATGTGAAATAGTAAAACACCATTCTCATGGATTTTTAACTCCTAGAAATTTCGTAATTATATTTTCTCATTTTTCTAAAATTGAGATATTTGTATTCTTTTGGGTCAAAGTGAACCAAATGTTCCTATGAATATTTCATGCATCTGTCCTTGTAAGGGGTCTATTAATCTTTCTTCAATTGAGGAACTCTCACAACTTACACGCCTATAGGCAAGCATGTGAAAGGTTGTTGGGAACCTTAGCAAACTCTGAATTTGAATCACACAATGAGAAACGTGCTACGCAAAAATCCTAATTTTGATCCGTTGTTAGTGCAAATTGTCCATCGCAGGCAACTTTTTATGGAAATTATGGCAGTTAAAACTGGTGGGATTTAGCGATGGAAATGACATTTATGAAGGATTTTGTCCATCATAAATTTGCTACGAATTTGAATTTTGGTCCGTTGCAAAGTACCACCCAAAAAACCCTTCAAACATTTAGCAACGGATTTAATTGCTTTTGCGACGAATCACAGTCCGTCGTAAACCGACTTTTCCCCCTACCGCGTGTTTCTTTTTTTCTTTTTCTTGTAAAATATGGTGGAAATTTTTGTTTTATTGTAGTCTTAAGAAGTGTTTTTTAATATAATTTCAGTGGTTAAATTGTATTTATTTGTATCTAAGATTATTTTTGTATCAATTGACTGAATGCATCGATTTTATTTTATTATATATATATATATATATATATATATATATATATATATATATATATATATATATATATATATATATATATAGTTGAGAAGTTTAGAAAAACAATTAACAATGTTTGAGAAAAATTGAGATTCTGAAAGAAACTGCAATTTAACAAAAATCTAGATTTTGAAAAAAATAATAATAATAATAATAATAAGAACTTTGAATAAAGTTGATAATTTTGGGAAAAAATAGATTTTAAAAAAAAATGATATTTTGAATAAGAAAATTGAAAAGATTTATAAAAAAAACTATGAAAAACTTGACAACTTTGAAAAAAAAAAAAAAAAGAATTTATTTTTTAAAAAAGAAATTGAGATTGTATTTTGAAAAAAAAATTTTGAAAAGTTCCATAAGAAAAGTGAGATTGTGAAAAAAATAAATAAATAATAAATAAATTTTGAATAAAGAATTAAAATTTTCAAAAAAAAAATGGAGAAATTCAAAGAATAAAAAAAAAAATGAAAAAAGCATCGATTAGAAAATCAAGATTTTAACAAAAAATTGACATTTTGAAAAGGAAAATTGAGAAGTTAAAACAAAATTGTGATTTTGAATTAAAAAAAATTGAAAATGTTCAAGAAAGAGAGATTTGTGGGGGGGGTGAGAATAGTAATTTAAAAAAACACTGACATTTTGACAAAAAATTGTCATTTTGAATAAGAAAATTGAAAAGTTGAAAAACAAAATTGGCATCTTGAAATTTTTGAGAAGTTTGAATAAATTATTAAGTTTGAAAAAAAAAATCAAAATTTGTATTTTGAATTTAAAAAATTGAAAAGTTTGATAACAAAAGTGATATTTTGTTTAAAATTTTAAAAAAAAAAGTTAATGGACATTTTGACAAAAAATTAAGTAAAATTTTTTATTATGATTAAAAATGAGATTTAAAAAACACTGAGATTTTTGACAAAAAATTAAAATTTTCAAAAAGAAATTTAATAAGTTTTTTAAAATTGTGAGTTTGAAAAAAAAAAAGTTTAAAAGTTTGGTTAAAAATGACAATGTTTGAGAAAATATGAGATTTTGAAAAATTTTGGGATAAAAATATGAGATTTTGAAAAGAAAAAGAAAAGTTTAAAAAAAAAAATTGATTTTGAAAAAAGAAAAGTTATTTAAGTTTGAAAAAAAAAAATAACAATGTTTGAGAAAAAATGAAATTTTGAAAAGAAATGAGATTTAAAAGAAAAAAAAAACTAAAATGTTGAAAAATAGATATTATAGCCCAAGTATAATAGAAGTGTAATTACAGGAATAATTTATAATGATGAGATTGATCAACTTTTATGATCAGGTCATTTTAAAGTTGATTTGAATGACCAAATATGTTTATATGCTTGTAAAGTCCTTAAGGTGTAAAGGGATTACCAGTAATCTGATTACAGAGGCTATTAGGATGCATGTATTTGCCTATAAAGCCTTTATAGGTTGTAAAGAGATTACATATTTTAGCTATAGTATGAAACCGGGTAAAAACCATGTTTTTTTTTTACCTGAAATGGTGTGATCAGACCAATGGCTTGGATAAACCAACCATGGTTTCATATGAACAAATTAGGTATCAAACAGAAAAGCTCCCAATTCACATTGAATAGGAAACTCGCCCTCTCGTATACACAAATGTCCAATAATTTTTCTTGTAAAATTTAGGTTTTAAAAAAAAAATTAAAAATTAAAAATTAAAAATTAAAGGCCATAAATATTCATCCCCAAAAAGAGCTATACAATGCATCCACACTTCAGGCCAACTCCAGAAAAAAGGACCCGAGACCAAAGCCGATCATATAACATACACAAAAGGAAGGCCCCACCTACCGACCAGACCCACAGGAGTGGGCCTACCAAAGATCACCCAACCCAACCTTATCCAGGAACAAAAGACCCCTAACCTCTGGGGGGAGATCACGAGCCGAGGCTGAGACGAAGAGGCGTTGGGATCCCGAGCCCCAACGGGCCATCCTATCCGCTGGTCTTGTAAATTTTAGGTTGTTTATGAAAATGTGCCCTTATATTTGTTGGGCAATCCTCTATGTTATTGATGTAATGAAGACTAAATATCTTTATATGATTTAAATCTTTCTTTCATCTTATAACTATATATATATATATATATATATATATATATATATATATATATATTTGACTTGCAGAATATTGTCATGTGGTCACTAGACAAGCATCATGAAACAAGTGAGGGTGGATTGAGTTTGCTTTTTTAATGAATTTCGAGACTTGTTTATGCTATGAGTAGAGAGTGTGGAGGTCTTTGAACAATGTTTTCTTTTGGTACTTATGTTTGAGGCAAATTCCATCAAACAATGATTTTTATATATATGGCATTTGATGTAACTTCTTTTCATGGCATATCAGATCTTCAGGCATATTAGATCATATGTTTTCATAGATTCAAACATTTTTAGTATGCTAGTGCCTATACACGTCCGTAGTCCATTCATCAGTTTAGACTGACTAGTTAGTTCGTCCCATGTAGAACTTTAAATGGGACAACATGAAAGGGCTCATGCCTGATAGATGGACTTTTCCATCCATCAGTGGCAATATAAAAACAAACCTTAATTTGGAACAAAGGTCTAATAGTCCACTGGAGTTTGTACTAGATATCATTTCATTTAAGGGTCGGATGCAAAACCAAGTTCACAATTCATAGTGTAAATCCATTACTTGAGCTTAGAAAGCAGCAGAAAATCCATTCAAGTTTACAAAGATTAGTTCCATCTAACAGTAACACTACATCCAGCCATGATTTTTTTTTCATACATTCCAGGATTATACTTTGATTTCTTTGAATCTTTATATAAAAGCAATCAAAATCAAGAACTTATGTCCATTGCTGAAATCATTGAATCCTTTTTTTTTCCTTTTATCTTGTGTTGGATTTCTTGAAATTATATATTCTTAGAAAAAGAGAACATGTTTTATCATCTAAACTGGGATTCCTTGAAATCTGGACTTTGATTCATGCTTTCTTTTCATATATATATATATATATATATATATATATATATATATATATATATATATATATATATATATATATATATATAGCGAAGATGAAGTTAAAGGCAAAGCTTCCAACCTATTTCTCTTCAGAAAAGCATTTTGGAAAACTTCAGAACCTTGGTACGATTTCTATTCCTGATTCTATACCTGCAAATGTCATTCAAAATCAATTTGAAAAGTCCAATTCCAGAGTCCTAAACCTCTTCTATTTCCAAGCACTTTGATTGAACTTGACTGAATTTTATTTTTCATAAATATGCTTTTAGATGTTTGATTGTCACGAAATGCCAAGTGGTTTCTCTTGCTTTTGAACCAGAGATCAAAACTAAAATAAAAGGAGAGGAATTATTTTGAAGCCAAAGAAAGAAATAATTACAAAATCTGCTGCACAATTTGTGCAAAAACATGCCCCACACACCTACACAAATGCATACAGCCACACCCATGCACACACACTAGCCCACGCACACCCACGCCCATGCCCATGTGCACGAACATGCACCTTTTTTTTATTTCTTTAGTGAAATTTGTGTTCTACGTTTTCATCCGTAGGTTCCTAGAGATTCATGTGTTGTCATTTAGCACTTTTGCCTTCAACAAGTGGTAAATTTGAATTGATCTTTTTATGTTGGGTTGTAACATAACATTAAAATGACCTTTCTGTTACTTTTGTTGTGATTTTTTTTATATGTTACGTTGTAAAGTAACATTAGCATGATAAATTTACGTCATTTTTCTTATTAAACTATCATGTAAATTTTTTTAGATGACTATTGGGTGTAACAGACTCAAAAAAAAATCCGTCGTTAACTTCTTCACAAGTCGAAAATCATAGACGGATTTGTGGTCCGTCACTTACGATCGCCAAATTTTATGGACCGAGGGATTTCTTTTTTACGACGAATCCTATCCGTCGTTTAAGTATCACGACGCCAAAAACAGCGACGGACTAAATCCGTCGTTAATTTCATTTTGTGGCGGATCAGGTCCACCACAAATTCATGATTGTGGCGTAGTGTACAAACACAAACACAAACAAAACAGGCATCGGAACACAACTTTACATGAAAAACCATTGTAATAAAACAAAAAAGAAAAAAAAAAAAAACAGTACGAAGTGACAGCTCTTCATTCTTAGATCAAAACAATAAACATATGGTGTATCCACCACGTCTAGTGGTTGGATCCAGAAGTTTTAGGTGGAAATTACAAAAAATTAGGAAAAGAAGATGAAAACTTATCAGCAAATGCTCTACTAATTTCTACAATATGGGGAATTAATCTACTAATTACCTATCTCTTTACCAAGAGTGCCTTTACTAACCTAGCTAAGTGCTTAATTTTATTCATAAATAAAAATTAAATTATTAATTTATTTACCCTAAGTCTCATGTAGGTCACAAAAATCAAAGTCGTTACAGTAATAATTAAAAATCCTTACCCTCTATTGCTGGGAAATAAGAATTTTCCCTTTCCTGCATTTTCATTGGGCCATGTCATCAGATACATTGCAACAGTGTGACATGGCCCAATGAAAATGCAGGAAAGAAGAAATTCATCTTTCCCAGCAATAGAGTATCCTAATTAAGATCCACTCCAACCAATAGATAGATAGTCCTATGGTAGGCCTAGAGAAAAATAAAATCACCTTGGCCCGTGTGATTCCGGTGGGCCACACCAAAGAAAACAATTAGGGAGAGACTTTCACGCTTAATTATATAGTTCTTTTAAAAATAATTCTCTTAATTTTAGCCTTGTGTCATCCTAAGGTGGGGCCAATGAGTTGAATGGTCAAAGTTTCGTACATGGGTGGTATGATGTCAATTCTGAAACAAGGCACATCATCATCTTTTGTATTTATGTAGAGAAGATGGACGATTTGCTAAACCCATATACCTGTGCAAGACAGAAAATGCACAGGCCACAACATATGCCGCCGGGCACTCGTCAAATATCCAAGCCATACATCATGTGGACATCACTGCTTAGATGCTATTGCCAAAATATAAAGGTGGTCCACTGCAATTAGTGTGCCATGATATTAGAAATAAGTGGACAGGTTAGAGAAATTCAGCCAATTTTTTAAAAATCATACATCAGTTCAATTAATATTAGCCCACCTAGGTAGTGCACTGACATGATTCTTTGAATAGATATTAATCCACATAGTGATACCCTTCTGATGGACGTATTTCAACTGTGGAGCCATTCTGGCATGTGGTGATGGGTGCATTAGCTGACTTCACAAGTGCATGGGCTTAGCAAAGCTCCATAACCGGACTATTGAGCATGGTCCAAAAATCAAATTGTTTAACAGTATTTCTGGCCTTTACTGTGTTGGCATGCAAATGAACACTAACAGACAAAAACCAGCAACAACTATTAAGTGAGAAAAGGTTCAATTGGTAGATGATTAAGGTAATATGACAAAAGAAAAGGACACAAATACATTATTAATAGATGAAAAGTAATTTCAAAATAAGTAAATAAATAAATGTATATTCATGGGCTACAGTAAAAATATAAATGTATACAATTTCTATAATCTAACATCTGAATAGATAGTTTGAAAAAAAAAAAGGAATGTTATTTTTATGAATAAAAAGCATTTAAATGAACTATGAATACCCAGAAACATGTGTTGATTGATATAATAAGTTGGTGAAAGTGAAAAAAGATAACAAACACTTACATGTAGAGAGTCAAATTTACTTCAGTAGCATTCCTTAATTCTGATGGGATTTTTTTCCCATGCTCGACCGGTCGTAGGCTAGTGTTCGATTAGTCGTAGGTTCGAGTCATAACACGACTTAAAGTCCAGCGAGTTTGGATTGATTTTCTCCAGGGTGCTGGACCGATTGTGAGAGGTGCACGACCGGTCATAGGTGGCGTTCGACTGGTCATGGGTGGTGCACATCCAGTCCTGGTTACGCAAATTCGTTCCGTAATTTTGTGCGGATTTCGTGTCGCAAGTCCTTTCGCAACTGGGATGTGGAAGGGAGTTTCCTAAAACTATAAAAAAGGGTCCCTAGGATTTTTTCTACGATATGATGGTGATAGAAAAACACAAGAGGGATATCAAAGGTATGAGAAAAAGAGAGAGAGAGAAAGAGAGAGAGGAAGCTTGTAGAAGGGAGGTTACGCTCGTGGAGGTGATCTACTATGCAATCAACATCTCAGTGCTTTTACGTCCTCGTAATCGGTGAGATCTTTCAGTTTTTCTTTGTTCTCTTACTATTTATCCACTCCTGCGTGAATGATGAAGGTTTGATCATAGCAAGGTGTGCCTGTGATCAGTTATAACTTTCTGTTTTATAGTGGATTGTTAATCTGGACGAGGTCCCATGGTTTTTACCTCTTTGAGGGTTTTCCACATAAAAATCTCTTGTGTGATGTGTGATTGATGCTTTAATTTATTTCATTGCTTTATTATCCATAATTTTGGTTTGTTCTGGAGGGCTAGATCCTAAGTTTTTGTGCAAGGCCCCTAACAAATTGGTATCAAAGCTAAGTTCATTGAACGGGTAGGAGCGGTTTGAATTATGGAAGGTAGCTCATCAAGGATGATCAGCCTCAATGGTTCTAACTGGACCATATGAAAGGCTAAGATAAAGGATTTACTTTATTGCAAGACCTATATTCTCCAATTTTAGGCATATCAGTAAAATTCAAGGATGTCTGATGATGATTGGAAGAAGATGGACCGGAAGGCGGTGGGATTTATTAGACAATAGTTGGATGATTCTGTGTTCTGCCATGTATCTATAGAAACCTCAGCCGCTAGCCTATGGCTGAAACTAGAAGGGCTGTATAAGAGGAAGACAACTGGTAGTAAAATTTTTCTGATAAGGCGACTTGTGAATCTCAATATCAAAGATGGTGGTTCTGTGGCCGAGCACATGAATGAGGTCAGCAATATAGTGAATCAACTCTCCGCAATAAAGATGGTCCTGGATGATGAATTGCAGGCTTTGTTATTGCTTAGTTCGTTGACTGACAGTTGGGAGACATTGGTGGTGTCTATAAATAACTCCGCGCTAGACGGAAGGATATCCATAGAACAGGTAACTAGGTATCTTTTTAATGAAGAGACAATGAGGAAGTCTCAGGGGTCTACTCAGCAAGAGGCCCTTGTGACATAGGAACGGGAAAAAAGAAAGAACAGGAAGGGCAGGAAGGCCCGAGATAAATCAAAAGCAAGTCGAGTAATAGAAAAGATGTTGAATGCTTGAATTGTGGCAAGAAGGGTCACTATAAGCATGAATCTCGTAAGGCTAAGAACGACAAAAAAGGAAAAGGAAAGGAGAAAGAAGATGAATCAGATTCCACTGTAATCGCTTCAAATGGCGACGTTGTAGTTATTCTTTCTGTAGATCATGATGTGTCTCACTGCTACGAGTCAGGACATCGACTGGGTGATAGACTCGGGAGCCTCTTTTCATACGACTCCACACAGGGACTTCTTCACAAGCTACACGTCAGGTAACTATAGGACCGTGAAGATGAGAAATTCTGGCGTATCGAAGATCGTAAGGGTCGGTGATATTTTTGTGAAGACCGATGTGGGCCGCACATTGGTTCTTAGGGATGTGAGGCATATGCTAGACCTTCACCTCAACTTGATGTCAACGGGAAGGTTAGATGATGATGGCTATGAAAACTGATTTGCTGGTGGGCGCCAGAAGCTCATCAGGGTTCGTTGATCACAGCCAGAGGAAAGAAGTGTTGCACCCTTTACAGGGTATGTCTCAGTGTGTGCAAGGGTGGGTTGAACACAGCGGAAGATTCAGCTATTGACATGTGGGACAGACGTCTAGGCCACATGAGTGAAAAAGGGCTTCAGCTACTAGCAAGGAAGCGTCTCCTTCCAGACATGACAGGTACGCTTCTCAAAACCTGTCTTAATCGTTTATCAGGGAAACAATATAGAGTTTTATTTGTTAAAACTGTTTCTCATGTTAATAAAGTACATGCATTAGATTCGGTTTATTATGATGTTTGTGATCCTATGAGGATAAAAATCTTGGGTGGGGCATTGTATTTTGTTACTTTTATAGATGATGTATCTAGGAGGGTTTGGGTTTATGTATTGAAATTCAAGGACAAGGTCTTTGGTGTGTTTAAATTATTTCATGTTATGGTCGAGAGAGAGACAGGTAGATCATTGAAGTGCATCCGCACTGACAATGGTGGTGAATACGTTGGTGACTTTCATGAGTACTGCAAGTCCCTGTATATACGACATGAACAAACAGTTCCCAAGAGCCCCCAGCATAATGGTGTGGCTGAGTGAATGAATCGCACCATTATAGAGAGAATCAGATGCATCTTATTCCATGCGAAGTTGCCGAAAACGTTCTGGGGAGAAGCAATGTACACGGCAGTGTATCTGATGAACAGGTCTCCATCAGCCCCATTGAATGGAGAAGTACCTGAGAAGGTGTAGACTGGATAGGATCCATCGTACAGTCATCTCAGGGTGTTTGGATGCAGGGCATCCATTCACGTACCAAAGGACAGGAAGTTCAAGCTCGATATGAAGATCAGGCAGTGTGTGTTCTTAGGGTACGGTGATGAAAAGTTCAGTTACAGATTATGGGATCCGACCGAGAAGAAGATCGTCAGGAGCAGAGATGTAGTTTTCTTTGAAGATCAGTGTATAGATGACATAGGTAAGCCAGAGAAGAACCAACCTAGTTCAAGTGAGCTAGAGGAGATGGATCCGATTATTCCTCTTGTGGTGCCTGATGACGGAAGAGTACAGAAAGGTGCAGAGGACGAGGGAGTTCCTTCAAAAGATGGACCGGGGAGCAACCCCACTTGATCCACCTGTTGAGCCACAGGTGAGGAGGTCATCTAGGGACAGACAATTATCCAAGAGGTACTCGCCGCATGAGTACATTATGTTGACTGATGAGGGAACATCAGAAGACTATTCTGAGGCCCTAACCGACGAGCATAAGGAGTCGTTAAAATCATGCAAGAGGAGATGGAATCCTTGCATAAGAACCACGCCTATGACATGGTGAAATTGCCTAAGGGCAAGAAAGCTTTGAGCAACAAGTGGGTGTTCAGAAAGAAGGTTGAGCAGAAAAATTCACAAACGAGGTTCAAGGCCAAACTTGTGATGAAAGGGTTTGGTCAGAGGAAAGGCATAGACTTCGAGGAGATATTCTCACCAGTCGTGAATATGACATTCATACGGGTGTTGCTTGGGTGGCGGCTAGCATGGATCTAGAGATAAAGCAGTTAGATATTAAAACTGCCTTTCTCCATGGTGACCTGGAAGAATAGATCTACACGCACCAATAAGAGGGGTTCGAAGTCAAGGGCAACGAGCATATGATATGTAGGCTGAGGAAGAGTATGTATGGGCTGAAACAAGCTCCACGGTAATAATACAAAAAGTTCAATTCATTCATGTTACAGCATGCGTATGACAGAACGGAGTTGGACCACTGTGTGTTCACGTGCAAGTTCTCAGATGGTGATTTCTTAGTTCTGTTGTTATATGTTGATGACATGCTCATCATGAAAAAAGACATCAAGAAGATTGACAGGCTGAAACAGGAGTTGGGCAAGTCTTTTACCATGAAAGACTTGGGCCCGGCTAAACAGATCCTATGAATGGAGATAACCCGTGACAGAAGCAGCAGGAACCTTTGGCTGTCATAAGAGCGGTATATTGAGAAAGTCCTAGAGCGGTTCAATATGAATGCAGCGAAGCCAATCAATACTCCACTGGATGGTCACTTCAGATTGAGCGAGAGGCAATCCCAAGACGAAGGGAGAGGTGGAAGAGATGCAGAAGATACTCTACACGTCAGCCGTATGAAGTTTGATGTATGTTATGGTGTGTACACGCCCAGACATAGCATATGCGGTTGGTGTTGTCAGTCGGTATCTTGTCAATCCTGGCAAAGAACATTGGGCAGTGGTGAAATGGATACTATGGTATCTAATAAGCTCATCCAGGTTAAGCCTATGCTATGGTGACTGTAAACCTGTGATAGAGGGTTATACAGATACTGATATGACAGGTGACATAGACTCTAGGAAGTCTACATCGGGGTTCATGTTCACGTTTACAGGGAGAGCGGTTTCTTGACAGAGCAGGCTACAGAGGGTCGTAGCATTGTCGACGACAGAGGCCGAGTACATTGCAGTCACAGAAGCATATAAAGAGAGGAGCAGCACGTAGTCTATTGGGATAGTTAGAGTGTTATACACTTGAGCAAGAATCCAAGTCAACATTCCAAGTCGAAGCACATAGAGATTCGGTATCACTGGATCAGGGATACTTTTGAACAGAAGGTGTTACAACTTGAGAAGATCCACACGGACGATAATGGGTCAGACATGATGACCAAGGCTTTACTTAAGGGTAAGTTTGAGTTTGTAAAAACTAGGCTGGCTTGAAGAAGGTAAATTCCTCCCGAGTCAAAAGGGGAGAGATTTTATGGGGTTTTTTCCCCGTTCTCAACCGGTTGTGAGCCCTGCACGACCGGTCATAGGCTAGTGTTCAACCAGTCGTAGGTTCGAGTCGTGACACGACTCAAAGTCCAGCGAGTTTGGACTGATTTTCTCTGGGGTGCTCGACCGGTCGTGGGAGGTGCACAACCGGTCGTAGGGTGGCACACGACCAGTTATGGTTATGCAGATTCGTTCCGCGATTTTGTGCGAATTTCGTGTCGCAAGTCCTTTCGCAACTGGAATGTGGAAGGGAGTTTCCTAAAACTATAAAAAGGGGTCCCTGGGATTTTTTTCTAGGGTATGATCGTGATAGAAAAATACAAGAAGGATATCAAACGTGTGTGTGTGAGAGAGAGAGAGAGAGAGAGAGAGAGAGGAACCCTGTAGAAGGGAGGTTATGCTCATGGAGGTGATCTACTGTGCAATCAACATCTCAATGCTTCTACGTCCTCGTAATCGGTGAGATCTCTCAGTTTTTCTTTGTTCTCTTACTGTTTATCCACTCTTGTGTGAGTGATGAAGGTTTGATCATAGCAAGGTGTGCTTGTGATCGGTTGTAACGTTCTGCTTTATAGTAGATTGTTGATCTGTATGAGGTCCCATGATTTTTACTTTTTTGAGAGTCTTCCACGTAAAAATCTCTTGTATGGTGTGTGATTGATGCTTTAATTTATTTCATTGTTTTATTATCCATAATTCTTTTTTGTTCTGGAGGGCTAGATCTTAAGGTTTTGTGCAAGGCCCCCAACAAATTCTACAAACATCTCAAGGCTTAAGTCCATCAATCACTTCTTAAGCTTGAAAATCATCCACAAGGCCCACTACCAATTGAAACACAAAGAAGTTAAAGCCTAACGGATTTATTTTTTTGGCAAATGATGGGCAGAGTAACGAGAAGGGATTGGCTACTTCCCCCTGCCACCAGCTTGGTGGCTGGTGGTCGGTGCTATGTGGGCCCCACCATGATGTATTTGTTTCATCCATTCCATTCATCCATTTTTAAAGATCATTTAAGGGCTTGATCCAAAAAATGAGAGGGCTCAGGTGGACCACACCACAAGAAAACAATAGTGATTGGATATCCACCATTAAAATCCTCCTAAGGCCCACTATACTGTTTATTTAACATCCAATCTGTTGATTAGGTCATACAGACCCAGATGAAGGGAAAAAACAAAGATCAGCTTGATCCAAAACTTTTATGGCCCCCAAAAAGTTTTTAATGGTCGACATTCAATAACCACAGTTTCCTATAATGTGGTCCACTTGATATTGGGATATACCTCATTTTTGGTCTCATACCATAAAATGATCTATAAAAATAGATGGCCGGCATGGATGAAACACATATATCATGGTGGGGCCCACAGAGTACTGACCATTAGCCATTGGCTGGTGGGAATAGCAAATCCGTTTCCCATAGTAACGGACGAAGAGGACTTCACACACGTTATATTGGGACCCACCTAGCTTTCGTTGCAACGGCTAGATGGAGGAAATTAGCATCCGAAAGGAACGGTTCGAATTGAGAAAAATTTTTAATGCCCTTTTGGCCCTTCTTATCTTTTGTTCCTACCACATGAATTCGTGGGATGCGGATTTCCTGCGAAAGCCTTTCCCAGGAAGTTCCTGCGCAAGGGTACTGGGTGGGGCCCACCTCCATGTTTGTTGGACATCTACCCCGTTCATCCATTTGGCGAGATCATTTTAGGACAAGTGATAAAATTTTAGGTGTATCAAAAAGTCAAGTGGACCACACTAAAGGAAAATTTGGGGAAAGAAATAATTACCATTGAAACCTTCCTGGAATCCACCTTGATGTTTATATGTCATCTAAACCGTTTATAAGGTCTTTTTTCACTGGGATGAAGTGGCAATACTAAAAATTTAGCCCGAAGAAAAGGTTTATGGCCACAAGAATGTTTCAACGGTTCTAACCGAATATCCACGGATTCCTCTCATGTGGCCCACTTGAGTTTTAGATACATTTCATTTTTTGTTATATGTTGTAAAATGATCTCGCCAAACGGATGAACCGGATAGATTTCCCACAAACATTGTGATGAGCCCCACCCAGAATCCTTGCGCATGAACTTTCTGCGAAAGGCTTTCGCAGGAAATCCGCGTCCGAATTCGTGAAGGCACGTGGGCGTGGTCACGGCCATGTACGCTTTATCCTCTTCGTTAGGGATATTTTCGGATGTACGTTTTGCACAACTTAAAAATGATGAGGCACCCGGAATCGATACCAAGAGAACAGGAAAAACAAATATCATATTAATCCAAAACTTATATGTGACCACCAGGAGGGAGGATTTCAATGGTAGACGTTTAATCCCCAACTACTTTTTTTCAATGTGGTCCACTTAATCTTTGGATCTGTCTTATTTTTCGTATTAAGCCTCGCGACCAGCTCACCAAATGAACGGACGGTTTTGATATAACACATACCCATGCAACACAAAACTTTTCATGCATGTGATATCCACTCCGTCGATCATTTGTGCCACAACATCTTATGACATAAGCGAAAACATAAGGCGATCCAAAATTCAAATGATCCACACCAGTGGGAACACTGGGAATGGAGCCGCCCACCGTTGAAACTTTCCTTGGGCTACAACGATGTTTATAAGCCATCCAACCCATTCATAAGTGAACCCCACTAGGATTAAGAGAAAAATCAAATATTAGCCAGATCAACTTCAGTGGGCCCAAGAAATTCCATCGGCAAGCGTCAGTACCATTCGCACTTTTCTCTGTGGTGTGCCCCTATTGATGCCGACAACGTATAGTTTAATTTAATTCCTGCTTTTTAAACTTTGGAGAAAAACTTTGATACTTCGGCAGAGTGTGACGGATGACGATAGCAACGCAATTGAATTTGCATACGTGGCATTGAATTAAGTCTAATTAAGCTGTCTTATGGGTCCCAGTTTAGATGTATAATAACCACAAAATATGCTTTTTTCAATATTTGATCATTGGATTTGTGGACATTTATTGGACGGTTAAAAATGAAAAATGAAAAAATAAAAACCATTGTCCTATTTGAACAAACAAATGTCCACGAATCACAGGTTAGGATTGTTCATTCAATCTTATTTTGGGAGCAACAGTGGGGTCCACAATTTACTTGGTTTAATTTGAGGTAATGTATGCTGCGCATCAAGTGTCATACGCTGCGTGAGTATCATAAAACTCCCAAAAAGCTGGAGAACGGACCAAAGATCTGACTTCTGTAACGGATAGAAACATGCATCCTGCGTAATCTGAACCGTACAAATCGTGGGTCTATCTCTAAAACCACATTGCTTGGATGATCTTCTTATAACCAAGGAAGAAAGCGGTATGAAGTTTTGATAAAAGCATCTCAATATCATAGTTAACATTTCTCTTTCATCATAGGAGAAGGGGGGGAAAAAAAAACAAGGGAGAAACAATAGAAATCAAGAAGGGGCATCCACGTACACTTACAGAACATCTGTGAACTCATTAAGACCATGCACACACATCTTGATTTAGAAACATTAGAATTCGGGTTTGGTTGTGTTTGATTTTTTGGGCTATTTGGATTCTTCTTCTTCTTCTTGGGCTGCCTGCGTCTTGTTCAACCTGTAGGAACCGTAGAAGTAAGAGGTGAAGCCCCAAAGGCAGAGAGCCAGGGCCATTCCCTTCTCTCCAGTGAACTTCTCTTTGAAGACAATGACTGCTGCAATCTCCGTTACAGGAAGGAGAGTGGCGCTGAGAACACCGGCGAAGAGAGATGAAGTGCAGAAGATGATACCGAGAGTTCCCACGAATACCATCTGAAACGCTACTGAAACACCAACCAGCACCAGGTAGTACTTTGCCTCCCCAAGCTCATATGCAGCTGCCTCCCTAGTAATCGCCTGAAATACAATATTTTCATTAGTAAAGAAAGATAATTCATATATGTGAAAACAAAGAGAGGCAAGTGCTAACGTGACACACGTGTGCAATATCTCAGCCTCTCATTGTATATGTTCCCTGGCCAAATATCATGTCAGTTCAGTTATCTCTTGGGCCATTTCCTTGTGGGTTGAATTTTCAAATTTCAACTACCCATTTCTTTTGTTTGTACATATCTAGTCTACCCAACTAGCAAGATGATGAGTGGCTTGGATGTTTCACATGGGCATCATGTTTTCACGTGTGCTTGTACGAGTCCCATTAGTAAGGCTTTGAGTAAAGGGTTATACATTTGTTTGTGATTCCTTACCGGAAAATCCTTGTTAATAATCATCCCAATGGTGCAGAAAATGGTGGCGAACATGGTCGTGTTGAACTGAAATTGCAACACCACTGGATAAGTGATTGCTTTTCTGGCCTTGGCGTAGGCGAGCTCCGTGCATGGCAGTATGAATCCCAGCAAAGCAGCTGCACCAATAGTCATAATGAAACCGAGCAAATATTCCCCATTCGACACTTCTGGAGGGCGGTCGCCGCTCTTTCTGATCCCGAGAAGTACCGACCCGAGTGTCATCAACACCACGGCATTGACAGAATACGGGCTGAACTTCTGCCTTACAATGATAAGAGCAAAGAAGGCAGTGAAAGCAAGCTGAGTGGCAAAGAGGAGAGAAGAGGTGGAGACGGGGAGGAAAGATAACCCCAGAGAATACAAGAAGTTATCGAGACCGATGAGGAGGCCGATCACGGCACTCGACATCAGTAGCTTGGGTTCAGCGAAGAATGGCATCCCACTAGCCCGTTGGCGTATGTAGAGAATGGAGAGTGGGAGGAGAACGATAGGGAAACCGGCTGTCTGCAACCAGCTGGTTAGCCATTTCCTACTCCCGCCATGGAGATAGTATAGCCGCATGAGGAGTGGGCCGCAGATGGTCCCCACCGCTGTGAAGGTACAGTTAATGGCTATCATCCACCAGTTTATGGTCCGTTTTTGGGTGTCCTTTGGTGGTGATGGTGGGACTCCTCCCTCCATTCTCTCTACATTCATGGCCATCTCTCTTTCTTTTTTTTTCTCTCTCTTTCAGTTAGAAAAAAGTAGTGAGAGTTAGAGAAGGGTAGAGACTCAATACTGCAGTGTTGAGTGAGTTTGGATAGTGGGAGGAAAGATGTCTTTTATAGAGAGTTGGGCTTACATTCCTTGGGAGCCTATGAGGAACTTTCCTATTCAAATTCTATGATTAAAAGAAAAATGAACGGTCAGCAACGAATTGATTAGCCGTCGTCTTTGAACATTGACTGCATCTATGTGTATACATCTAAATGCAATAGTACAAGAAGACTGGAATCTCGGAATTGATTAGCCACCTAAATGCATATTTGTCGCCCCACTGGGGCCCACATAAGGGATGACTGGAATCTCGGAACAGTACTTCATGATCTCTACTGTACATTCCAAGGTTAGAAACTTGAATGGATTGGATTATCATGTCCATATCGATGCGTGTAGCTGAGAGTGGATCACTGAAAGAAAGTGTTCAATGGGTCGTATTTTAGCTAAAAAATCAACGGTCACGATTATCCCTTCTCTATGATTACTGTACCATATGACTTTCAAGATGTTGCATAGAGAATGTACGGCTCCGATCCTCCAAACATCTCTGCATGTGTGGTTCCAGGGGGCCTAGGACCCACATGCTGGTGATCCCCACTTCTTATGTGGTCGATAAATTGTTCCTAGACATTTGAAGGCATCAACCGTGGCGTACAGAAATAGGTAAAGAGGGTGGGCCCACCCTCTTGGGTCTCCTCCAACGTGAAACTGTTAGGTTCTTAATTCTACACAAAAGAAATGAACGGCTAGGGGAAAACTACGTCCATTTTCTTTTTTTCTCTGTGGACTCTTAACGTAAGTCCGTTCACAGAGCCCAAATCAAGGTCTACTTGGAAATTGTGCACGAAGATCAGGATCGCTGATTAGTGGAGCCGTACGTGTATGAGTCGAATCCTAAAATTGTAGACCATCAGATCAGACCGGTGGCCCAGGAAAGAGAGACGTTTAAATTAAACAGCGGTTCTTTTTTTCTTTTTCTTTTTCGTTTTGCATTTAAGTTAGCCGCATGGACCACACGCACGTGTTTGAGCCGAATCCCGAAAGAGACTGTAGATATGTTTTTACCCCCCTATGGAACTCAGGTCACTGGGGCAGTTCTCATCAACCCCACATTGTAGACTTGAATGCTCAATATGTCTATCCTATGAGCAGAAATACCAGATGGACGCTTTGGATCATCCGACCGTGCAGACATCATACAGAACCCTTCTGCGGCTCATGCAAAATAATTTCACTACGAGGCACCTGATCAGTGCACCTGCATGATTTTTGGTCCACGAGATCTACATTGCCCCACTCACACAATGAACGGGTTGGATCTCATGCCCGTATGCCACGCTGGCACATATTTGGTGTGACCTTATACCCTAGTGTGAGCAAACATGCATGGTTCCTTGTGCTTAACTCACCGAGAAAAAGAAAAATTACAAGCCTGAATTAAATATCCCAGCCTTAATAGAGCTGGGTATCGAGCCGAGCAGGACCAAGTTAGGCCGACTCGTCTCGACCTGGTTTTGGAATCAGCCTTATCCGAACTTGACTCAAGCTGGTACTGAGTCCAACAAGTTTGAGCCTATCCGAGTTTAGGTTTGGCATAGACTAAATCAGACCGATTCCAACATAGTTGAAAGTACTAAGCCAGTTTGAGTTGGCAGCAATTCGTGTGTATGTATATATATATAAAGAGAAAAGGGTTGCGATGGTAGTGGGTGGTTGCCAAGCTTAAAAGATATAGAGATTGAGGGAGGGAGAGAGATTGGAATTGAATCAAGGTGAGTTCAGGGTTGGCAGCGTATAATATTGGAGATAAATAGGATTATGATTTTTTTTATCATACATGTTGCTGTGTTTTTATGGGATGGCTTCCTTAAGGCGGACCCTCCTTCACCTGCACAATCAACAATGTCAAGGGAGCCCTGGCTAGAGCTGGGGAACCTCCGATGCTTAAGTCAGTTATCTGATCAGTAGCAAAGAGCTTATCTCAGTTCAGTACTGCGTATCTTCTTCCGTCCCAAGCTTGGAGATTTATACAGTTTGTTAATCCTCATCCTCAGAGGATTCTTCTCCTGATTATTCGAAAACTTACTCCTTTCCATGGATTGCTCTCAATCCCGAGAATCTCTGGATTCGCTACCCGTATCCCTGGATTTCCGTAGAGCAGTATCTGTTCCCGTTCCGCCACTTGTTGTCTTGGCCAGGTCGTTACCGACTCTGGGGGAGTCTCGGCCGACGCAGGAGGATAGGTTCTCGGCCTTTTTACGGACGGAATAATCTCGGTGTCTATCCGTCATTCCTTGTCCGTGACCGACAGAACCAACTCGTTGAGTCGGTCTTGTTCTATCGGCTGAGTGGCTTGAACACGCTTGGCCTTTAGTGGGCTTTTGCAGGCGAGGTCATCACTCTGACAGAGTGACTCTAATTGTTCCTTGCTTATGCCTCCTGGTCTATCCTTCGTTCAGTCGGTGTTGTCTCGGACTCTTCAGGCAGTGTCAGCAGAGCCGACCTACTTTAATCCGAGTCTCCGAACTTAACACATTTTTTCCCAACAGTGAGCCCCCCTTACTCCTTGTGTCGTCCATGACATCAAGGAGTACGATTTTGTCGGTCGGCTCGTATTAGCATCCGAGACAATGATGAGGCATTTAATGCTCTTTGAGTCGTCTCTAGCGTACGACGCTGCGCCTCTCAAGGCCGCACGTTCAACCAGCCGTCGATTCGTTTCGTCCGCGTATGAGAGGCGGACTTGTGGACACGATGTTACAGCAGTCAGCCAGCGGTTGCCACGCGTCGAACGGGGGAGCCGAGGCGAACAACGGTTCGCTTTTTCCATAAATGTCCTGCCACATGGCACGGCTATAAAAGGGCCGGGCGGGAGGACTGTGCGAATTTTGCTTTCGCTCTTCTTCCTCCCGCCTGTGTCCGATTCCGAGTTCATTTTTGCTTCTTCTCCTCCTCCTCCTCCTCTGTCGCTTCTTTCTCCGTCAATCTCCCCTTACATTCGTCGTCGATTTTTTTGGTGAGTCATTTCCTCCTTCTTTTATAAGATTTAATGGCCGCACACGGCTCTCAAAGCCCCTGGGAGGAGGTGTCCGTAGATGAGGGTGTGTCCCAGCATCTTTAGGATGTTACGTAACCACCTTCACTGTTAACGGAGTTTGCCGTCGGTGCTGACGGCGCATTGCGGCTGGTCAGAGAAATCGACGACTCATCGGCTGAGCGTCTGGCCCAGACCGGTCCATCCAGCGGTGGGACGTCTCTGGTGACTCGTCCAGGGAGACCTAACCCTTGGGTGGATCAGTTGGAGGATGAGGATGGAGAGGATGAATTAGTTATGGGCGAAGGGGCGATCATTCCAGGCCCTGTGAACCAGACTACGAAAGTCTCTGAGTCGTCTTCAAAAGGGGAAGAAGACGAACCTAGTGGTCTCGTCGCCTCCATTCTAACTGAATCCGACTTAAACCGGATCAGGGCTGGATACCATGTCCCTGACTCGGTTGTCCTCCGTCTCCCTCGTCCGGGTGATTTGCCCGACCATCCCCCCGCAGGGATGGTTGCAATTTTCCAAGTCGCGATACAGTGTGGCTTGCGTTTGCCACTCCAGCCCATCGCTCGTGACTTTGTCTCGAGTCAAAATAGCTCCCGGTCAAGTTGTTCTGAATGCGTGGAGAAATTTGTTCGGGTGTGCGGTACTCTGGTCCGAGTTAGAGCAACCTTCCCTCACGGTCGACGAGTTCCTCTATTTGTATCAAGTCCGACCAAATCTAAACTTTCCTGGCCTCTATTTCCTGAGCGCGTGGAGAGGCAAAGGGGGGTCTTTAATAACCGACCCGCCCACTTCGAACAAGTTTTGGAAGGAAAGGTGGTTCTGGGCGTGCGGTAGGTGGGAGTCGGCCGACACGTGGTCGTACGAGCCTCAAGTATCCCGCACGTTTCGTAGAGCAGGTGACTCAGTGCCTCGGCCCGATGGTCTTTCCTTCTCTTACTCTTTATTTTTATACCAGCTTCTGCTAATCCTAACTCCACAATGTCTTGCAGATATTTTGAAAAAAAAGAGGGAAAATCGAATCCGGGGCTCTGACTCGGATAAGAGAGCTGAGGAAGCTGAGCGTGGGGGAGCAGTCTTAGAAGTTACTACTGTAACCCGAGCACCTCCATCTTGTAGGTCTAGATTCGCTCGTCTCAGGTAGCTCGTCCCCCTTTTCTTTATTCTTTCGGTTCCCTGTTCGCCTCCTCATTCTTTTTACTCGTCCTTGCAGACCTTCCCGAGGCTCGCCCTATTCTGAGGCCTACGCCAGAGAGTATGGCCAAGTCCCGCCCTGCCTTGAAGCGATTTTTAAAGTGAAGGCCCCCCCGAGATCGGCTCTGTTGTCTGGGTCTCGGCCCTCGAAGCAGTAGAAGACAGCGGCTAAGGGTTAGGAAACGGCCGCTCCATCTGCTCTTGCACCTGCTGCCCCCCAAGTGGTCGTCCTGTCCGACCCTGATGAGAGGGCCGAGGAAGCGAAGCCAACTCCCCCAATGACTCAGGCGACTCTCGAGTCGGGACCTCTTGCAGAGGAGGTCCTGGGGCCGAGGGAGGCCCCACGCGAAGAATCCCCGAGAAGGGAGATGACTCAACAGGAGTCCCCCTTCACAAAAATCATTGCAGGGATGGTTCCTTGGGCGCTTACCCACGGGGGTGAAAGAGACTTCGCCAGTTATTATAACGCTCCGACTGCCCAGACGCTCGGACATGCGGCGAGGTTACTTTTTGAGGTAAAACTTTTATTCAATCCTGTGTCGCCCTTAACTAAGTTTTACAGCATAGCTCTCTGTCTCTTCATCACAATTGGCACCTTGCCTAGTCAAAGCTAGCTCGGAGCTGACTGCCGTCTAGAAACTCGCATTCGAAATAGAGACTGCGAGGAGGGTCGCTGTCGAGGCTGAGGGGCGCCGAGAGATCGTTGAGAGCCGGATTGGCATCATGACCGGCGATCTATCGATCGCTCGAAAGCTGGCCGCGGACGCCTGTGCAGCTCTTGAAAGAGTTAAGGCCGACAATGCTCATCTGACTTCGCTCCTTCAGGAGGCCGAGGAGAGGGAGCGACACCTTCTTCAAGTTCACGGCGGATGCGAGGGTGCTCTTGCTCGCGCGAAGGCCGAGGCCGCCGGCCTCTTTCAGGAGGCTCAAGAAGAAGTCCGCCGAGCCAAAGAGGAACAAGAGCGAGCCGTAGACGCCTTCCTCGAATCTTCTGAGTTTGAAGATGAGACGGACCGCCTTTATCAAGGTGGTTACAAGGCCTGCGTCTTGGAGATGAAGGCGGCCTTCCCTGATCTCGACCTCTCCGCCTTCGAAGTTGACAGTCCGTCCGCCGAGGCTGCTGGGGGCGAAGCCACCGAAGGAGATGCTGCTGCTGACGAGGCCGGTCCTTCGGACGCGGCATAGAAGATGAAAGCCGACTGAATGGGGCAATCGGATATTGTACTTTCTTTTTATTTTATTTTTTTTGTTGGTGACCCGACATCGGGTACTTGGACGAAATAAAACTTTTTATTGAGTCGACTTCAATTACAGTACTTTCTATTTTATCTTACGGGTAATAAATCTTGAGATGTTCGGCGTTCCAAGGTTGAGGCAACAGTTGTCCATTTAGGTCTTCCAGCCGATAGGCTCCCGGTCGGATGGTGCCTGAGACGACGTAGGGACCTTTTCAATTGGGCCCTAGTGTACCCGACCCAATTTCCTTAGTGTTTGGAAAGGTCCTTCGGAGGACTATATCCCCGGCTCGGAATCTTCTGACTTTAACTCAGCGATTGTAAAACCGAGACACCTGTCTTTGTCGGGCCATCATCCTCAATCGAGCCCTTTCTCTTTTCTCTTCCAACAAATCAAGCTCGAATGAGAGGAGTTCGTCATTCTCTTGTCCACTATAAAAGTTGACTCGGGCTGAGCCAACGTCGATCTCGACCGGTGCGACTACTTCCGCACCGTAACATAAGGAAAAGGGAGTTTCTCCCGTGGCAGTCTGTACTGTGGTCCGATAGGCCCATAGTATATTCGGAAGTTCCTCGGCCCATGCTCCCTTTGCTTCATCGAACCTTGTCCGGAGATGTTGCTTTATAATTTTGTTGACCGCCTCAACTTGTCCGTTCGTCTGAGGACGATGAGGCGAGGCATACACGTTTCGAATTCCGAGATTGCTGCACATCTCCCGGAATTATTTGTTATCGAACTGCCTTCCGTTGTCGATAACGATAGTTCGAGGTATCCCGAACCGATAGATGATATTCTTCCAAACGAAGCTTGTGATCCTTTGCTCGGTAATTTTCGTCAATGGTTCTGCTTCAACCCACTTCGTAAAGTAGTCTACTGCAACTACAGCGAATTTAGTCTGACCCTTCCCCAGTGGAAAGGGCCCGATAATATCGATCCCCCACTGCGCAAAGGGCCATGGTCCCGACATCGGAGTCAGTTCCTCAGGAGGTTGTCTCGGGATTACTGCGAACTGCTGACACTTATCGCATCTTTGGACGAATCGTTTAGAATCGTGCTGTATAGTCGGCCAGTAATACCCCTGCCGCAACACTTTGTTGGCGAGCGGCGTCCTCCTGAATGGTTTCCACATATCCCTTCGTGTATCTCTCGTAAGATATAATCGGCTTCTTGGGAGTTGACGCACCTTAGTAGAGGAGCATGAAAGCCTTTTTTATATAGAATCTCATTCAAGATGGTGTAGTCCGAGGCTCGAACTTTTAACCGCCGTGCCTCGGCGAGGTCTTCTGGCAGTTCACCATCGTTGAGGTAGCGGACGAGTGGGTCAAACCAAGCAGTCGCTGTGTTGATGGGAAACAGGGTCGAGACTGTCGGCTCATCTATGCTTGGTTTAGGGACGTACTCAACCGGAACCGACCGAGGTATGTCTTCCTCGTCAGCTAAGGTAAGCTTTGCTAACAAGTCAGCTTTGGCATTGTCGGTCCTAGGTATTCGAATTACTTACGCATAGACTCGCGGCGAGTCTAAGGCCTAATAATAAGGCTTCGTACTCTGCTGTATTGTTGGACGCTTGAAAGCCGAGTCACAAGGCATATTGCATAAAGGTTTGATCAGGAGTTTCTAATACTACCCCTGCTCCGCTTGCCTTCGAGTTAGATGAACCATCGACAAATAGCTTCTAGGGTACCGGCCCGAGAGACGAAGAAGCCTCAGGTACAATAATTGCCTCCGACTCAGGCATATTGTTATGATTAGGAGTCACTTCGACAAGGAAATTATTCACTCCCCAAGTGTAGGGTTGTGATGTAGTAATAACTCGGTAAGACCGAGGTCAAATCCCAAGGGACTGAAACTTGTACGTTATCTAAAACTAACTAGAACTAGAACTAGGCTAAGATGAATTCTAAATCAATTAGCAATGGTGGAATACTTGTAGAATAATTAATTTAAAACTTAGGAAATAAATCAGAGATAGGAAAATAGGGATTCAGAGGATCCACTTGTTGAGATCAGGAAAAACTTATGCTTGCATCAAAAATTATGGAAATTACTGAACTGCCGTTGATCTAGTTTTCAAATAGATGAAAGGTGTATGAATTAGAATGGATTCCATCACCAAACCATGCCCAAAGACTATGGCAAACAACAGAATCAAACTAATTACCACCCAATCACATGTATGCAAGTTAGGAAGGGTACCGACATCCAACCATGCCCAGGAGACTATGGTGAACAACAGGGCTTCCTGACATCATAAACATTAAAGAGAATGAAAATATTCAAAGCCATTGCAGACCCATTGTAATTTCAGTCACAACAGACCATTAAAAACCTAAAACATTCCCATAATAATTAACTAAAATCAACGTCAATTCATGCATTAAAATTAAAATAAAATTAAATCTCCCATCTCACTACAAGCTTCACCTCTTAGCCCTAGCTAAGAGGTTTAGCCAGACATGGATGGCTAAATCTCCACAATTGAAATACACTAAAAAATAAAAAGAAAATACTCTTTTTTTTTCTTCTGCTTCACGTCCCTTCCCGAGCCTCCACGTCTCTTTTTTTCTTCCTTCCTAGACCTGAATGAATGCTCCCCACATCCAAAACCTCCTTTTATAGCTGCTGGAAGGCTGGAGTCAGTGACAAAGTTGTAGCAGGGCACGGAGTGCAATTTTCGCAGCCAAGTTCGGTGCCTCAAAACACGCCACTTTCCTAACTCAAATTCCAAAGAAACACCATCCCTTAGGATTTTATTGGGTCTTCTACATGATAGACGGTTCAGATCTGCCATATGATCAAAAATAGTGGGTCAAAACCGTCTGAAAAAGTCAGTTTTTACGGATGTGCGAAACCTTTCGCACCATTTCACTGTTGTGATCAGTGGGCCCCACAGAAGCATTTTCTGGAAAATTCACCCCATCCATTGCATTAAGAACGAAATTTCAGTTAAGAATAAGTAGTTTTGAACATCCATTGGCGCTACTCAGAGAAGAAATCACAAAAAGACTAGATTTGAACGCTACAGGGCAGCCCTTTTGTGGCCCCTGTATCTCACACATGTGCTTGCGTGGATGAAAAGTGTAAACATGGTTTTGTAGTGCTCGCAGCTGTCTACACGGTGGACGGCTTGGATCATCCATACATATCATGAGTGGGGCCCACAACCGTTCGTAAAAACCAGCGTCGGTCGATTATGCGACCGTGAAAAATGAAAATTTTCATTTTTTAAAGATGATGCGGGTCAGCGCTTGCGCTGACCCATCAGTTGGTCCGGTGCACCTCGTATGCACGTACATGTGTAATGTACACACCATGTATACGGGCCCCATTGCAATGTGTTTCAAAAATTCAATCTGCCCATTCTGTTCCTCACATTATTTTACCCGTTGAGAACAATTATCAAGCATATCCAGCTGGCGGGTGGACCCCAAATTGAAGATTGATGGGCTGATCTGCCCGTTAGGCTACTTCCGCAATGATCCAATGGATGATTTTTGACGTGTACGGTTAATTTATGGTCCTCAGGCCACGTATGAAGTTTCGAGCCGAACTGATATTGGAAACTCCGTGATCTTGCGTTCTGGATGCGTTTCAAGCCACTTGAGCTTCAATTTCTTAGTTTTCTCGAATTTCTGACCGTGTATATCTGTCAATCTTGGTCCCCTGGAGTGTGTCCCTTGCCTTTGGTGTGATCAGATCATTAAATCTCGACTTTTAACATCCTTTTTCCATCCATTCTCATAAAATCACCTTGCAACACAAGAATGAGAAAACGAGCCATTAGACAGCATTATATTCGTAAATCCAGACAATATCTGGGGTCTAATATGCAATATTTGACCCTCAACAGAAATCGGCGACGGCTTGTCCTTTTAAGGCTGTCCTGGGCCTATAATGTATGTCAAATTCGCTCAATTCGACTGTCCACTTTGTAAGTCGGCCGGAAGCCTCCGACTTTTGAAGAATCTGGCGGAGTGGTAAGTCGGTCACAACGACAATGGTGTGGGCCTGAAAGTATGGCCGGAGGCGTCGTGACGATACCACCAGAGTTAAGGCAACTTTCTCGAGCTGAGGATACTTCATCTCTTCTGGTAGCAAGGCTTTGCTGACGTAGTAGACTAGCAGCTACTTCCCTTGACTCTCTCGTATTAAAGCCGAGCTTACTGCAGCTTCAGATACGGCCAAATATAATAACAACGTTTCACCAGGCTTGGGCTTAGATAGCAGCGGTGGGGATCTGAGGTAAGCCTTCAGATCTTGAAATGCCTTCTCACATTCGTCCGTCCACTCCATCGTCTGTCGTCCCTTCAATTGCTTGAAGAATGGGAGACATTTGTCTGTGGCTCGGGACAGAAAATGATTGAACGCGACCACTCTTCCTGTTAACCTTTGAATATCTTTGATTATTTTAGGAGACTCCATTTCGAGTAAGGCTTTGATTTTCTCGGGATTCGCTTCGATTCCTCGCTGACTAACGAGGAAATCGAGAAATTTTCCCGAGCTCACGCCAAATGCGCACTTGCTGGGATTCAACTTCATTTTATATTTACATAGAGTCAAGAACATTTCTTCCAAGTCCACCTCATGGTCGACCGCTCGTTTACTTTTGACGAGCATATCGTCAATATAAACTTCCATCGTTCGGCCTATCTTCCAAGCGAACATTTTGTTCATTAACCGCTGATATGTTGTTCCGGCGTTCTTTAATCCAAATGGCATCACTCGGTAACAGTAAAGGCCTTTGTCAGTGACAAAGGCGGTTTTTGATTTATCATTCTCGTGCATTACAATTTGATTATAGCCCGAATAGGCATCCATAAAACTTAGCGGCTCATGACTCGCGGTACTGTCAACCAGCTGATCAATGCGAGGAAGAGGGAAGCTATCCTTGAGGCAGGCTTTATTTAGATCTGTATAGTCTATACAGACTCGCCACTTCCCGTTGGCTTTCTTAACGAGTACGACATTGGCTATCCATTCCGGATAGTATATCTCTTCTATGAATTTGGCTTTAAGGAGCTTGCCGACTTCCTCTTCAATGATAGCGTACATTTCCAGGCCGAGAGGACGACACTTCTGTCGGATGAGTCTGTAGGTTGGGTCGATGTTGAGTCGGTGTGTTATAACCGAGGAATCGATCTCAGGCATGTCTTCATGACTCCAAGCGAAGATATCGGCATACCGTCGAAGCAAGGTGATCATTCGTTCCTTAAGAGACGGACTCAGGGACGAGCCGATTCGGACTACTTTCGAGATGTCTATTTCGGTTAAAGGCTCCGACACGAGTTCTTCCATCAGCTCCCCCCGCTCATGAGATCCTATACGGGGGTCCAGCGATTCAATCGTCGACACTTCAGTCGGGGCTTTGACTGCGGTGGCGTAGCATTTTCGAGAATCTTATTGATCTCCTTTCACAATCCCTACTCCCGACTCGGTCGAAAATTTCATGGAAAGGTGGTAGGTAGATACCACAGCTTGAAGGAGGCTTAGAGACGGTCGGCCGAGTATGGCGTTATACACCGACGGTTGGTCCACGACTAGGAAGTCGACCATCGCGGTCCTTTGATGGGGCGCGGTTCCAGCGGTAAGTGGCAGTGAGACGATTCCCTCAGGAAGTACCTGTCCACCCGAGAACCCGATGAGTGGGGTTCGGACAGGTCGTAATACCGACCGACCCACGCTCATTTTGTCGAATGCTTGGGTGAACAGGACGTCCGCTGATGATCTTGTATCCACTAGTATCCGGAACACTTTTCTATTGGCGATGGTGAGGGTGACCACGAGTGCATCATCATGAGGATGATGAATGCCTCGAGCATCTTATTCAGTGAATGAAATACAATATTTTTCTCGTTTCTTCTCCTTGGGAGGCCGTGACAGCAGAAGAACCTCGGACTCAGGGCGATCGAGGCTTATAGTGTGGTTTCTTCGGGCGTTATTCGAGTCCCCACCGCCTCGGTGACCTCCGACGATCGTTCGGATTTCTTCTTGAGGCCGCTCTTCGCTCGGTCCTGCTGAAACGTCGGACCCTTCTGTATGTTCTCTTAGTCGGCGTTCTTTAATCAGCCGCTCAATCTCGTCTTTTAAGTGATAACAATCACTTGTGTTGTGGCCATGGTCACGATGATAGTGACAGTACTTCTTCTTGTTCCGACGATCCGGATTCCCTCGCAGTTTTCGGGGTCAGTTGACGAAGCCTTCGCTCTTAATCTCCATTAGTACTTGTTCAGGAGATTTGTTTAGGGGGGTGTACGTGGAGAATCTTCTGTCTGGTCGCTTTCCTGGCATGCTGTCGTCTCGCCCCCGGTCCTCTTTTCGCTTTTTCCCTCCGGCTGAGTCGGCTTCTTTCTTGGCCGACTCTTTTGCCGATGGTTTTGTGCTCTGGATCTTCTCTCGGAGGAGTCGCGTCTCTTCCGCATCAGCATATTTATCCGACCGAACCATAAACTCGCCCAGAGTATCGGGCGGGTTCTTGTCCAATGACGCCAAGAAAGGTTTATCTCTTATCCCCTGCATGAGAGCGTTGAAAGTCGTCTCCTCAGAATGCTTTCGAACTTGCAAAGACTCGAAGTTGAAGCGTTTAATGTAGTCTTTCAATAGTTCTCCTTCCCTCTGAACTATATTGTTCAGATGCGCGGGCGGCTTTAATTTCTTCTTTCCGTCGATAAAATTGCTGAGGAAGGCGTCACTAAGTTCGATGAAAGACTTAATCGACTTGGGTTTCAATTGCTTAAACCAAAGTCGGGCTACGTCGGTCAGGGTTAGAGAGAAGGCTCGACACATAACAGCATCCGAGGTATCGTGCAACTCCATGTAGGTTCTGAAGCATTCAAGATACTCTGTCGAATCAGTCTTTCCGGAGAACGGAGTTATCTGGGGTAAGCGGAACCTCTCCGGCAACCGAGCCCGCATTACCTCGTCCACAAACGGGGAAGCTTTTTCCTCAGATTTGGTCGGATTTGAGTTCCGACCGTACTTTATATCCGCCATCTCCTTTTCCATCTTCTCTCGGACCTCATTCTTGAAGTCCTGTATATTAGCCTTTCAGGGTTCAGCGCTCTCCGCCGTTTCTTCTGCGTCTACAGGTAGCCGACGCCGCCTCCTCTGATCTATTCTATGCCTCAGATCAGAGGGAGGCAAAATGGCTATTGTTGAACGGGCAAGCGCCGGGTGACTCGACTCTCGAGGCTGACTCGGTCGTCGGGGCAAATGTGGCATTGGAGGCTGCGCTACAAACGCTGGTAGGAGAACTTGTGCCGACTCCTGACGCTGCATCTTCTGGTTATACAGTTGTTCCAGCATGTGTTTCATGTCAGCCATCTCGGAACGCATTTCTTGAACCTCGCGATCCAAGTGCGCGTTCGCTTGATTAGGCTGGCTTATAGTCGCAGGCGGTGCTGTCGGGGGAGCTCCCTGAGCTGTCCTGGCAGTGGCCTCCCCCGCTTCATCTGGATCCATCCTTCTGGTTCTTGCCATTCGGAAAATTGGAGAAAATGGCTTTTTGTCCGTTTCCCACAGACGGCGTCAAATTGTTGCTGCGTTTTTATGGGATGGCTTCCTTAAGGCGGACCCTCCTTCACCTGCACAATTAACAATATCAAGGGAGCCCTGGCTAGAGCCGGGGAACCTCCGATGCTTAAGTCAGTTATCTGATCAGTAGCAAAGAGCTTATCTCAGTTCAGTACTGCGTACCTTCTTCCGTCTCAAGCTTGGAGATTTATACAGTTTGCTAATCCTCATCCTCAGAGGATTCTTCTCCTGATTATTCGGAAACTTATTCCTTTCCACGGATTGCTCTCAATCCCGAGAATCTCGGGATTCGCTACCCGTATCCCTGAATTTCCGTAGAGCAGTATCTGTTCCCGTTCCGCCACTTGTTGTCTCGGCCAGGTCGTTACCGACTCTGGGGGAGTCTCGGCCGACGCAGGAGGATAGGTTCTCGGCCTTTTCACGGACGGAATAATCTCGGTGTCTATCCGTCATTCCTTGTTCCGTGACCGACAGAACCAACTCGTTGAGTCGGTCTTGTTCTATCGGCTGAGTGGCTTGAACACGCTTGGCCTTTAGTGGAATTTTGCAGGTGAGGTCATCACTCTGACAGAGTGACTCTAATCATTCTTTACTTATGCCTCCTGGTCTATCATTCGTTCAGTCGGTGTTGTCTCGGACTCTTCAGGCAGTGTCAGCAGAGCCGACCTACTTTAATCCGACTCTCTAAACTTAACACATTTTTTCTTAATAATACATACTTGAATCTAAGTTGAATCGGTTATAAATGGAGTTAGATATGGTCGGACCAAGTTTTTGTTCAAGCCAAATAAAGTTATTGGGTAATTCAAACTCGGCCCGATTTGGATTAAGACGGAATCAGTTGGGACTGACTCACCCACTAGAGTCCAGTCAAGTCAAGCACACCAAATCATCTTGGGCCGCCCTAGCCTTGCGTAGTCACTTTCAAGTAGCATCAGACTGTCTACGGTCAAGATGACTACAGCTGGCCCGAGAGGTGGTCCCCACTTTGAAGAGGAGAATACGAAAAAAAATGAGACCGATCGACTCATCAGATGGACCACCTAAATAAAAAATAATGAACGGTTTTAACTAAACTGACAACATTCCACATTCAACGTAATCAAGTGGCCTGCATGATGAGTAGATGGGCCAGATTTTTAAGCCATCTTCAGAGTGAGACTATCTTATGCACCGATCAGATGTCCCACACGCTTTCGAAAGCGGCACGTGTGATGCACGTAAAAGTACGTGTGGAGAGTAGTGCTCGTAGGACCAGCAAACCTGTATTCTAATAGGTAGTCCCTCGTTCCAAGCATATGAATGTCCCTTGGACTGACAAAAATAATGGAGGCAGGACGACTGACTGCGTGGACGACTCAATAACCCGTCGCGACCGACACCTACGGCTGTCAATGGGCCAGGCCCGGGTAGGTCTCAGAGCGTTTTAACTGTTTCGGGTCGGGCCGTCGGGCCGGCTCTATTCAAATTTAGGACACCTGTTGGCAAAAATAAAAGCGGAATTATTTAATACTCTGGCAACTACGATGATTGATACGCAGCACTCAGAAATTGTACACGTGGATACGTTAACTCAATTTATACCGTCAAGTTTGCACGACCCACGGTGGTTCATAAACCCAAAGTCTCATTGATTGAATCATCTTAAACTTTGATTAGTGGACATCTATTGGTTGAATTCGGACCCTCCACAATGTTTTATTTGAACCGTCCAATGAATAACCACCGTTAGCCAGTTAGGAAATACTTATTCAGTGTAGTTATCGATAAAACATCTGAATTGGGACCATTCATTCTAGTTATACACCAGGTTTATAATTTCTCTGTGCCTGCATATTAACCATCACACTCTGCCAGAGTATAAAAAAAAAAATCCCCTTGAAATAGGTATCTTTTGTCCTTTCTCTCTTCCATTTAGTTTGTTTGTCCGTAGCAAACAAAGATCACCCTATGATCATGAGCATGCACTTCATAATAGGGTTCTCAACTGGAACCAGAGGCCATATGCTTCTATGATCCTGACCATCCGTTTGTTGAAGTGCGTTGTAGATGGACCTTGCCATAAAAATTCCCTTCCTGGGCCAGTCTTAATTTTTCAGTTTGTGTCCAGCAAATGGATGGTTCAGACCAGTTTCCAAAACTCATGGCTATTATCATCTGATCTTAGAGATTTTTAAGCCATGGTTCATTTAGAATGGAACTTGGATTTTTTTTTCAATTTTAGTTATCCATTAAATGTGGTCAAATCTGATAATGAGATAATCAATGTGTGTATTTTTCTTTAGTGTCTGCTTATCACCTATCATACTCTACAAGAATATCAAAGATATTCTCGTCTGGCAAAGGTAGCGTGCCGCGTCCATTTTTTATCACCCTCAACCCACGTGCTCTTACATTGCTACGGCTCCTTGCAAAAGTAACCAGTGTAGTTCGACAATCCCCGCACATGAAAATGTAGTTAAGCACGTGAAAGATCAGAGCCATGCATCATGTGTTCTCCACCTTGGACATTCCCTGAACGTAAAATCATACTATCCATTCATCATGTTGGCTCTATATGCATGAAAAATGGATGGGTAGAGAAAAAGAACCACGATGATGATGATCTGACCTTGTGATCATTGGTATAAGGTATGCAAGCACTGGGCCCCGCATTTTAATGGCCTGGATCTTCCCCAAGTATACCATATTTCCACGAGTGCAATGAAGAGAACCACTAAATCCCATGCGAGAGAATACAGCCATAGTCGTCTCAATGTGTCTTTCTATAGTCGTAAAAAGTGGAGTGCGACGTGTATGAACACCACGGCCTAGTAGAACAATGGCTTAGTTAATCCATCGGAGTCATGGTCTATGCAAAGGACGAGATGTGGGACCAGGTGTTAGCCCACCAATCACATCATCCCTGACAGTAGTCCATCGCTGGCATCTCAATGCGATGGGCTTCACATCACAATGCCATTCGAAGACTTCTTTTCATGTGTTGGGCTCCACATCACAACTGTACTGATATTTAACCCACCCTATTCGTAGACGAGCACATGATTTCTTTCTTTCCTAGCCCCGCGATAAAACGGTGCAATTTTTTGGACGAGGAAAAAAATAAGCTGGCCTTCATGTCATCCGGAGTCAGTTTTAAAATAAATAATAGTGAGCATAATATTAATATATGGTTACGGTTATAGCTTATAACAAAATGGTAGCATTAATCCGTGACTACATAAAAATACCTACGAATTAAATACGTAGACTTGATTTCGATAACGAAATGTACATATAGCTACACATATTATTTGTAGCGAAAAGTAAAATTAGAACCATATCAATAGGCCGAAGTTAATAATAGCTACAACTGCTAAATCAAGGGATATAAATAATATTTATTTATTTTGATAATTGAAAATCATTTGGGGAATTACAACATTGAAAAAGGTTGGTAACTATGTTATATATAGCATTACAAGGAGAACATCTTTTTTTATATACAAGAATTAGTGTTTTTTTTTTCTTTAATGTAACAAACCTATTAATGATCATACATTTTCACAAATATGATGGGATTTTAATTTCATATTGTTAGATAAGCTCTAATTAGATAACCACTTGCTCTAAAAGCTTGAGTAGTTGGAGGATGGTGTATCAATGTATATTAAAGGATTTTAACATTTCTCCTTTTAGAGATCTGGCCTTGCGAAAGCACCTTAATCTAGATTAAAACAAATGAGAGAAAATGAAATATCTAAGCAACAACAGATATACAACATACAATTTTTACGTGAAAAATTCTTGCAAAAAAAAAAATCACTACACAAAGTGACAATTTATTTAAAAAAGATTACGAGGATGGATACTCTCAAAACACTAAAAAAAATCCAAAAATCATAGATATCTCTTAACCCTAACATAACTTATCGTAAAAGCCACTATTTTACGAGGAAAATGTCACTAACACTTGGGCCTAGTTAGCATGTGAAAAATGAATCATATGGGCTCATAAAAGTGAATAGAACCATAGGGGTCGTTTGGCACCATTGATTCGAGGGGATTTAAGGAGGTTTCAAATCCCCTCTTTGAGGGGGTTTGAAATCCATGGTGAGAGCTTGGATTATACCTAAAATCATTTCAATAGTTGCAGGTGTAACATGTGTGTCACTATAATATCATTCTATTGGGCACATGGCCTACTAATGATGATCAGCACCATCCAAACATTGTCCATGTAAATCGATGATTAAAAATCATTGGCTAGTCACTCAGACATGATCTTGTGCTTGTGGCTCATCTAAGATTTAGAATTTCATCATTTTTGAGCAAAGCATATATTTCAGCGAGCTTATCACAGCAACCATTGTGTCAAAAAAATACATATCTCACTAATTAGTATATTAAAGTTGATTTAGTAATTAAATTTAAACCTTTGTAAATATACTATGCATGACTACTTTTGGATTAAAGTTGATTCACAATCCAGGGTGCCAAACACACTAAGAGGATTTCAAATCCAGGGGGTTTCGAATCCTAGAGGATCCAAATCCAAGGGGTTCCAAATCCACTCTCCCAAACATGCCCATAGTGATTTTGGTGTTACAATTTTAACAATCTCTACCTTGATGGTAAAATCACTTTCCTCCCTTGCCAATTTTCTTCTAAGTATCACTACCATCGCTTTTGTGCACACTTTGTCTCTTATTTTTTTCTTACTAAGTAGAAGTGGAGCAAAAATAGAACTTCTCTTTAAGAACGACCTTCATAAACATGTATACCAGATTCTTACTAATGTGAATCTTCTTAGGAGTAATACCTTCTTTTTCTAGCATATGCCGCATAAAGTAATAACGAACATCATGAAAAGTGATATATCGAGTTCTTTGCCAAATTAATCGCATTCTTACTATCACAATACACAGGCATGACTTCCTATTGAAGTCCCAACTCATTCATCATCCCTTTTAACTAAACAGCTTCCTTGAACGCCTTTGTCACTCTCATGTATTAAGTTTCGGTAATGAAAAATGTAACCATAGACTAAAGTTTAGACATCTAACTGATAGATCCACACACTAACATAATGAATAATCAGAAGCAGACCTTGTATAATCTGAATGAATATAGCGTACAAGTCTCTCTTCTCAATCTCTGAAACACAAGATGTATTCCGTTGTACCAACTCATATACATCAAAGTAACCATTTCACCGCTTTCCAATGTTGTTTGTTGAGGTTTGACATGTATTTTCTCACAATACTAACTGCATATGAAATATCTGGTCTCATACAAACTATGACATACATCTATAAGACTAACAACTGTGCTTGAATAGGACACACGAGATGCTTTGCACTAGTGAACTGAATGATGAAGCTTGATGGCGATGAGCGATTGCTTGAATAATTTCAAAGTTTTAGATTTATACACCTCTTTCTTGTTTAACAATTTACATCAATTAGGTTTGATCTTCTTTCTCCTTAATTCGTTATTATGCATGAATGGCTATGAGTAGAGCTGTACATGAGTCGAACCCAGTCGAGCTTAACATAGCTCAACTCGGCTCGGCCACTAGCTAACCCTAACTCGAACTCGGCTAAGATCGGTCCTCGAGCTTAACTAGCCAGCTCGGCTCGATTCAGTCAGCAGGCCAGTTTGAGTTGAGTTCGAGCTAAAATTAAGCCTGTGCGGCATTTTCTCAAACACATGGAGTGCACCTTCAATTTATCACGGTATGTAAAGCAGCAGCAGCAACTCACATGTATTTCATCAAACACTTGGTAGGCAACATTAAAATCAAGATACAAGGGTATTTGTTTCATATCCATATATTCCTAGCCACCAACCGTCACTTCATTGAGTTATTTCATCAAACACTTGGTGATCAATATCAAAATCAAGATATAAGGGTATTTGTTTCATATCTATACATTCCTAGCCACCAACCATCACTTCATTGAATTATTTCATCAAACACTTGGTGAGCAACATCAATATCAAAATAACCAAGTCATCGAGTTGATTCGATCCGAGTTCGATTTGAGTCAGGGTTCGATCTAGGTTGACTCGAGCTTAAGCAAGCTCGAACTTGACTCAAAAATTTTTTGAGCTCAAAAATTCAACTTGACTAGGCTCGAACTCAATTTTGAACAAAGTCAAATCAAGCTTTTTCAAGTCGAGTCAAGCGATCTAGCCAAGCTAACTTGGTTCATGTACAACTCTAGATATGAGTGTATTTAACTACAATGTTGAGTTGAAGAAATGAACCAATAATCTTAAATTTAAAGATGATATGGTTCCAAACTTATTAAAAGAACTAATTAATTGCGTGACTCTGTCTCCTCCGATTAATTAATTAGAATTATTTAATTAAACAATAGTATTTCAAAAGCTTTTATGCTAAACTATTATCACCTTATAATAATAATTTAAAAAAAAAAAAAAAAAAAATCACCTCTATAAAATGTAAAAAACAAAAAATAAAAATAAAAAAATATTTTCTTTTAAAATGTGAAAGCGCATCCCTTAAAATATTAGAAGACACCATGAAAGATAAAATTAGTGATCACATCGATCACACGGTACACCTTATATATTCCAACAAATTCTGTCCTAAACAAAATATTTTCAAACATTAGAGACTGGCCAGCATTGCTTGCAGCCAATACAAGAGACGATTTTTATCTTAACCACCCAAGGCTATAATTCAGTACATGTTTGGATATACAAAATCCATATGCAAATGGAAATCAAATTCCAAAGACAAATAAGGGTGGCAACGGGACAAGTTCATACACTTACGACCCAGGGCTCCGCCCAACCCAAGCCCAGCATGAGCTTAGCATAACAATCCTGAGCCCAAGCCCAAAAAACTTGGTTAGGCCCAGCCCAACTTGCCCTGACACGAATTTAATGAAATTCATAACTTTCACTTAATGCTTTTACTTCATCCTTAATCAAGGGTCTGCATTGAAGATGGTTGAATTGCCCAACCAAGGATTAGAATGACATATTCATGAGATATAACACATATACATATAAAGTTGGGTTGGGCCGAGTCAGTTTGGAAAACGGTTGACTGGACCATGCATGCTAGGTCCATGCCCAACCTATGGGCCCAAGCCCATCAAAAAATTGGATCGAGCAGGCTACTTAAGCTATTGCCATCCTGGTAGACAAGACGACTTAACATTTTAGATACATGGCTTCTACGAAGTGGGTACTACTCTTTGGATACATTACTTTTTATAAATGGTCAAAATTCTAAAGGGCCGTTTGGATGTTCAGATGGGAGTAAATGGAGGTAAAAGGCATTTTAGTAAAATGAATGAGGTAACTGTTATTTAATGAATTTAGAAACTCACTCTGGCATATAAGACTTCATTTTTAAATCAAATTTCCCCTGCTAAAATGATCTATCCAAATGGATGGACGGTGTGGATACAACATATACATCATGGTGGGGCTCACAGAACTTGGTGACGTCACTTCAGCGGGGAGATGACGCTGTCAGTAGCTAATCCGCGGCCAATTTCCTAGAAGGCGACGGCGCTTGTTGCAGGGAGGCCGTGCAACTAAAAGCTCTGTGTGGGAACCACTATGATGTATGCGTGACATCCACTCCGTCCATTCATTGAGATAGATCATGGTGATACGTGAACCCAAAATCCAGGCAGATCTAAAATGAAAGTGGGCCTCACCACAGGAAAGTGTGGGGATGGGGAAGCTCACCATTGAAACCTCCCTGAGGATCACCAAAGTTTTCAGATCAGGATTTTATTTCTGTTTTCCCTTTATCCTAGTGGGATTAAACTTATGAACGGCTTAGATGGCATGAAAACACCACGGTGGACACAGGAGGGTTTGAATGGTGGGCATCCTCATCCCCACTATTTCCTGTAGTGTGGACCACTTGAAGCTTGGATTTACTGATCTTTTCGGATCATGTACTAAAATCATTTGATGCAACTGATAGACGGAGTGGATATTACACAGACGTCATGGTGGCCCCCACAGAGCTTTTCGTGGCACGGGGATCCAAAGAACAAGCGCTGTAGGCAAATCGCGCCCCTCACCACCCGACGGTTACACGGCATGCACGCCAACGTGGCACATGTGTGTCCGATCTTGGCTCTTTATCAGGTAAGAGCCATACGTGTACAGTGGACATTGGACACGAACCGCTGGTGAATGGACGGTCCTGAATTGCGGTTCAGGTCATGATTACATTGGGCCCCACCTGATGAATGGCCACGCAAAGTGGGTCGTGTTGACTTGACTGACTACTGTGATTAATGATTTCGAGATGACATGAAATTCCATCCGTCTCCTGTCTTTGACGTACGGTCGCCCATTCGTGGAATCAATGGTGTCTCTTGCAAGAAAGGTGATTGTGATTGGTCGATTTAGACCAATAGGGTAATTGGAGTCTGTGGAGATGTGGACACGCCATAGGTGGGCCACAGGACAGAAATCACATATTTGGATGACTACGGAGTCTTGCCTTTCAATGCAAACCGTTGGCCATTTATGTTTTTAGCTTCCTGTCTTTTCAAATTATTAGGATCCGACAAATTGGGTGTTTTGGACCCGATCAATGGTGGGGCCCACCTACACCTCCAGATCCGGTGCAGCACATTATTTCGTGCTCGTACGTGTAGGCTATGTCGTGGTGAACCCAACAACACGTACCTCTGTGGGGCCCACCGTGATGTATGCGTTTTATCCACGCAGTCCATCCGTTTTTTCAGCTCATTTTTAGGGAATGAGACCAAAATCAAAGTGTATCTAAAGCTCAAGTGGACCACACCATAGGAAAGACTGGGGATAATGATGTCTACCGTTGAAACCTTCCCAGGGCCCACGGTGATTTTTATTTGTCATCCAACCTGTTCATTAAGGCCGCACAGACATGGATGAAGGGATAAAATCAAATATCAGCTTGATCCAAAATTTCTGTGGCCCCCAAGAAGTTTCATCAATAGGCACTTAATCTCCACTGTTTCCTCTGATGTGGTCCACTTGAGCTTTGGATATGCTTCAATTTCGAGCTCCTTCCCTAGATTGAGCTGGTTAAATAGATGGATGGCGTAGATGAAACAGTTACATCACAGTGGGCCCCACAGAGTCCTTACACGGTGCTCGACCTTACATACCGATGAGGCCCCTGATGAATTTTATGATCCTCTACCCGTAAGATATGCACCGTAGGATCGGGTTTTCAGTTTGTAAGAGTGGGACCCATCGTTCACTGATCTAGGCCGTTAATCCTATGGCATCCACCGTTCATTGACCGGGCAATGAATCCCTATCAGATTCGAAGATCTTAGCCACCAATCTTAATCCGCTTTTTATTCGATTTTGTCGGATGTTGTACAGTGGAGCATGACATAGCAACAGCTTGGGCTGTCAATTGATCGGATCTTGATCTGGATCCAATTCGAATTCGGTCCGATTAAATTAGATTCAGATCGATAATTGGATCTCTCGGTTCATATTCAGTATCTATCGGATATCAGATCAGATTTGGATCTCAGTTATTCTCAATTCGATCAGGGTTGTAAATGAGTCGGTGGACCTGATGGAGTATCCCATTTAGATACGACTAGTTTGTTAAATGGTATATATCTGAGTCCAAAAACAGAATAGTTAACTAAATGGGTCTGGTCCAAGAACAGACTTAGTTGATAATGTGTCTGTATTTGGTTTCCTTTATACAGGACTTTATCCGACATGTCCCAAACCTATTTAGTAAATGGGTAAGTCTATTCTTATGCGACAAGGGACCCATCCAAATTCAAAACAATGGGGACTCAATTTTAAACTCAATAAAAATGCTTGTATTCCTTGAAAAGTAATGTGAGTAGTTCAAACCTGTTAGACTTGATCCATTTATAAATGAATCTAGGTAATCTTTCTCTACAAGACTCAGACTATCATGCCCAGAAATTTAAGTACAGAGTGTGCACCCTCAGATCTGAATTTCGAGTCGTAACTCGTACACAAAGTATACTAACTTCATTCCATTATACGATTATTTAGAGGCAGAAGTAATATTTATTTTTACATTCCAACTCGGTCCATTCACAATCATTTACACAAATAATTTAAACACCAACATTCATTCATTCTCATCATATATAAACATTTAATTAACATAAATTTGACATCATTCACCAGTCAATACTGCTTATCAATGAATACTTGTTACCGACTTCTAATAATTTAATTAAATAAAACCAATCAAATATTTAAAAATTATACAACTAATACCACCATCATTATATATAAATTAGATCATCATAACAAAGGAAATTATAATTAATTAATTAGGAACGATCCAAATGTGGTCAATTCCTCTCCTGACAGATACAAACATATCTCACGTGTGTCGTGCACCAGTTCAGTCACAACTTCTTTTTCATGTAACGACTCATTAGCTAATTGCTTATCTGTACGGTTTTTTCATCAATAAAAAGGTAAACTGGTCATTCTTAGTAAGAAAACCCAACATGGTTTATAATCATATCAATTAAAATAATATAAGTATTAAATGCAAAACTGTATGCACAATAATATGGATGCAAATGATATATGAATACATTAAATGGGATGATCGTTTATCTGCTTGGGTTGCAGGTCGTTAACCCTGCATACACCCTTTGAGTAGACTTTCACCTTTTGGTAGACTTAAGCATAACCCGCATCTGCTAACGCTCTATCAGGATTAATATTTCTTCCAAGTATGATCCCTGGGATCAACCATGCATTATGTAAATGCAATGAATGATAAATAATGTATGAATGTATCATTTTCATAACTATCATAAATATTTGTCTTGATAAGAACATTCATATGTGAATTTAATATACAAGTATCATATACATATAATTTGGTATAAATTAACAAGTGATTTACCGTATCATATAATATTACAACAAAACACTTAAATTAATATATTAATCAATCAAACTATCACAAATAATTTATTTTAATTTCAATGAATCATGAGACACGTTGGGTTACTCACCTGAGTCTAATAGTTTAGAATCCAAAAGATAATTAGATTGGTTTGAATTCAGAGATCGTATCAGTTATATCAACAACATTTTTATTCATCTGGTTATACTATACAGTGAAACCTATCTTTGTTATACATCACAGGTGGTCAAACGCTAAATGATCAAATAATTAAAATTATATGTTTATTAAATTTAATTATCAAATTTTAGATTTTCTTTTTAAAATCTTAAAATCGAATATCAAATAATTAATCGGGTGGCCCACCGAATGATTAGATCATCCAGATTCTTAAGTGCTTATCATATTTTTCCCCTATACATTATATGAATGGTGTAGATCTAACCGCATATATACCGATGATCCATCTCGACTTTCTGCACTAAGCGATACCAATCAGTTGCACAAAAATCTAAGCTTTCCTCAATAAACATTTATATATATGACTATTTTGGCCCATCCGATGGTCAGATCGATTTGAAATTCAAGACACTGTTATCTTTTGGTGCTTAAAATCAAATGACTCGTTGAGATGTATCTTAATACAATCAAATTGCATCCATTAAATTTATTCTTAAAATATTACTGACCAGATCTGAAATCATAAAACATCACTTTGTTAAAAAAATTTCTACACACCTATACAATGATCGTGTGGATGATCCATATCATCCATTGTGATGATCCATATCATCCATTGTATATATCGAGAAGAGATTAAAAATATAATAAAAAATTAAAAGATATAAGGGTTGAAACTTGCCTGATCAAGCTCTCTTAGAATTTCTTCTCCCTTTTTCTTTAGGGCATTTTTTTTTCTTATATCAATGAGCACATCCTCCCTTATCTTAAATTTAAATTTTTTTATGACATTTGATTAAAAAAAATAAAAATTATGATTACTACTTTAAAAATTGATCCCTAAATTTTTCTTTCAATTAAGAATGTCTATACCAACTCAACTATTGATTTGTTTTATTTTTATTTAAAAATAAATATTTAAATATTTATTTTAATTTTTTTAATACACCAAAATTTAGAATTGTTACACATACCCATTTATAAATAAATATAATAGGATTGACTCATATCTGACCTAGACCCGCTCATATAATAGAAGGACATTAGTTTAAAATTTGGACCCATACACATTTAGTAAATGGGTAGGTTTGATTTTGACTAAACTCACCCCTAAATCAGGCCATTTACAGCCCTAATTGGATTGGATTCAGTATGTTCATTTGACAACCGTACCAACGGCCTGGATCAAGAACACCTTAGGATAATGTTAATATCCTCCAGTCAAGTATCATGTAAATTCTTATTTATTTTAGGAATTTATGGTCGACAACATGAGTACATGGACAACAGTATACCCCAAAGGTAGTCTATACGGGCGGGGCCTAAGTTACAGTTATTTCAGACCCTTTGGACTATTGGGCCATGGCCCCAAAATCTTGTCAATTGGAAAATTCTAAGGAGGTTTCCTTTGGCTGCTTGCAAATAGACGGTTAAAGAGAATGAAATTCAGCAATAATCCACACCATTCAGACTTTTTGTTACATTATATATTTCTTTATACGGGTAGCCATGCTGTGGGCCCACCATGACGTGGGCCACAACCATTTGATACATCTCAGATTGAAAACGTGGTGCAGACATGATTTATTCGACAAAAAGAGCTTCCATAAGGTGACGAAAAATGAGTTTCGCTGAATCGCGCCTGTACAGCCATCTCTACATTTACACGCTGGTGTATGACGCGGTACTCGAGCAGTATATTAGATAGACAATGGCACATGTGGCACATTTGCTCATGTGGAGTGCCTTACAGGCATGGCGTAAGAGAAGATGAATGAGATGAATGGTGGTACCTGTGACATATTAATATATGTGGGGTACAAGAGAAGATGATGATGTTACATTGATACGAACTTTCTAGGCCCAATTGAAGAGAAAAGCTCAGCCCATGAATTAGGTCCAAGCGAAGAAATCTAGCTCGTTATTTTCAGCCCAAGTGCATTTATAATACATATCTTTAGAACTATGTTGCATGCATAGATAATAAAAGAATTTGAAATTAAAGTATGTTGAAAGTTATTTTATTTTGTGTTGAAAATTGTTCTATACATTGGAACATATAGTTGTTATTAATGTATTTATGAAAGGTTGTAATTAGTCTATACAAAAAAAAAAAAAAAAAAAAAAAAAAAAAAGGTCTAATTTTTTTGTTATAAAATGCATATATATTATTTCCTGCAAATTACCAACAGAAAAGAGAATTAAGTGAGTCTTCCGAGTGAGTCCAACTCATACCGGTAAAGTGATTCCTAATTCTTGGGCAATAGTTACAGATAGTTTCAATTCTGACAAATTTGTTGCTTGTGACTTTTTAGCACTTCTAGTTAATTAATGAATTTTATAGTTTTTATGATAATTCATTATTAAGGCTATTTTCATCTTACAAAATTTTATTTCATTGTAAGTTTCTAAAAAATTATGAAAATTCTTAAAGTACTAATTGCCTAAAACTGACAATTTTTTGAACAATTTCAAATGTAATAAAATCAAACACATTTGAGTTTGAATTTTATTTTTATTTTAACTAGACTCACCAATGTTCATTTTAGCTTTTGAATTACCTCAATCGATGTTGTTTTGAAGAAGATATACTATTATATGTTCAGCATATTTAAGTTATCTATTACAACCCATTGCGACAACACCGGGCTGCATCACACATGTAGCACATTTGCATATATGGGACGCTTTACACATATGAGGTACATGAAAAGATAGACGATGACATAAATGTGATACGATGGTATATGTGGGGCATAATTAAATATGCATAATGGCTCATTTGGTTCATTGACACGTGGCATGTGTAAGGTGATTAAAGATCGATGGTGTCATGTTTGGGGTTAACCCTCAATAAACCCATTTTAATTCCATTGTAGAATAATGCCTTTCCTAATGGTGGAGGTTAGAAAATAAATTTGTTAAATTTCCAATAAAATTAAATGTAAAAAAATGGTATTTCTCATAAACTCCCACAAAGAAAGGCCTGACAAACGATGAAAAGGTTTCATGGAAAATAAAGTTTTATTTCTTTTACTTTCCATGAATCTAAATATGTTGTTTTTGTTTTTCAATATTATTATTATTATTATTAAAATCTTTATTTTCAAATTTTCAAATATGTTAGAAAAAAAAAAAATTATAAAAAATTTACTCAAAAATGAAAAGTAATCACACACTGCATAGGCATTGAAGATAGATTATAACATGTGTCACATTGTCTCACATGTGGGACATTGGCACATGTTGGAGCTTATAGATGTATGGTTGCACGTCTCATGTTTGGTACATGTGGAGTACTTAAAAATAGATTGTGACACATGAGATGATAAAAATAGAGTGCCACATCTTGCACATGTGGCATGTTTGAGGATTTGTCAAGTTGACAAACTTAACGATGGGTGCTTGTGTATGTTATTCATTTGGTACATTGGCACATGTGAGGTACTTAAATATGTCTGGTGGCAAATGTTGCATATGTCACACATTAACACACGTTGTTCACACATGTAAAGTGCTTAAAGAGGAATGGATAGAGTATTTGAAGATGAGGGTAGCACATGTTACACATGGCACATTAAGGTGTATGGTACATTGAAACTTAAGCTACTAAAAGGTGATGGCATATGTGCAATTATGGCATTTTGAGATTTAAGATTGATGGGGGTACATAATACATGTAGCACATTGGCATATGCGGGGGCACTTGAAGATAGATGATCGCATGTACCAAGCATTTAGAATATGGGTGGTGGCATATGACGATGTGGTGAGGCACTTTATAAAAATATGGTCTTTTTTTTTGCCTAATTTCTTACAAATGGCATTTCTTAAATACGGCGAAGAAATGAAAAATTGTCATTTTTTAGGAAATAAGAGGTGTATTAAAATGATGTTTTCAAACAATATTTATAACAACAAACAGTGGAAAACATTAAATTTTATAAAAATGATGTTACTTCAATTTATATTTTTAATTAATTCAAATAGATACATAAGAATGACATAAGTTTGTATAAACATCAGTCAAGGGATGCTGCCTCAAAATGAATTCTACAAACCGAAATTCCACGGGAACCTAATGGTGATTGCGTCCTTTGCTAGTGGAATTATTGTCCTACTCATAATCATAAGTGCATGTGGGACCATGCCTTGGATATCCAAATCTTAGATCTGACTATATCCACACTGATCTTTGCCTTTTATCTGCTGGCTACTTTTCATTGAATGTGGGCCGTGTGTTTTACTTTCACGTTAGCAATCATGGATGCATGGTATTGCATGTACAGTATCATGTGAGTCCCAGACTAAATGCTTGCCAATGTGGACTTATAAATACAAGAGTTATTGTAAATGTCTTTCTTGATTCATATTTTTCAGAATAAAAAATTTGTCATTTTGTCCCAATACAAACATTTTTTTAAAAAAAAATTATAATTTGAGTGAGATCTCAAACACTTGTAATATAGGCCTCACCATGAGCAAATGATCCGACTGTCCAATAATGAGCCATCCATGGCATTTGATCTAAGCAGCTCAAAACATGTAATCTATTCATGTTTACAGAGGGCAAAATGAAAATTTTCTCACTATAAAATCAAGGGTAAAAGAGTTATTTCATAGTCAATAGCCTCTTTAATAGTCAAATCTAAATTATACCTTAGATATTTTATTACTATATATATGGAAAGGAATGGGTTATTTGACAATACCGAAACAGGAGTTGCTAATTTGGTGTATAGCAAAATTAAAAGGTGTATGTCAAAAACTTAGAATATAACAAAAAAGAATTTTCAATGTACACCGTTCTCCCTTTTGGCTATAGGCAAAATTATTTTTTTTATATAAAAAAAAAAAAAAAAAAAAACCCTCCTTTTAGTATTATCAAATAAGTATTATTCTTTTTATATCCAATTAAAAAACACCATGTGATTAATTCCCTTAAGGTTACTGTTATATTGATCACTGACCATATGAAATGATACTTTTATCTTTCACTTTGTAAAAATGAAAGAGAATTTCATTTTGGGCAAGATCCAAACCACTTAGTCATGTGGGCCACAACATGAACACCCAATCCAAACCGCTCCAATGGTGGGCCATCATAGAATTTGATCTAGACCACCTAAATGGTATATCAAAACTATCCATATACAATCTATATAACTCCTTTATGTTTGCATTGGTGCAGAATGGAAATTTCTATCTACAAGTTAAAGTTGAAAGTGTTATTTTATGTGGTTAACATCAAAATTTAATAGTATATGAAAGATAGGCAGGTTTATTTGGCCACACTGAGAGGGTGTTATTTGGAGTATGGCAAAAAGGGTGAATGCTACACATCAAAAACTAATATATATATATATATATATATATATAACTACGTAGAAGTAGCAAAGCGAGAAGATATTCCGTTTTGGGCTTTCTTTCGTTACTTTTGTTTGACCACATCCACAGGAAATGGATTCGACATAGGAAGACGCACAAGGCTTGATACGTCTCTTTCGTCATTATGAATAGTACGGGGGTGATCCTAACCGTCACGGGCTGTAAATGGATGGACCGGATAATCCAAAAGAGAGAAGAGTTTCCATTTTGGTCTTTCTTTCGTACGCTTGTGACCATAGGAAATGGATTCGACATAGGAAGGTGCACAGCCCTTGCTACGTCTCTTTCGTCATTATGGATAGTATGCGGGTGATCCAAACAGTCCTGGCTGTCAATGTATGGGCCAAGCCAGGCCAAAAAGTCTCCAAGCCCAGATCGCATCATAAATTCTGGTTCGTTGATGCCATAACAAACAGGCCCAAGCCCGACTCCCGACTCATGACGATCATGCACGCCCTACCCACAGCCAGCCTAACTCCTTTTAAAAAGATCTGGATTGTTCATTAGATAATGCCCCATCATGAATGACATCATAACAAAAGTTCCCAGGTGCAGAACACAGCAATTGGCTGGATAGACCCAAAATCCTGATGGGCTAGCCAGGTCATTGTCAGACCTAACTATCAACAGTATCTAATGCTCTGCATGCACCATTGCTGGCCATCCAAGCTCGCGACATTTACAAGCAAAGCCATTGCATTGACATCTCAATTCCAAACATGCACGCGCACAAAAAAAAAAAAGTTGTTGAAAATTACAGGAGCTTTAAACAAAACAGAACAATGGCGAACTTCAATTGCTTCATCAAGTACCATACAAATAAGAATGCAATATACATCGTTACACCATTCTCCTTTAATGGGGGCGATGGTCATTTCTCTTCCTTTTAACCGTCCTCGCTTACACATGGGCATGGAGGAATCCCCGATAACTTCTAACGCTGTTTTCACCACCATACTTCAGCGAACATAGACGACCATCCCCACCACCTTCCTAGTCTTCTCATAGGACTATCATTTTTTTCCTGAGTCACGGAATGTGGATCTCATCCAATCTCATTGAGGTATCTTTCAGCTATTGCAGCATGAACCGCAGCCCCTGTTGGTAGAACGTCTTCATCAATCATGAAATAAGGAGAATGGCCAGTGTGAATTGACCCCAACTCCTCGTTCCTCACACCAATGTAAAAGAAGGCTGCAGGAACAACCTCCGAGTAGAAGGAGAAGTCTTCAGCACCCATCATTGGAGGCACCACCCTGAAGTTCTCAGGGCCCACCAAATCAACAGCCACCTTCTTCACATGCTCATACATCTCCTCGTCGTTCACTGTGGGTGGGTATATATGATGCTCCTTCTCAAAGAAATTAACTGTCGCTGTGCATCTGTACACACTGGCTTGTTCTACAATGACCTGTTAATAGAAGCACAAGCTAAAGATTATTAGCACCAAAAGGATATCATGGTTAATGCATATAGCTTGTTTGCATTGGGGTAGAATCCCAACTTTGGATTTTTACCCAAAGATGTTTGAATCTAAAAAACAGCCCTTTGGTTTGTCGAGTAAGTCCTGGGCAGTAGTTGCCGGAGATGCATTAAAAAAGAACCCTTTTCAAATCTCTTTTGAATTGTATTATCATATCTCATCTGACAAGAAGGTTGGTGGCAATCCTATTGGGTTCTATTGGAGCCAACTCCAGCCAAACAAATCTTAACATTGCATTCTGCTACAAACCTCCTCTATCCGTTGCAGGAGTTGGTAGAAGCTTGCGTTGGAGAAAGCCCGGAAGGTGCCTCCAATTACAACGGATTCGGGAATCATGTCTAGATTATCACCTCCATTAAATGAAGCCACTGAAACGACCTGAAATGGATGAATGGCAGGTGAGAAACAAAAACAGCAATATTGATATAAAACCAGTTTGCATGATATCCTATCGAGAAAGTAATTTATTTACACTGACATAGGTTACAAAATATGGCATACAAATGAAACACTTGTGTTGAGCTTCAAGCTAAAGGGATTTAGTGATTGTACAGTTACAGATTTGTTTGAAAGCACTTTAAAATTGAATTACAATGAAGAGTTCAACAGTGAGGCAATGACCAAATTGTAATTATCTTCCTTTGTTTAATGCCAAGGAAGTGGCCCTCAAACTGCAGCTAAGAGGTAGCAATGGGCTGGGCAGCTCCAGCCTGACCCAGACGACCAGACCTGTTGGGTCAGGGCCTAGGGGCCCTAGACTTTGACCAATGGCTGTGTGCAAGCTTGAAAGTTAAGCCCAGTGCCTGGATCTGGCTGGGCCCAGACCAATGATAAATGGCCCGATTTAGTATCGAGGGGACCACCGTTATACAGAAAGGTTGGACAACTAAAGACGCTTGTTAGCAGTTCAAATTCCATGTATATGTATAGTTTAAAGAATCTTGTCAGATCCGAGGATCCCACACACAGCACGTGCGCACACCCAAACACGAGCATGCACGCACGACAAAGCTGGCTTTGGCCCAACCCAGCCCTATAGGGCCATGGTTAAGGGGACTTTCATGACCCTAGCCGGGCCCATTACCACTCCTAATTGTAGTTACTTTCCTTTACAATTCCAACTTGAAAGTAACATAATTGTGACTCAGATACTTTCATAACCCACCTTTTCCATTACACTTTTGCTCATTTCCACTTTATTCAATCAATTATTGCAATTCAATTCAATAGTGTATTGAAATGCCAATGCTTGCTGGGAGCAAGACTAAAGCTGAAGATGATGAACTCAGAAGTTTATTCAAATTTAGCCACAGGGATGGGTCCAAAGCTTAGATGCACAATAGGTCACGCCGATACAGGAATGGGTATGCAGTGCACTGCAGTGTGTCATGTGCTAGTGGCAGATCGCGCGGTTCACTCCAACACATACAAAATTATATAATATATATTTTTGATATATGAATTAATATTGTAATTTATATGTAAGTGATGAATATCATGCATAATATTATACATATGCATGCGATTGCATAAATAGAAGTATAGAACCCTATGTTCTCAATATAGATTTACATTACAATTTAATCTACACTAGGAGTATAGAACTTAGGATAGGTAGAAGAGCGATCCAGATTGCAAATGACCCATAACCCAGATTGCACAACTTGGAGTGGGAAACATTGGGGGGTGGAAATTTAGGTAATAGTGGGATGAACCTCATTCACGAATTATATGCCTTGTAACCTTCAAAATTCAATTTGTGCACAAAAAAGGATTTTCCTGGCAAGCAGATATCAACATAAGCCATGCACAGATGAATCACAAGCATTCAAAGGCACTAGTGTGACATTTAAATTATTAGGAATTAATTAGGCTGAATGGGGCACAAATGAAACTTGTGATATTACGATGCATGAGTCCAAAGAATGGGTCACTGTAATGACGGCAGTTTAGAGTGACCATCCCAGTTTCACAAACGTAGTCGATTTCTCAAGAGCAGACATGTCTTTTTCATGCTCCAACTCAAATGGAACTATAATGACATGCATGCCCTTGAGAAATAGACATAATGGAAATGGATCAACAGCTTAGGCTGCCAAAAGGTGGGTCCCATGTGTAACATCGCTGAGTCAAACAAAAAACATATACCGATCTAGCATCATATAATACACACCTAAAGGAGAACTTCCAACATAATAAGAAAGAGGGATATTTATGAAAGAAGCACCTGTGAGTCCATTGGATTTGCTTCACGAGACACGATGTTCTGTAAACTGATTACTGCAGCAGAAGCAGCCAAAATAGGGTCAACAGAACGGTGTGGATTCCCAGCACGGCCCTCTTTTCCACCTATCACCGCTTGGAAGAAGCCACATCCAGCGAGCAAGGGACCAGGCCTAGACCCGATGAATGAAGTAGGATGTTCATGTGATACATGAACAGCGAATATAGCCTCTACATTCTCCAGAGCACCATCTTCAATCATTCTCTGAGCACCTACCCCAGCTTCCTCTGCTGGCTGAAAAAGAAGTATAACAGTTCCCTGCCATAACAACAAGCATCAGAAGTCAGAAACAGGCAACTCTTGCAAGAAAAATATGTTATTTTTCTTTGCATATATGCTACAGGTAGACCATTGTGTTCTAGGATCAAGGGTGTGTTTTGACTTTTGGAGAAATGCAGATGGAGAATATGTTCAAGTAAAATGCTCAATGATATCTGTTAAGCACAGATTTGGATGTGCCATCCGACCAAACCAGAAATCCAAGATGGATTATTGGGATTCTTGTTGCACTCTCATACAGCACAGTGCCTACTCTTAATTCTCACATGCCAACCTGATACTTGTTATCATCATCTATCCATAGTACAAGATAAGATGCAAAAGGATTTTTCAGTTTAATTCAGGAAAGCGCCACACAGACATTGACAGCATTTGAAGTATGACTATATGCCAAGTGATAGTTATCAATACAGATCTATATGTTGACAGGCAACATCACACCTCACGGTTTTAAGATACAACTCGTCCAAGTCGACTCGGATTCAAGACTACTTGATCCAGTTCGACTTAGACATAGTATTTTTAGCAAAAATATTAGCCCAGTAACCATCATTCCCCAACGAAAAGGAAAACTGCCTTTTGAATCTTACCAGACCAGAATCATACAAGATCCCTATTCACAACCTAGGAATTGATAAGAGAAGTGGCAGATTATTTATTTAACACTTCCTTACGAGATTAGTAGTGCCACTATCGCATCGAAAGCTTGGATAGCTATTCATGAAAGTAACAAGTTAACTCTTTGTCAGTATGTCAGCAATTTGATCCTTGGAAAATACATAAAAACCGCTTGATTTCTTCCATTAGGACCTTTTCTATGTATATAAACATGCAATGACTAGACATATTTCCAAGGCTAGTGAATTAGAAAAGTGGGGATTGAGTGCATGGAAAGCTGGAGGAAGATGTTTGGAAGTTAAGGAGCCAGAGTATTTTCTGGACCCCCTTTTTTGGCTTGATGTCGAATTCGGTAACCAACCTCTAGCTCATGGTTATATCCTTTTAGGCATGTACAGGACAAGAATACGAGGGTTAGCAACTGATCAATAGAGATTCTATGAGAGTAAGTTTCAGATGCCAAGATTCAGTGAATTCATATGATAGGGTGCTTACAGATTTGTTTTTTAAAAAATAAAAATAAATAAATAAAGAATCTAGAGACTCAACAGCATGGGTCTTGGAGAACTCAGGTTTCTGATCATTCTATGGAATGCCTTGGTAAATCTCATCCTCAAATCTGGCGTACACCTAGGTAACCTCTAAAAGAGTAGACACCTAAGGAATGAACATTGCAGTGAAGTGGGTTCCCTTGAGTAGAGCACAGTTCATTTGTGGTCTCGTCAATAAAGCAGAGCATGCCACAGCCTGATTGAGACCATTTTAGCTGCACTCACCGTGTTTGAGATACATGCCTCTTTGCACTTCGCTTAAGTAGCAGGGAGAGCACAAGGGAAAGGCAAAAGTTAAGAAATTGTAAAGATGATCAGCATTCAGTTAACCAGTAGGAACTGCCCTTTAATCCAACTCCCCACTACTTGTGCAGCTCTCCAACCATAGTGATAAAGATGGCCTCCATGGCTTTTCATAGGAGAAGTCCACGAAAGTCATATATCTTTATTTGGAAATTTATGATATTTCCTGCTCTAATTCTCAATCATGAGGCATAAAGATGGAAGAAAGAAAAACAGGAACGTCTCAGATACTAAGGATGCAAGGTGACATGAAAATTGTTATTGTGTAGCAAAATGAAAACAACAGAAATTTGTTAATACATAAACAGTTTACCCAAAAAAAAAAAAAAAGACCACTAGAAGCACGGAAAATGCTTTCATGCCTAAATGTACAAACATCACACAAGGTAGAAAGAATTTAAAAACTTGGTGCCAATCTTATATTATTGCCAACAAAGGCTTGAAATTTTCATGTGCACTGTGCACACCGAAATGATCTGATCCAAAAGTACACAGATCTAGTTGTGGGTAAGTGGGATAATCCTGATGCCTATTCACCACTGTTTCTGATTAGATGTTCTCTAACCTATCTGTTCTTTTAATGAAAGGTACCAAGTTCCTTTATCAAGTAGCATTCATATCTTTTAGGCAGAAAGAGGGGTAAAATATGTAAACATGAATGTTTCACCTTTTCCACGGTTTTCTTCTTTTTGTGAGCTTTTATACTTCTGTGGCCCATTTATAGAGCTCTGTAGGTCCACTGAGCTCTGTGTGACATCCACTCTATCCATCTGATGTGCCAACTCACATCAAAACGTCTGCCTGGACCCATATATGACCAATTTATTGTGTTTTGCCATTATGTTCCATGCACTCCTATAGCCTAAACAAAGCAGCTTATTTAAAGCTTTCTCCTTTCAAATGTTTCTTCCTGAGATTACCCATGACTTGGTCAATTTGGTTTTCCTTCTGTTATTTTCTTCCTGGTAACTATCAAGGGAAGAATCTAGAAGATTGGGAAAAAGTCATTTCCCCCGAGTTCATCCATTTAAAATGCCTATTCATTTGGAGGCTACATATAGCATGAAGAATAAAAAATTCAAATGTAAGTTGAATTTGAGGATTTTTTAGCACTCCAGCCCATCGTGTGCTAATGTATTATGGTTTCTTGTTTCTTGATATAATAAATGGGTTTGATACTAAATTGCCCGTATTCTGTTACATAATTTGGTTCTCTACTTGTACTATCCATAACACTCTATAGCAGCTTGAGATACTATTATTCATTCATCTCTTTGAATACAAGTACAATAAGAAAGCATAAGCATTTAGGAAGGAGGGTAATGAGTTAGGGACTCTTCTCAATATAGGGCGTCAAGTCTGTAGAAAGTGGTTACAAGGGGAGTTCCCAAGTTTAAAGAGGGGGTTCCTTCTCCCTTGGAGATGGTGGGTGAACTTGGTTTTGGAAGGATGTGTGGAGTGGAGGAAGCCCGCTCCAGATGGAATTTTCAGTATTAGCTCGACTATCTACAGAAAGAAATATTACAATAGCTCACTGTTTTTCATTTACAAAACTATTCAAACCTTAAAACAACTAAGAAATAGCAAATATATATATATATATATTAACCAGCTAAAAATAGCACGTTTCGACTTCAAACTCAAAGCTAACCTCTAAAACAATTGAATTTTGCAAAACCATTTGTGTGCCAATAGCCCACAGCATTAGCCAGGACATAGGACTTGTCAATAACTTCCCAACAACAAATTACACCTGTGATTCTGATAACCAGTCACAAGTTATGGCCGTCGGAAGCTATAGTGTGCCTTATCTCTTTTTCTTTTTCTTTTTTCCTTTTCATCTCGGCCCCTACCACCTGATTTCCTTTAATTTTGGTGGTCCATAAGATCGTCCTTTTTACTTGTCCTACATCAAGGCATCAATGGCTTCAAAGGCTAAAGTTTCAAAATGAAGACATTGACCAAATACATGCTCAGCAACTAGCGAAGACAAGCAGAAACGGATACCACCTTTCCTGATAAGAAAGCATAAGCATTTATCTTTTTCCTTTTCTTTTCACAGTAACTTCATGAAATAATGGGAAGTGAGTTGTAGTACAAACCTTTAGAATATGCTCGCGGGTCTTCAATATCTTAGCGGCTCCTATAAGCATTGCTACATGAGCATCATGCCCACATGCATGCATCTTACCAGGAATTTTGCTTTTGTGCTCCCATTCAACAGCTTCCTGCAACCAACATCTCACGAGAGTCATACCTTAGTCATACTTCCATCTTTAATGCAAGTATTTTAGGTTCAAATCAGGGTCCTGTTTAGGGACAAGTTCTGGTTTCCTTCCCAGAGCTTGTTCATTGGGGAAATTTTCAGGGCCTAGAGACAAAAATTCAACATTTGATTGTTGTCTAGTGAATACACTCCTAATTCGTGAATAGGGGAATTTCCTTTAAAAGGGTCAACAACAAGCTTCACGAACTGAGAGGGGCTCTACCACCATATGCAACCAATCACTGAGTTGTCGTCTGTAAGGACCGCACGCTCCCTGAAGGGATGGGAACCTAATTCCAACACACAATAAAACAGCATTTTGACCGAATTTTAAAAAAGAAAGGAGGAAAATAATAATAATAATAATAATAATGCCCATTATAACCGTACGATCGATCGACAACCCACATGGCATCTTGTAATGTGAAAACACCTGTTAAACAACAGCAGGACTCATCTTTTTTTGGTAAAAACACAACCAGTTATTTTCCCATAGGCCCAGTTCGTCCTTTTTTTTTTCCATTTCTTCATTTTTCATATTCCAGAATGGCGTTAGCATCACATAAGCACAACACCCAACAGTCATTATAAGGTAATAACACTACTTTTAAAATCTTGATTTGGATGGTGAACTACGGAAAACAACTTCCAACAAGCTGACTTCTGCACATCCAAACGACCCCTAAATGGCGGTAATTAGATGACTACAGAGGAAACCGTCTTCAAATTGAGATTACATTCCTTTCAATCCCAACTAGAACCTAACATAATCACAATTAGGAGATTCAGCACTCAACATGGCGATCGCCACTTCATATAAATAATTATTCCAATCCAATAGTGCATCCAAACGCGACCTAAATTAAAGATCTTATAGTCTAAAGAAGCACTCCAGTACGCAGTCCAGGGGCAATTTAGTCTTTTTTTTCCTCTTCCGTTTACTGAAAGTAATAAATGGACGGGGATTTTCAACACACCTGAATCGGTAGAGCATCCATATCGGCTCTTATGGCGACGAAGGGCGGCCCACCAGTGCCAATCGAAGCCTTGAGCCCTGTCTCTGCCATTGGAAACCGGTAATTCACGTCCATCCGATCGAGTTCATCCCTGATCAGACGGCTCGTCTCGACTTCCTCATAGGCGAGCTCCGGATTCTCGTGGATCCTCCTCCTCAAGCCCTTCAACCAGTCCACCGTCTCTCGACGCCTGGCGAGTTCGAGGATCGTGTCCGAGTCGTCCTGAGTCCACGATCGGCGAGTCGGAGGCGGAAGCAGGGGCGAACTCACGTTCGTCGCGTTGGACTCTTTAACGACTAGATAGCCGGCGCCGCTGCTGCCTTCTAAGAAAGGACAGTCGAGATCGGAATTGCCTCCGTGGCAATTGACGGTAAATAGAAGGAGAAGGAAGGGGTAGAGTAGAAGAGCCATTTCGAGGAGGGAAGAGAGGAGAGCGATGAAGGGAACAGCGATGGATGGATGGAACAAAAAGAGAGAGACGGATGAAAGGAGGTATAGATGCATCGTTGCGGGCACCTTTACCTCGTGGGATAATGGAGAAGTGTCGCTATCAGGAGAATTGCTGCCATCGCCGTCACGTGGCTATTTGGAGACACGAATACTAGTGGGCCCCACCACTGAATGACAGCCGTCCTTTGCCTATCTGGGACAGAAAATGCTGATGACGATGAGATATGGTCAGCACGGCAGTCAGCATGCTTCTCCTGGTGCAGTACAATATTTTCTGCCAATATAGTCCTTGCGAACCACATCCGTGCCATGAAAATGCAAGTCCCCGTAAAAAGATCACCAGCACCAAAAATCAGGCTCCTAATCTAGTCAGTTAGGCACCGTTATTGTAACCGATGGACAACCAACGGTCCAGAGAGAATATAAGTGTTACTCATCTATTGTGCTAGCAGAGTGATTTTGGCCTTGTCATTTTTATGGTACTGTTTTCCAATAAAGGTGGCATGTTGCAGCAAAGATATGCAGATGATCAAATCTCCCTGATATAGCTTCAAATTGAAGAGGATACCGTACGTATAGGACGTGAATTTACTGTAACAGATATTGCCGGGAGCCCTACAAAAATTACTTATAAGAAAAAACAAGTTTCACATGAGTCTAATCAAAAAGGTTTTCAATTTGACACCATCTTAATCTAAATAATTATTTATAGAGTGCCTTTAATTAAATTTATTAACACCTGAGCCCCCACCGTGATGTTTACATGTAATTCTTCACCCTCTATAAAGCCAGGCCCACAGATCAGCTCCATCCATGGTTGGTATAGACCACATGATAAGCAAATTTGTTTCCCTTGGTGTGAGCTAGCTAAATCGTGGGCTTGATTTTTTGAATTTTCTAACTAAATTTTAATGCAACATCCAATGATTGTTGTAGATTTTATATAAGCATGGGCGAGCGAGTAAAAAACAAGCATTGACATGCTTCACTTGCCTATTTCTTTTAGGGGTTATTTAGCACCATGGATTTGGGGTGATTCAAGGGGATCTGAGGGGATTTCAAATCCCCTAGTTGTTTGCGGCATAAAGTAATTAAGGGTTTTAAATCCATAGTAAGAGTTTGAATTACACCTAAAATCCTTTCAATAGTTGTATGTGTAACATGTGTCATCATATTATTATTCTAATGGGCACATGACTCACTAATGATATCCAAAAATAATTAAATTATCAATTGTATCACTATAATTACTTTAATATGTTGATCAACCCTGTGCAAATATTTTTCATGTAAATCAATGGTTAAAAATTGTTGGTTAGTCACTCTAACAAGATTTTGTGCTTGTGGCCCATCTGAGACTTGAAATTTCATCATTTTAGGGCACAACATATATTTCAGCAGGCTTAATACAATTATTACGCCAAACATTACATATGTCACTAATTAAAGTTGATTTAGTAATTAAATTCAAAGCCCCATAAATATACCATGTATTACTACTTTTGAATTAAAATTGATTCCCAATCCAGAGTATCAAACATAATAGGAGAATTCCAAATCCAAAGGATTCCAAATATATATATATATATATATATATATATATATATATATATATATATATATATATATATATATATATATATATATATATATACATCTTTATCACTTTTCAAGCAGTTGAGAGTAGAATGACTGCCCTAGATTTTTTACCAGGACCACCATGATATATGTGAGATATGCTCCAAACATTAGATGTGTAATTCTACATGGGGCCGGAGTCAAAAGATTGGATCAGTCGATAATTCAAGTGGGCTACACTAAAGGAAACAATTAAGAGAGATGTCCACCTTTGATTTTAGGCCCACTGTTATTATTATATGAAATTCCCTTTAACCATTAGATGTCATACAAAAATTTACTATTAAGCACATCGATGATTCATTCATGCAACAACAAGAGAAATAGTTTAGAGACTAAGGATATGTTTGGTTTTCGAAAATCCTTGTTAATGTCCCTGTAAATAATCAATTATTACAATTACATCTTGTTTGAAAATAGGTTAGTAAATCTACTTCGAAAAATGGTTTTAAATGATTGGCTTAAATTTGTGGGTCCCACCGTGATGTATATGACATGTATGCATCATCCAACTATTTTACCATAACATTGGGAGGCATGAGCCAAAAAATGAGGTAGATCGAAGATTTAAGCAGCTCACACCAAAGCAAATAATAACCCCAAAAAGTTTTTAACAGTGGGTGTTCGATTCCCTTTTTCCTATGATGCGGTCCACTTGAACTTTGGATATACCTTAGTTTTTAGCTCATGCCTTAAATTCAATTGGCATAATAGATAGACAGAGTGGATAAGTCACATACATTACGTGGGCTCCACATATATTTGACAGTATCCTTGATTTCAATGTTGAAAAAAGTACACGTTAAATCAACCTTAAGAAAAGATTTTGTAATTATAGTAAGAAAATAATTGTTATCCATTTGCAAAGTATTTACATAAGATTTAGAAAATCAAACAATCATTTGCATTATTCCAAGCACCATATCAAATTGTACGGATCCACGTGAATTACAAATGAAGCTGTGTATTGGTCCTTGAGTCTAATAGAGGTGACGCACATAATGGTCACGTGGATTTCACATAAACATCATTAGTATAGCCTGTCTTATCCACCAACCCATTCACCTGTGGTCTGGAATCTTAACAAAAGGTACTCTCATAACTACGTAAATGGATTATTGACAACCTATTTGCATGAGAAATGGGCTTCATTCCTCATTTGCACCATCTTCTAGATCACAAGCTAAACATAAGGTCAGTCAAAAACTCTTCAAAAGAGATGACTGCCAATAAAACCTTCGTAGGCCACAAGTTTTCCAACAGGTTAATATCTGAATTTTACCTTCATCTAAGTTAAAATCACCTTATCAAAGGATTGGATAGCACGTAAACATTACAGTGGCCTCAGGAAAGTTTCAATGGTGGGCATCTCATTTCTACAGTTCCATGTGGTGTAGCCTACTTGAATTTTTGATCATTTAATTCAGATGCGCGGCACATTTGTATTTTCAATAGTTTAATATTATTTAACTGACAAGCTAGCATGAGCTGAGCCGATGTAAAAGGGATATCATACAAACAGCAAACACTGCGCCTTGCAGGAAATTTCCGTCGGTTTCAATGTATGCTCATCTGAACAGTGATCACATTGTGCTGATTGGAAAGAATCCAAACGTCAATTCAAGGAGTTATTGGTGATGGCCCACAGATCTTGATTTTTTTCTCCACCTAACAATCTGAACGGTGGTACCGTTGGTAGAAAGGGTATAAGGGAAAATCGTGAAAAAGGAGTCAATTCACTTTTAATTGCGTGTAATTTAAGAATACATGCGTCACACGTGAAAACGAGTAACACGTGATAGATCAGAACGGCACATCAGGCGACCCTAATTTTTCACATTCCATGTCTTAAAAATCAGACGAGTCTGGTCAATAAATGAGCGACACGCCTGCATGGAATTTGGATTTCCGGTCAGTTACGTGTACCTTTTTTCTTTCATTTTGTGCGTATTTGACGCGTCTGAAGATGACGTCAGCCTGATTTTTGGGACATATTACCTACCCATTGGGGGGGTCGACTGATGAGTGGCTACAATTTCACAAACGTGTTGCTTGTTCAAATGGCTGCTACTTAGTATCTACCTCTTCAAACTGTTGGAGAATGCACATTTTTCGAGTAGCCAAAGTCCAAGTTGGACACGGATTCGGGGAAACGGATTGACTACTCCGCCTCTGTGGGCCCCACCAGGATGCATGTGTTTCATTTGTCGTCCGTCTATTTTCTTAGATCACCGTTGTTTCCTCTAGTATAGTCCACCTGATATTTGGATCTGGCTCACGCACGAAAATAAGCTGGCAAAATGGACGGACGGTGTGGATAAAACACATACATTATGGTGGGTCCCACAGAGCTTTTCCCGCACCGACCGGCACCGACTGCTCGGGAGGTGCCGCTGCCGAATACAAGTCCGCGAAGGTGCACTTGTCGGTGATCTGGCCCTTTGAATAACATGGTGTTGCACAGTTGAAATCGCCGACTCACCGTGCATCTGAGCTGTACACGGCGGCCTGATGTTCACTTCATACAAATAAGTTCCATGGCTCGGTGATCTGACCCTTTGACTAGATTGGCCCCGCCTTGGATTTAGATCCCGCACAAGGTTTCATATTCAGGAGTCCAAGACATCCAATCTTTGGTTTTTCTTTTTTTCCGATCGTCAAAACTTTTTTTTTTTTTTTTTAATTCAACCGTCTCCCTATAATCCATTAAGTGAATGGTCTGGATCATCCAATTTGAGAGATGGGAGGCGCACGAATGGTTACCAGACCATGAACCCCATTTGTCAGGGCTGAGCACATCAGACCATTACACAACATTTTTCTGCCGTTGGATGAGTCAGCCACCCTTTTCACAGGAGTGGAGTTGGTGTTACCCTTACTGTGGGGCCACCCTTGATGATGTCTTGTATATCCACGCCTCCATCCGTTTCTCCGGCCTATTTTAATACTACCAAAAATTCAGTAGATATAAATCTAAAGTGGACCATACTGCAGGAAATGGTGCTGTTTGAGTGTCTGTTTCACCATTAAAATTTTCAAAGGGCCCCTTGTAAGGTTTTTGTAATATTTACTTGCCATCTAACTTATTAATAATGTCAAGAACACAGGGGAAAGATAAATATCAACTTATCCAAAACTTTCGCTGATATTTGTACGGTCATTCATTACGTTTTCAGTGGTGTGTACCACCTACTGGATATTCTCAAGGTTTAGAATCGCAGGACACGGATTGCGTCTTACCCTGTTGCATCTGGCCAAGGGTTTGTGCTGTGGTGGTCCCACCGTGACGTATCTATTTAACCACATTTCCCTTGGATCATTTTAAGCCACGAGGATCTTCTCTCATGTCATTTTAGGGCTTGTTTGTTTTATTCAAAGAAATGGTAAATACCCGATAACGGTAATCCCCTCTATTTCACGTGTTTGAAAATTCATAAAAATTTATGCTTTTGAAATTGTTTCGAAAGAGATAACTTTAATTTTTGAACCACATAATAATACATATGATATATCTATTTCATTTATCTGTTTTACTACAATATTTTGAAACATAAGACAACATAAAGTAGATTCAATACTCAAGTGGTCACGTCAAAAGAAACAGTGGCCCCATAAAATTTTTAACAATCAATATTCAATTTCTTTTTTCGTACGACGTGATTCACTTGAGTTTTGAATATGCCTCTTTTTTTTGCCGTTGTTATGAATTCAACTGAAGTAATGAATGAATGATGATAAGCAAAATGCATCATAGTAGGATCCACATATATTTTGTAATATTCTTGATTTGTCAAAAACACAAGTAGCCAAATCAAGTGTGATACATATACATGGGAAAATAATCACCATTTTTTTATACGGTATTTACCATTTCACCCCAAATCAATCAAGCCCTTAAGGTAAGGATAAAAACTAGGTAAATTGGACATTCAAGTAAACCACACCAATGATTATTTTTGCACTTAATGCAATTTCCATTTAATGGTTCAGGCATTTAATGCCACCCAAGTTTATTATATGGTGTGGTCTCGACGCGGATAGCGTCCTATCCATTCGGGCATACTGTAGGGCCCACTGTAATGTAAGTGTTTTATCTACACCGTTTAATGATTTTTTTCAAATAATTTGAATATGTGAACAAAAAAATGAGGCAAGTCCAAGGCTTAAGTGGACCATAAAGTGGGATTGAACGTCCACCATTAAAAACTTCTTGAGAGCTAGAGAAGTTTCGAATGAAGCTGATATTTGTGTTTTGACTTTATCCACATCTACATCACCTTATGAATAGGTTTTATGCTAAAAAAACATCACATTGGCCCTTAGAAAGGTTTCAACAGTGAATGTCATTATAAGTGTAGGTTCCTTTGATGTGGTCCACTTAAGCCTTGGACCTGTCTCATTTTTTGGTTCACATACTAAAATTATCTTAAAAAAAATTATTGAACGGCGTGAATAAAACACTTACATCACGGTGGGCCCCATAGAACCCTGCCCGGACGGATCACTGTCGGGCAGGGGTAGGACGCAATCCGCGTCCGTGTGATCTAAATGATTCAGGCATTTAATGCCACCTAAGTTAATTATTTTGTGTGGTCTACTTGAGCGTTGGATCAATGTAATTTTTATTTATATATATTAAAAGCATTTGAGAAAAGAGATGGACCGCTTGGATAAATAAATACATTACCATGGAAGATATGGGTAGGATGCAATCCGCATCCCGGATTGCATCATTACGTACGATGTGGATGTACGAAAAATACAATAAGGCAGGCCCTTGTTACCCGGGTAATAGCTAATTCGCTCCCCTTCCCACTATATACGGCAGGATAGTTGGTGGATCATGACCGTCGTATTAATAGGCATTGCCCTGTATGCGTCATGGACACTTCAAGGCATGAAAGGATTTTATTTTATTTTATTTGGTACTGCGGAAGGATCATCCAACCATAGGACGCGGATTGCGTCCTACCCACGTCCGACGGTAATCTGTCCAGGCAAGGCTTGTGGGGGCACACCGTGTTGTAAGTTTTTTATTCAGGCCGTTAAAAGATTTTCTCATAAAATTTTAAAACATTATACTAAAAATGAGGCAGCTCAACAGCTCCGGTGGACCACACCAAAGAAGGGTGCACTGATAATGATATTTACCGTTGAAACCTTTCTAAGGGCCAGCGTGGTGTTTTTTTTACCATCCAAGCTATTCATAAGGTCACGTAGACATGGATGAAATGAAAACACAAATATCAACTTGATACGAAACTTCTCCATCTCCCAAGAAGTTTTTAATGGTGGACGTTCAGTTCCCACCTTGTGAACCACTTAAGCCTTGGATCTGCCTCACCTTTTTTGGCTTTATATCTTAAAATGATACGAGAAAAACATTAAACGGCGTGGATAAAACACTTAGGGCCTGTTTGGCCAGTTGCATTGAAAAGGATTAGGTGGGATGGGATTTTAAAAAAAAAAACATAATTATTACCCATGGCAGGGATGGTTAGGGTTCATGGATAAGCTTTAATTTCTGCTTTGTTTGTGATATGGTGATATATTGAGAGGATATACCCATCATCATTTAAAAGTATTGAGAATAACATATATGTGTTATATCTAAACCGTTAATTTGTTTTGTAACCTCATTTTATGGCATGCGCCTAAAAACAAAGCAGGAACAAAACTTATGTGGCCTTAAAGAAGTTTTCAACCGTAAGTATTTAATCTCTGTTGCTTTCTATGGTGGAGTCCACTTGAGATTTAGATCTATGGCCCATGCTAAAATATGATCTCAAAAAATGGGTGGACAGTGTGAATATACCCCACACATCATGGTGGACCTACCCAACTTGTTAACATTTAGGAAAATTGGCACGAGACCCAATACGGATCCATCAAACCTACTTACCAGCGTTTCCGCTCCTCCCAAACACGGAGTGGAATTGGCACAGGACCAGATGCAATTCCATCTCCTCTAAGCCCATCTAATCCAGCCGGCCAAACAGGCCCTTATGTCACATTGGGCTCCACAGAGTGGGCGGAGATAGGACTCCGCCTTCCCAACCATAGGCCATCAAACTGAGGAGCAGCCCTGATCCACCGTCTATCCTGCGATGCGTGGGGAAGAGTGGTTCTACCATATCAGCGATTAGAATTTAGAACGGGAGGATGGGTATAATTTCAGGTCGTGGTGGAGCTACGGTGGGCCCACTCAATGGATGGTGAGGAAATTGCTATCCATATCCGTTTCCTGTCGCCAAGTTGCCTATGTGAGTGGAGTCGAGAAGTCACATCACTGACTTGATCTTTGTGGATGACCTGGAAACCCCAGGCGTGTGGACGGCACACGCCTCTTCTCTACCCGCACCTGATCGATCCGACCTTATTATAATATCATAAGAGTTTCCTTCCACCGTCCACGTGGAAGGGTACACAGAGCATCACGACCGTCCACCTAGCCTGCGCTGCATCAGTTGGCCCATGCTTCAAACACCGCGCTAATAAGACAATTCACATTCAGTTTTCTCGCTCTCGAAATTGCAGCAGTTTTTCATTATTATTATTTTCACACGCTACGAAACGCACTTTTGTCTAAAGGTTGGCATGGGTCCATATATATATATATATATATATATATATATATATATATATATATGCGCTCGAGCTCACGGCTCCATCCCATGCGGTCGAGTTGTGTGGGCTCCACTGTGATTCCTTTCAAACATCTATCACATCAGACAGATGCACCATTCCATCGTGGGCCTAGGTCTCAAAATTCAAGTCAATCCGTGGCTTTTGTGGGCCACACCACTTACAGAAGTGGAAAGGGGCTGTGCACCATTAAAACATTCATAATCATTTTTGGGGCTCACAAAAGATGTAGTTTGCAAAGCCAGCACATCCATTATGTGTGTCCCACTTGTATGAGGGTTCAGACCAAGTTTCAGCAGCATTCAAAACTCAGGTGGGCCCCACCAAGTGATTTTATATGTTTTAACGTGTTTCACATGAGTTTAGATGGTATGGCCCACCTGAGTTCTGTATACGGCTGATTTTTGGGATATCCCATAATTTAAAGGGGTACCCATCAAATGCACGATGTTAATGGTCGACACGCATCACGGTGGGGTCCACACAACTCGACCTCATGGGAGCTTATCGTTAGGTCGAGCGCATATTACCTTTTCTATATATATATATATGTGTGTGTGTGTGTGTGTTACATAATTATTAAATAAATAAGTAAATAAAGCCATAAGTTGAAACCTGCAATTGTAATATCTAACTACTTTTATTTTACCATTTTACCATACATTCATGCATTCAAAGGCTTCAATTTAAATAAGGAGTTTCGGTTGGACTAGATTAAGTAATAACATAACATAATTTTCTTAAATGATGGATAATTACTAGAGATGAAACTATGTTTGAATCACCATGATGCATGTGTTTTATCTACACTATTTTTATATTTCACCAACTCATTATAGTGCTTAAACCCAAAAATGAGACTTATCCAAATTTCAAGTGGACCACACCATAAAAAAATAGCAGTGATTGAACCCTTTTATTACAAAATTTAACGTCCAAGATGAAAGTAAAGCTTAAATAACAACTTGGTTTAAAACTTTTGTAATGGTAGAAAGTTTTTAACAGTAAGCATTCAATCATTATTATTTCTTTTGTTGTGTGGTCCACTCAAGATTAAGATCTTCCTTGGTTTTTTAACTCATGTCCTAAATTGAGTTGATAAAATAAATGAACAATGTAGATTAAAAAAAACATACATCATGGTTGAATTTGCAGGGTACTTTAAGCCATCATCCATAATAATCTTCCAAGCTTGTTTAGGAGAGTGGATTTGGAACCCCCCGGATTGGAAACCCTCTGGATTTGCAACCCACCTCGTGTGTTTGGCACCATGAAGTGTGAATCAACTTTAATCCAAAAGTACTTACACATGGTATATTTACAGGGGTTTGAATTTAGTTAATAAATCAACTTTAATATCTTTAATTAGTGAGATATATAATTTTTGACACAATGGTTGTGACAAGCTCGTTGAAATATATGCTTTGCTTGAAAATAATGAAATTTCAAGTCTCGGATAGGCTGCGAGCACAAGATCATGTCTGAGTGACTAACTAACGATTTTTAATCATTGATTAACATGGACAATGTTTGGACGGTGCTGGACAATGTTTGGACAGTGCTAATTTACATGGACGATGTTTGGACTGTGCTGATCATCATTAGTGGGTTATGTGCCCAATAGAATGATAGTATATTGTGATACACATGTTACACCCGCAACTATTGAAATGATTTTTGGTGTAATCCAAGCTCTCTCCGTGGATTGCAAACCTCCTCAAAGAGGGGATTTGAAAGCCCCTGAATTTGAAACCGCCGGTTACTTTATACTGCCAAACAATCAAGGATTTGAAACCCCATTAAATCTCCTTCAATTCTCTCTAATCTACGTGCCGAACGACCCTTATGGTATGTTTGATTTTTCATATTCAGTGTAAATTACCAATAAATAGTAAATTATTATAATTTTCCCTGTTTGAAAATAAAGTGGTATTCTTGCTTTGAAAAACTGTTCAAAATAATTGACATAAATTTGTAGGCCCCGCCATCATATATACAACATATCTGCGTTGTCCATCCATTACAGTAGAACATTTTAAAACATGAGCCAAAAAATGAAGCAAGTCTAATATTCAAGTGACCCCCATCAAAGTAATAATGCATCCATTTCACCGTAACATTTTAAGGCATGAGCCAAAAATCAAAGCAAACCTAACATTGAAGTAGCCCACACCAAATTAACAATGGCCCCATGAAGTTTGAATGGTGAGTGTTCAATTCTATTTTAACGATAGTATGGCTCACTTCAACTTTGAATCAACCTCAAAATTTTTTTTAGCTCATGCACTAAATTTAGTTAGCATAGCATGATGTATAGACGGTAGAAATAATCCACATACAACATAGTGGGCCCGGTATATTGGGCAGCATCCTCAACTTTCGTTTAAAAAAAAACGTAAGAGGCAAATCCACTACATGGGACGGAACGGTGTGATACAAGACGCATTTACCTTTATTTGAAAAAGATCAGCGTGGGCCATCTTTGACAGCAGCTTATCAATTAGGTGGCAAGTAGTTATTGGATAACGAGCCGTTGTCAAAAAGCCCCATCGTCTGACGGAATCGCCTCAATCATACCTTTCCTGGCTATTTTTGAGAATGGATTACTATCCAATCAAATTCTATCACCTTAAATAAGAACCACTCTTTTAACGTTTTGTGTAATTTTAAACCAATCCCCTTCGAACGTGGGCCCAAGCGATTGTGGGGTCCACTGACGGGTGGATTGATAGGACGGCTCTATCAATCACTGTCCGTACAAAAATTGTCAGCCTCAACTCCACAATCTCCGTACACATGCTTTAATATCAGTATTAGAATTATTTTGATGCTCTGCAACAGTGTGATAGATGATACGCATGCACCTAGAAATTACATATTTGGCATACAATTAATTCAAACTAAAACAAATCATGGGACCAACTCGAGATGTCAACAGAATCAATGATTACATTTATTGGACAGTAGAAACTGAAAATATCCAACAGTCGTATTTTAATAAAACAAGTATCAATGGATCAGAAGCTAGGATTTCTCAAGAAATCTGATTTTTGAACCGTCACTTAATGACGTTGAATGTTACAATATAGACGGTTTGATTTTAATTAATTTATGTAAGGGCATGTAATCTTTCAGTGCCTGAGTATCAAGTTTCATACGCTGCCAGAGTATCAAATAATTCCCTAACCATTGATAATATCTATAAAAGATCCTCGATCACAGGATAAGTGCAGTGTACTCGAGCTTTTAATTCGTGCGAATGGAGTCCATGATTCAGTGATTATCTCGACCACCTTAAAAATCGTAAATCCCAACTAACGGTCCACATTAAAAATCGTAAATCCCAACTAACGCTCTTGGGTCGTTTTTCAGCTGAATATGGATGGGATCTGCATTTTCTTTTCTTAACCGTCTATTTGCATGGAACAGATTGAAGGTTTGAGATCGACCAATCAAGGAAACTTTTGGGCAATGGTTTATCCACGGTGGGTCCAAACAAATCAACGGTGTGATTTACATAAAATGGGCCGTACAGATACAATAATGAAAACCGTAGTTTTTTGCGTGCATCAATGTTCTAGGATAACGTAGTACCTCTACCGTCCACGATCCACCTAGAGTGGGCCCCACTTTGGCAGCTGAAACAGAGATCCCGACAAAATACAGTGGGTCCGTCGCTTTTTAGGTGGACCTTCGCTTTTCCCATTGCAGCACGTGGCTAATTACTTCTGGAAATGTGGGGGTGGATCGAGTACGCCTCCAACTCAGTATAGTTAACGGCGTATAATCAAGGCAGACGTATCTCACCGTCCATCAATACCGAACCAACTGATGGGCCCACTTGAATGGACCACCAGTCAAAATTTGGACCGTAATTTCTGTTCCTAACTTCCTAACCATTCAATTTTATAACTTTCTTTCTGGACCTTTGCTCAAAATTTTCTTGGCCGTCTAAAGATAGATGACTGTTCGGGCAGTTATTTGCCTTGATCTGGTGTGATATTTGGATTTCCGGTCATCCAAGAGAATCTTGGCTGATACCATTTGCAAAAGGGCGTTTTTATGTTTGACGGAGAGTGGATTTTAAACGGTTTGTCAAACCCCTTACCATACAGCGGAGCTGGACGAATGTTCACGCGAGCTGCGTCTAGTACACGTCACACCGAGCCAAAGGTCCATGGGGCCCACATAGGTGTCCGTGTGACATCCACTCCGTCCATCAAGTTTCTGCATATCATGCTAGGATGTGGTCCCAAAATTGGGTCAGATCCGAAACTAAAGTGAGCCATGCCACGGAAAACAATGGGGATGGAAACACTCACCACTAAAACCTTCCTAAGGCACACCATTACTTTTATATAACATCCAACGGTTCATAAGGGTTTTCTTTCTTTTTTTTTTTTTTTGTTTTTTTTTATAACTTTTTTTATTTTTACACGTGCACTCACACTTTGATAGAATTTCACCACAATAGGCACTCGAACCCAGGACCTTCCCAAGCATGAGTAATAACCCCATCCAATTTGTTCATGATGTGATAATCACCATAATAGCAAAACTTCTGGAAGCACATTAACGTTTTGACGAGGGCATTCAAGCAAAACTTCTGTAAGCCCAATAACGTTTGGATGAGGGCATTCAATACCTATTGCTCCTCATGGCGTAGCCTAAATAAGTTTTACATGTTAATTTTTGAAATTACATTGTAAAATAATTGAAAAAAAACTAATGGATGGAGTGGATGTCACATGGACATCTCGGTGAACCCCACTGTCTGTGGAAATGGTTAGGTGTGTCAACCCGTACTGCCTTTGGTCCATGTTGCCCTTACCATAAGGCTCACCTTGATATATGTAGTATATGCCTTTCCTTCATCTGTTTTTTCAGCTTATTTTAAAGCTTGGTTTGAAAAAAGGAAAAAAATTTAAATCTCAAGTAGACCAAATTACAAAAAACAGTAGTTGTTAATCACGCATCATTAAAAACTACCTAAAGCCTGTTATAATGTTTCTTTTTATCCAACTTATTGAAAATGCCACATAGACATGCACAAAGGGAAAACACAAGTATCAGCTTGATAAAAACTTTTGTGATCAGGGAGAAATTTTTAATGATGGGCATGATTGAAAAATTTTGTGATTTCCAAGAAGTTTTTAACGATGGGCATTCAACCTCGGTTTAGCGTTCCTCTTGAGATTTGAATATGCTTCATTTTTAGGACAGTGCCTTAAAATACTTTGAAAAAATTGAGGGATGGCATAGATATTTAATAGATGCATTAAGGGGCAACACACACTGACATGTTATCTAGATAACACTAATCCACTCCCTTGGGTTACACCCAGCCACTTCCCTCCCGCAAAAGATGGGTGGCCATTAGAATGTACACAGGGGAAGCAGATTCTGTTATGCCAGGGAACGGATATGTCTGTCAATCCAAGATATGGTGCCATTTTCTTGCCTGTGGGATGCTTGCTCATGAGATATTTCTTTTCTCTGTATGTAGTACGTATCTTTATAAATAATTGTAATACATCTCTCTTTGTATATCATTTCGTCACTTTCCTTCAAATAATCTCTCCCTTACTCTTTCACCATGTGTTACATGTTCATATCTCCACTATCCATTAACTGGGCTACCTCTCATATGGAGTGGATGGGTCCTCTTTCTGTGGTCTAATTTGAGTACTGGTATGCCACCTATGCAGATAGTGTGTGCATGTGTATGGATTTTCACACACTCCTAAAGTATCAATTCACTTCTCAATATCTAATATCGTTTCTTTACCCCAAAAGTCTCATTATTGCTCCTTTTCTTAGTTTTTTAATGTGTGATCCAATACACTACTAAAGTATAGTTCTTTTTCCAATGGTCTATAGGAAAAGCATCCCCCACTATGGCATGAATCCTTTTTTTCTTTTAAGGATCTTTTTGTTTTTTTTTTTGTTTTTAAAGGATTTGTGATGAATGGTTATAGATGGTTAGAAAAAAAGAAGAAGAAGAAAAAAAAAAAGAACAAAAAAGAAGAGGGGCCCATGCGCGCCACACACACACACACATATATAACATTATTCCATTTGTCAATCATCTAATTAATTGCATTTATACTCTAAGAATTTTATAATATATACTTTTACACTCTTAGTTAAAGAGTCAAAAAGAACATTTATTTAAATGAGTAAAAATATCTTTTTACTAAAATTAGCTTAATATTTTGTTTAAAAAAATATTGGTATAACCGGACTGCTTACAGCGTCAATGGGGCAGATTTCACTGAGATAAACACCGTTCATCAGGTGAACTCCTTAATATTTGGACTTGACTGCAAACATCACACTGATTCAAAACTTGGGTGAGCCTCACCAAAGGTTTAGTGTAAATATTCTTAAAACCTGTTGTGGCGCATCTGAGTTTTAGAATGGAGTATTTTTTTAACATCCATTCATCTCGGTGTTTTATGTCAAATGAACGGTTTGGATGGTATGTATAAACTATAGTGGGTTCCACACTCAACTAATAACCGGTGTCCATTCCCAATTCTTCCCTATAGTATGGCTTACTAGAGTTTTGGACTGGGCTAATTTTTCTGGATTCTAGTGTGAACATGAGATAACTCACCTAATGGATGGGATCTCTTGCACATTCTCCTTATGTGTTACTTGGTTAATAGGAGGCACGTTATAACGGCCATAAAAAAATAATAATTTAAATTTGACAGAGAAATTTTGTGCCTCATATCTCTTTCTTATCCAAACTCAATTCTTAATCACTTATCTAATTCTAATCTCATGTATTATCTCTATCCCTAACACATCTCCATTTTATCCCTCTAACTCTCTCCTATTTCCGTTTAATTAAGGAAAGTGTCCTAATAAGGAAAGCTCGGATTTTATATGCAAGTGTTGGTATCATTTGGAGTAAAAGGATGAGACGGGCCATCAGTGTATATGTGGTTAGATATACACCATTCATCCAATGTGTAAATGTAAAATATGTCAAAATCTTGAAAATCTAAATGATCCAATCATACGGTGGGTCACCCTGATCAATCATTTTCCATTCAATTTTAAAATTTAGATGTAAATAAGCATATAAATAGTTCAGATTAACAATCTATAGGCCCCTCTGATTATTAGCCAAGGAGGGTTCAATAATGAAGGTAAATCAATTCATTATGGTTAAATGGACCTTAGACCCTTAATTAAAGTAAATTCTTAAATTTTTCGGCTTATTGCGTATCATCGATCAATTGATCAATCGATTGAAGGTGCCAAATTATGTCCAGCAACCTATATGCCTTAAACAGAATTCCGTCGATTCGAAGTTCGATCGATCGAGGCATCCACAATTGATCTACCATATCGATTGATAGATGTCTGGAAAGAATCCAAGCTTTAATAATCGAATCAAATAAATATATCATGCATGTAAACTTCAATTAAGTAGTTGTTGAAGGTTGTTGCATAGTGGTTGACGATTTATGTTGTTGAATCAAATGTGGAAACCACTATGTGATGTAATTGAATCAAACAATAACACAATTGTATGATTATTAAGATTTTCAAATTCAAAGCCATCAGATCATCTTGTGAATTATTCACTACTAGAATCAAGTGAGTAACCAAACATATCTCATGTTCATAATAATTTAAATGAAATTATTTGAGTAATTGATTGATTGATGTTTTGATTTAATTGATATTGATTTATGAAATTGTTTCACATTTTAATTTACGTTCTCACATTTAATTTTTGAAAAAATGATGGAATCACATACTTACATTCTAAATTAATACAAGTGTTTATGAAATGATGAAATTATACATTACCCATCACATCCACATATTGTATGGTCGATCTTGGGAAGAAATGTCAATTTTGGTAGAGTATTACCAGATGCGGACAATGCACGTACTTATCAAAAGGTGAAAGCCTACCCAACGGGTGGAGACGGGTTGACGATCTCCAACCTAAGTGGGTGGACGATTACTCCATTTGACGCATTCAAACAACATGTGTATACATTTTTGTATTTAGTGTTTTGTACTATTTTAATTGATATATTTATGAACTATGCTGGGTTATTTCACTAAGCTTGTTCAACTCACATTTTTATTAATGAAAAAACCATATAAATGATCCGCTAGCAGATGATGTGGCATAGGAATCGAAAAAAGTCACTAAACCTACACACCACTCATGTGAAATGCGCCCATAATTATCTAAAGATGAATTGGTAGCATTAGACCATTCTTGAATATCTGATTTATTGGCTAGGATAATTTGATTGACGTATAATGCATATTGGCATTAATTGTATGATTTTAAACAATTGCTTACATTTATTTAATTATAAGAAATTGTTTACATTGTGAGACTGGAATAAATATATTTATATTAAGATGCCATAACAAATTAATGATGTTTGAGATTTATGTTATTTGAACGGTCATGAAGATTTATATATGTCTTGTTGATTGATGCTAAGTGTTATATATGCATGATTGAAATTCGACAAACTTGAGTGGAACTTATAATGAACGTAGTTCTCACTTTTAATTAAACTGCCCAACAAATGAAGTTAGTATACTTTGTATATGAGTTACAAACTGAAACTTGGGTCTAAGGGTGCACACTTTGTACTTGAATCATGCTATCGTACACTTATGCATAATCAGCTATCCTTGTTCATGAAAGAGGAAAATTTACAAAGACTGTTACGCCTCAAACCTGAAAATCGGATTCACATGAATCCCGATTGCCGAATCCAGTGCCGACAGCCTCCGTAGTGCCCCATTCTCAGCTCCTGACAATCAAATGTCAGATTCCGATCCTGGGATCCTATAAGGAGGATTTTTAGAATGATTTTTTTTATATAATGGAGCATAACCACAAGCATAACCAAGTCACAAAACAACATCACCACATATCTACTATATCAAAAATTTTAAGTATAATGCGGAAAGAGAAATATAAAGTGATCAAAAAGTTCTAAAAGGTCCTGATACGCGCTCCTGTCTCAGCGCTACTGTTGTCCAACGCTACCTGCACGCAACTATCGTGCATAAGCTTACAAAAGCTTATAGGGTGGTGTAAGTGTGTGCGCAAGAAAAACTCCGAGTGTACAATATCAGGTAATGCGGAAGTATGCGGTAAGTCCATAAATAAAATCAACCATACCAAGGCTATGTAATGCAAGGCATGAATGCTATTGGTCATACCAAGGTCATGCGATGCGAGATATGAATGTTATCGGCCACACCGATGCAATGCAAGGCCTATATAGCCGAATGTCATATGCGAAATGCAATCTAAGCAATTCGATACTCATCAAGTACATATATATCAGTACAGTTCCTCTCTGGATATCACCGGGGTCTAATACACTTCGCAGTGACTGTCACCTCCCTAGCTGCACAGTCAAGCAAGCGGAATAGACCTCAATATTCGCCTGACCAGTAGTCTGTCAATACCTACCCGGCTCGTCGATAGCGGACTCATTTGCGAGCTAGTCAAACTCAGCCTAGCTTATAGCCCCCTCACTCAGGCGGATAAGGCCACACCCCCTTCCAACCGACCACGACACAGTGGGAGACGCGGCCTACTGGTATTCGGCACTCGGGCGCTCGTGTATCCACTCGGTCTAGACGTTGGAGCATCTCCTGGTACCAAAAAGGTACTGGGACTTTCACCCAAGGACATCCTAAGTGCCCACAGTGCTAGAACCAAGTATTTTCGGTATCCGATACAGCCATCCACGATGTACCTGTGGAGTCACGGCCCTGATATCACTAGGACGTGTAGTGATCAAATTACACATATGCGAGATGCATGAATCACGCCGTCAAATCATGCAGAAATTCAGCGCGTACTGCGCGATCATGTGGGGCACTCCATCTCATAACGGGTCCCATAAGTGGTCTACCAAATGGCATATGCAATAATCAGTCACTACTCAATCCAAGCATACATATGATGCGTATGGGCATGAGTCATGGGATTATATTAAGCATGTTATAAAGCGATGAATAGTAACGAGTATGGGCCTGTCAATGGGCCCTAAGGAGAGTTACAATGCGGACATTTAACCAACATTGTACATACAATGTGGACGTCAAACCAACATTGTTCCCTAAGCACGACCCGCCATAAATATCATTACGTGAACCATGGGAAGTCACACATTGCAATGGACCCTAAGGTCATCCCGTTGGGCCTCGACCCATGGGCTTTAGATACATCAAATGGGCCGAATCATATGGGCCTTACATTCATCAAATGAGCTGCGTTAATGGGCCTCATCAATGAGCCTTATGTACATTGCAATGGTCCATGATCCATGGGCCTTGAAATACATCAAAGTGGGCCTCACAACTTGGGCCTTAAATATATCAGATGGGCCTACACACATGAGCTTTAAATATATCAAATGGGTCACTCCATTTGTGCCCCATGCACATCAAATGGGCTTAATCCCATGGGCTTTATATGTGAATAAATGGGCCGGATCCCATGGGCATTGCATATGTCAAATGGGCCCAAACTCATGGGCCTTATGTATGCCAAATGGACTTAATCTCATAGGCCTTATGCATGCCAAATGGGCTTAATCCCATAGGCCTTATGTGTGCACCAAGGTGGGCCTTAACAAATGGTTACAAACAGGCCAACATGGGCCCTATACGCATACCAAGGTGGGCCCTACTAGCACTATAGATCTGACTCATTTTTAACTCGGCCATAATAAGAGTTTATAAAATGAATGGATGATTTGGATGCAACATATGCATCATGGTGGGGTCCACATAGACGGCCACCAATTGAATGGACGGTTGGGATATAATACAACATTAAGGGTGAGGGCCCACTGACCGTCCAGCAGCCAAGAAGTGGCTGGACGGTATGAGACAACACATGCATTGCAGTGGGCTCCACCGTCCGGGCGGACGGTGGAACCAAGGCACATGGATCACTGTGGGTCCCATGTGGGGTCCACCATAATGTATATTTGCGATCCGACCCGTCCATAGGATCACACGGACATGAATGAGAGGAAAGCAAAAATACCATCTTGATCTGAAACTTTTGTGGCCCATAAAAAGGATTTCATCGGTAGACACTCAATCACACTATTTCCTATGATGTGGGCCACCTGGGTCTTGGATTTGACTGAAAATTTGAGGGGGCCTACTTCAATGAGTGGCCCATCTCACGAACGGGCTAGATGACAAATAAACATCAAGTGGGGCCCACGGCTGGAGCCGTGGGCTGGCTGGCGTCCGCCCGCCAGCCGCTAGCACGGCCAGCTCTAACATAGCAGCAATTGCTGCTATAATATATATTTTTTAAAAAATTTTCTAAGACCCATTTTTCTGAGATTTTTCACGTGTACGGCCCACCCCAAGTAAATTCACTCCGTCCATTGTATTTCCAAGACTAAAACAGATCTATCAAGACTAATATCGTCCCCTTTTCAACATGTAAAAATAATTCTAGATAGATTTCAATGGTAATGGTACAGTTTTTGATGTTATGGCCCACCAGATACTTTGATCAACCTCATTTTTCGGCTCAACGCCTAAAATGAGTCAGGGAGTGAGGTGGATGGCTTGGATTAGATGCGTGTATCAAGGTGGGTCCCGCACAAGCGGTCCATTCCAAAGGCTTTGAAGGAAGCCAATGTTTGTGTTTTCCTTTTTGACGTCCAGCGTCCAGGGGACGCTGGACGGTTGGGTGTGCACTAGCATTGAGGTGGGTCCCGCTTATGTGGGCCACCAATTGATGGATGGAGAGGATATAACACATATAGAGTGGGCCCCACCCTTAGACGTCTTGGGTAAAGTACTTCATGGTGGGGCCTATTCAAGTGGGCCACACGGCCACATCAATACACAAAGAAAATAATGAAAAGGAGAAGGAGAAAGAGATAGAAGGAGAGTGGGACACGCGTGATGGAGAGACCCTGGCACTATGGGCCCTCCCTTGCATTCAATTGTACATCGAGTGGGCCCTAATACAAGTGGACCCACCAATTCAAAGATCAACGGTGGAGATATTTCTCCACTAAAAATGGATAGTCTAGATGACCTCTTTAATGCAAGGAAAGTAAACATCATGATGGGGTCTATGGAGAATGGCCCCATCATGGAATGATTTGATGATCAAGATGGGTCATCGGCCACCTCTTAGGGTCCCAAGTGAGATCCAAACCATTGATCGGTTGGCCTCATTTGGCCCACCTTAAAAATAAGTAAACTACTCTATAGAAGCACCCACCTATCGATCTTCTCGGTTCGTTGGATAGCCTATCTCCTTACGCTTTACTTTGATGGTGGAAGATAGAAGATGGATGGCTAGGATGAGAGATTTGGGATGGAAAGTGGGCCACTAAAATCACTTCTTTCTCATGGAAGAGAGCTTGGACGTGAGCTCTCTCTTCCTTGCTTGGAAATTGAGATGAGAAATGAGAGAGAGAGGTGAGATGGGATGTAAGAAGAGATGAAAGATGAGTGATGGATATGAGTGATGGGTGAGGTGATAGTGTACTTGACATGAGAGTTGACTTGGTGGTTGCTTGGTTTGTGGAGAAAGAAAGTATGGTTGCTTGTACTTAATATAAAGTGATTGATGGGTGATTGATTGATGTGATTGATGAGACACATTGTAGAGATTCTCTTGAGATTTGCAACACGCGGTGTTTTTTCTCAAACTGAACGCGGGTTTGCATCTCATCGTCAGGGTATCGGATCGGTGCGTGAGTTGCGGCGTTGGAACTGCGGCGACGGTGCGGTCGCAATGATACAAGTCTTGGATTAAGCCGACTCAAGTGTATAGGATACGACTTACGGTCGTGCGCAACGTCAACTACAGGTCGTGGATTGTCGAAATTTGACGAGAAGGATCGCGGGAAGCAACGGAACAGTACGGATTAGGATACGGGTCTTACAAAGACTCCTGAACACATGCACACATGGCCCATGTACAATACTCAGTCAAGCAAAATGCTTAAGAGTAATGACTCGTGGCCAGATGGACTGGGCCTTTCATGGGACACGTGCTACCATGATTTATTTATAAGTGATCTAGGTCATTAATCAAGTGTGAGCATATATATTGGCCTAAAAATCATACTGCCGTCATGCAGGACACAGATATGCTAGACATATATTAGTTCACACTATTAGAATTAGGGAACAACTGACAATCCAGCTCAACATAGATCTATGCCCCACCTGGTGGGTCATGTACGAGGTAATTTTTAAATGGTTATTGCATTGGTGAGAGGAAGAGAGACTTCTTAGACATTAGTAAAGTTATATATATATATATATATATATATATATATATATATATATATATATATATATATATATAAGTTAGACTTTAATAAAGGCATTTTGGTTATTTATACAAAGTTTCTTAAATAACCTTGTGAGCAAATATATAAAAGAAAGTATTATAAAGTTTTGAGGATATAATTCTAATTAGATTATTAGTAGATTAATAACTCTAATTATATCATAAATACATGATTGACTATAAATAAAAAAATAATCAGTTAACAACGAAATGGAAAAAAATCTTCACATAAGAAGCATCATTCTCATGATGTGTGTGTGTGTGGTAATGAGTTGGGCGGGCCGGCTTGACCTTGTTGAGCCGGACCTATATGGCTAGGGCTACGGCCTAGCCCCTTAAACTTGTCTTGGGGGCTAGGTCTAGCTTGAAATATAGACCCAATACCCAAGCCAAGCTAGACTAAGCATGGAGCGGCTCATCGTGCCGGTCTTGACGCAAAGAAGGACGTGAGGTCAAGCACCGTTTTCCTCAAGAGGATAACTATTCCGAATCCACGGAACTTCTCTGGACTCCTCACAGAGACTTCTCGAATCCACGAGGAAAGAAAATAGAAAATAGAAATAATTTTTAATAAATTCAAAATTAATTAATGAATGAATAAAAACGAGTTCACAACCCTTTAAATAAGGGCACCAAGCAATAGGAAAGAAACCAGAATCAAACTATAACTAAAACTCCTAGAATCCGTAACTTACTATTTATAGACAGTCGTGATGTCTACTAGTGCACAAGGTTTTTGGCCAAAAATAGTAAGTATCCTATTTAGCTTCACCAAACCATTCTCCTAATTATTCTAAGCACTTTTTATGTTGGACACAACTCCTAAAGCCCAACAGATGAAGAGTTATAATCAAACCAAAACTTACTATTTATAGTAAAAATGAAAATGAAATAAGGAAATGACTGTCGATCAGGGGGCATTTAGTAAATCTGGGCTACACAACCTGGCGTAGCAAGGTTGGTTGGCTAAAGTAGCTCGTTCTACCCCCAAATCATATATTTTACGTCAAATAACTCATTCCAGATTGCAAGATACACTCGATCTAAGGTCCGACGGTCCGGGTCACTTCTGTCATCGACCGGGCCTTTTCTGATCCATCTTGGCCATGAAACTTTCCGCGACCCGCTCTACATCAGTCCCCTCCACTTGAAAAGAACTCATTTTCTAGTTCTCCTCCTGCTTTGGTTCATAATGCTCGGTCAGGTCTGCGACGTTGAAAGTCTGTGAGATCGCCATGTCATATGGAAGATCAACAATATAAGCGTTGTCATTGATCTTTCGGATGATTGGTACCAGTCCAATCTTTTCATTCTTCAACTTGTTATACGTTTCAGTCGAAAATCTTTCTTTTCGCAGATGGACCATTACTTGATCGCCCACCTCGAACACCTTTTATCGCCGATACTTGTCCACTTGCTCCTTTTACTTTTCGTTCGAGGTATGTAGCTTGGTCTGCACCTCCTCATGAATACCCATAATCCTGTCTATCATATGTTCTACTACAATACTCATGCTTAGGAGCTTGGGCAGAGGGACCAAGTCTAGTGTATGGCGTGGTACTCGTCCGTAAATAACCTGGAATGAGATTTTCCTATCTAGCGGTTCACTATATTGTTGAATGTAAACTCTACTTGAGACAAGGCCAAATTCCACTGCTTTAGTTTTTCTCCTTAAATACATTGAAGGAGGTTTCCCAACGTGTAATTCACAACCTCAGTTTGACCGTCAGTTTGTGGGTGGTAGGCGTTACTGAACTGAAGTCGTGTATCGAATCGAGTCCACAAAGTCCGTCAAAAGTAGCTTATGAACTTCGTGTCACGATCAGAAGTAATATTCTTAAGAACCCCATGTAGCCGCACAATTTCTTTAAAGAATAGATTCGCCACGTGTGTTGCATCGAGAGTCTTCTTGCATGGAATAAAGTACGCTATCTTGGAGAAACGATCTACTACCATGAACACCGAATCCATGCCGCGTTGCGTTCATGGGAGACTAAGCACGAAGTCCATAGATAAATCCTCCCAATGGCCATCATGCACGGGTAACAGGGTATAGAGGCCCGTATTATGAGATTGTGCCTTAGAGGTCTGACAAATATAACAACATTGGACTGCCTTTCCTACATCACGTACTAATTGCGGCCAGTAATACCGTTCTTCTACAAGAGCTTGTGTCTTGTCTCGCCTAAGGTGTCCGCTAAGGCTACCTCCATGTAGCTCTTGGATTATATGTTTCCTTAGCGAACTGTTGGGGATGCACAATTGATTTTTCTTGAAAAAGAACCCGTCTTGCATATATAAGTCACCAAAGTGACTTTCTTAACATCTAACCCATGCGTCCTTGAAGTCATCATCGTCGGCATATATGTCTTTGAGGGACTCGAACCCGACAACTTCATTGCTCATAGTTACTAATAAATTTACACGGTGACTCAGCACATCGGCTACCTTGTTTTGTTGTCTTGACTTATGTTTTAGCACGAACGTGAATTTCTGCAAAAACGAGATTCATCTAGCATGCACACGGTTAATGTTAGCTTAACTATTAATGAATTTGAGACCTTGATGGTCCGTGTAAAGTATGAATTCCCTTTGAATCAAATAATGTCGCTAATGTCACAGTGCATGGACCACCGCGTATAACTCAATCTCGTATGTATACCACTTCTTGCATGCATCGCTAAGTTTCTCACTGTAGAAGGCTACCGGCCTATCTTCTTGAGACAAAACTCCCCCAATTTCGACATATGAGGCATCACATTTGACTTCAAACAGTTTGTCGAAGTTGGGAAGTACAAGAACTGGGGTCGTAGACAATCTGCGCTTGATTTCGGCAAAGCTCCTGTCGGCTTCATCAGTCTACTGAAACTACCCCTTCTTCATACAATCTATGATTGGTGACACAATGGTACTAAAATTTTTGACGAATCGACGATAGAATTTCGTCAGTCCATGAAAACTTCACACTTCGTGAATATTCGTAAGAACTGGCCATTCTCTGATTGCCTTCACCTTTTCCTCATTCACCCGAATACCCATGAATGTTATAATAAAACCCAAGAACAATAAGCTATCAGTTATGAAGCTGCACTTCTTTAAATTGAGATACAGTTTATTTTTAGTGAGCACCTAAAGGACCTTCTTGAGGTGTTTCATATGGGTAGTTTCTTCTTGACTGTATATCAAAATATCATCAAAATAAACCACAACGAACCGCCCAATAAAAGTTTTCAGAACTTAGTTAATCAATCTCATGAATGTGCTAGGCGCATTCGAAAGACCGAAGGGCATGACCATCCATTCGTACAATCCTTCCTTGGTCTTAAAGGCTGTTTTCCACTCATCACCCAGCCGTTTTTAAATCTGATGGTAGCTGCTCTTTAGGTCCAATTTAGAAAATATTTTTGCACCCTATAGCATGTCCAGCATATCGTCCAACTGAGGTATAGGAAACCTGTATTTTATGGTGATTTTGTTGATGACTCGGCTGTCGACACACATGCGCTAACTCTCATCTTTCTTTGGGGTTAATAAAGCTAGTACAACACATGGACTCATACTTTCTGGAATAAGACCCTTACGGATCAACTCTTCTACTTGCCCTTGTAGAATCCCGCACTCAGTCTGACTCATCTGATAATGAGGACGATTGAGTAAAATGGACCCGAGAACAAAGTCAATATGGTGTTGGATATCTCACATAAGGGGTAACCCATCGGGAAAGTCATCGGGCCAGATTTCTTTGAATTTATGTAACAAGGGCCTTAGTCTTTTAAGGATGATGGTAGGCTCGAGTTCTTTCCCTTTTACAATTAGTGCATAAGCATTTTCTATTTCTTTAGAATCTTCCACGAAATCCCATATGGTTAAGAGAAGACGACCCTCCACTTTAGAAGTTTCAGATGGTCCTTCTGGATCCATAGGGGTCAATATGGTCTTCCGACCATCCTTGACAAAGATATATATATTATCTAGCCCTTTATGAGTGGCATCATAGTCAGATTGACAGGGTCGACCAAGTAGTATGTGACATGCTTCCATGTTAACCATATCGCATATTACTTCATTCTTATAATGTTTGCCAATTGAAAAAGATATGGTGCACCATTCAGTTACCTTTATTTTGCTGACCTTCTTAATCTAACCGATTGTATATGGGGAGAGATGACGCTCCGTTTTCAATTTCAATTTCTCCACCATGACCTTGGAGACGATGTTCTCGTTACTGCCACTATCAATAATCACATCACAAACCTTTCGATTCATCGTACACCTAATGCAGAAGATGTTATGCCTCTGTGAATGCACTTCTTTTCTTGGCGCATATAATAGCCGCCTCACGACGAGTGACTCACCGCGATCTTGTTGAACCCAATTTGATTCATCTGCCTCATCTTCGGTGGTATGCTCCTGTACTTTAACATCTGGATCTTCATAGGCATTATCAGTATTTCCATCATTAATGGCGAGGTTCGCTACTTTTCGCTGGGGACAAGTACTTGATAAGTGACCCGGTTAGCCACAATGATAACAATTGTCGGGATTTGGTCGAGCATAAGAGTTCGGGATTCTACTTGGACCAACAACAGTCGATACGCCCCTTTGGGGTCTAGCTTGCCCGCTTCCCGGATTTCGGCTCTCAGACATAGGAGGTTGAGTATGTACTCCTACGGGCTCCTTCCCCTTAGGTTGTGGATCTCCCTCGGGTGGACCTGCCGTAGTGATCCTTACGGTATAATAGGTCCGTGTGTTAGGATGTTTAAATTACGCTTCCGCCTGAGTAGCCAACTTGATCGCATCATTCATTGTCTAAACAGACTGCATCTGGATCCGATCCTGGATCACCATACGCAATCCACTGTAGAATCGGGTGACTTGCTGCAATTCAGTCTCGACCAAATCGTTTCGCGTCGCCAAGCGGTAAAATTCCTATGCGTATTCTCTCACCGACCGACTACATTGTCGACAATTTTGATATTGTTGGAATAATACCTGATCGTAATCGCTAGGGAGGAATCAGACACGTAGCAGTTGCTTCATTCGCTATCATGTGCGGATTAGTGCTTTCATCTGTCTGGTTTGCATGAGTTGCAGTTGTTCCCACTAAGCGGACCTCCTTTCAACTTATAGGCCATAAGCTTGACCTTCTTTACTTCAGGAATGTCCATATAGTCAAAAAATTGCCCAACTTTAGAAAGCTAGTCAAGAAAGTCCTCAATGTGTAGTTGGCCATTGAAGTTAGGAATATCAACCCGCATCTTGAATTCTCGATCTATTCGATTTACTCGATCATCGTCTTACCTGGGGTGTTGGAAAATTATGTCGTCGATCTCCTCCTCATTGGATCCCTCTTCCTCAGGAATGACCCTTGGATGTACTGCCGGTACTATCCTGCAATTAGGGCGATTACGAGTTTCAACAATTGGCGGTGGATGATTACCACCAGGAACACGGAGTTGTCCTAGGATTTCTGCCAAGAGATCTACTATGTGGTCCATGGAAGCCTGCAGCCCTTACATGGCTTACCGATTCTCTTGCATAGCTTGCCTATTCTCTTGTTGCGCTGCTTCGAAAGCTTTCGCCGTTAAAGGTAAATTTCTTGGAGCACCGCCCACGGGATTGTTGCCTGACCCGTCGTTAAAAGCCATCGACCTGAGGAGAAACCTCACTTTGATACCAAATTGATGCAGAGAAGGACATGAGGTCGAGCACCTTCTACCTCAAGAGGATAACTATTTCGAATCCACGGAACTTCTCTAGACTCCTCACAGAGACTTCTCGAATCCAGGAGGAAAGAAAACAGAAAATAGAAATAATTTTCAATAAATTCGAAATTGATTAATGAATGAATAAAAACGAGTTCACAACCCTTTAAATAAGGGCACCAAGCAATAGAAAAGAAATCAGAATCAAACTACAACTAAAACTCCTAGCATCCGCGACTTACTATAAATAGTAAACTTATTATTTATAAACGGTCGCGATGTCTACTAGTGTGTAAGGTTTTCGGCCAAAAATGGTAAGTATCCTATTTGGCTTCACCAGACCGTTCTCCTAATTATTCTAAGCACTCATAAAGCCCAACGGATCAAGAGTTATAATCAAACCAAAACTTATTATTTATAGTAAAAACGAAAATAAAACAGGGAAACGACCGTCGATCAGGGGGTATTTCTCAAATCCGGGCTGCGCAACAGCGTAGAAGGGTTGGTTGGCTAAAGTAGCTCGTTCTACCTCAAAATCATATATTTTACATCAAATAACTCATTTCAGATTACGAAATACGCCCGATCTAAGGTCTGATGGTCCGGATCACTTCTATCGTTGACCGGGCCTTTTCTGATCCATCTTAGCCATGAAACTGTCTGCAACCCGCTCTACATCAGGTCTATACATCAAGTGGGCCACCATCATGACAGTCTTAAGACAATCATTAATAATTCATATTCACCGTAGATGTATAGTTTCAAGACATTGGATAAGAGGTTATGTTTCAATGGTTCAAACCATTTATATATAGGATTGATTGTGTATAGAGGACATCTCAAAACAAAATTTTAAATTGGACTTATTTTAGACCATTGGTCATTTAAATCTTTTCCTCATGAAGCCATGTTTGCAAGCTAGATTAGGGCTATGGTCGGAGCTTAAGGAATTAGGGTTAACTAGGGCCAACCCTGGCCTAGCCCATTGTCAACTGCATTGATATTTAAGGTGTGGTTTCAACATTGCAACCATGCATATATATATATATATATATATATATATATATATATATATATATTATTTTGTAAATAAATTGGAATACATGAATCTGGTACCTAGGTACTACACTTGGTTTTGTAACTTTCGAAAGCATTGACTGCATATCCTTCCAAACATAATGACGAATCTTGTTCTTTGGAATGTCCCCACTTGAGATGTTGGTTTAATGTTTTACTGAGGACATTATTTGAAAGATATCGCTAAAATAATAAATAATTATTTATATATAAGGTTTTGCTGGCATCCCACATTGTAAGACTCATAGCAATTTGATGATAGGGACAAGCGATGAACGAGGCAGATTAGTATATATAAGCAGATAAATGCTCTCCTAGGAATGGGTTTTCTTAGAAATATTATAAAAAAAAAATTGACACATAATGTGAGCACAAAATCTGAATAATTCATCAAATGAGTCACCTAATTTTTTAGCCCGATCCAAAAATCTGCTAGGTTCATCACTTTGCTAGGACTCACTGGATCTTTGAATCAAGCTATAGAATTAGCCTAAACAGTTTCATGAGGTGACTTATTTAGTAGAATACAAAACTAGGTGTTAAAAGTTCTTATAAAGTTCTAAGTTAGTCACTACTTTAAAAAACTTCTTATGTTGATTTTTTTAAATAATTTTGCTAAAAATACAAAACTTACAACATTTGGAAAATCTTGAGATCTCATCATGAAAAGTCATCTATTAGATTTTCAAAATCCAAATGATGGCACCATTCCCAAGTCAATATACCAAAGTTTGAATCTTTTATTGCCAATTGAGAAGAAAAGTAGTACTTTTATCATTCTTGAATTGAGTTACTATGGTGGCAATATTATATTGTACTCAAAAACAGTACAGTGTACAAAGGGGAATAGGCCGATGTAGCAAAAATGCAATCCTGGTGAGGGGCAATCCTCTAGACGTGGAGCCCATTGTCAGGCGATCTATACCATTGAGACAATGGAACACACCAGGATGGAACTGCTGCAAGAACATCGATTGGAAGACACCGACCCTAACGAAACAGGGGCCACAAATGGTCAGCCGAGAAAGAAATATAAGGGTCCAAATTCATGGGTTGGAAATCATAGATGAAAGGGTTCGAGATTTCAGATATTTCATTCATGTACTAGATTCCTCAGCAACTCCTAATTTACACAAGTATATAAAATCATTCCGTCTCCCGCTCTGGTTCTATCCTTAATTAAACTCCCGAAAGCCATGAAACTACTAAATACATAACTTACACGAGTTATAGCACGTGGAACACGAGGGCCATGAGATGCTGACAGTAGGTTTTTGTGTTGGACCACCATGGTGATCAGGTGTAACTCATCAGGGTAAAGATAAAACGAGCCACTCCATGTGAACTTGGTAATTTTGGGAGCAATTTTACATTATTTCATTGGTGTGGGCCATATGAGTTTTTTACCTGGCTTATATTTTATTTGTACGGTCCAAATAATGGTTCACACCTGATGAACGAATCTGATTTTATATATTTTTATAGTGGACCCAGAGAGCTGAGTTGCTACCTAACAAAGGTGGTGGAACCGATTCTGTCCATGGTCAGAACACCACGTGCGTAATGAGCGCTTGGCCACATCATCCGGACGCAAAAAATCTGTAATAATTATTTAGGACTATAGCTCGGCGTCTTTTACTTGCACTCGTCTAGTGGGCCCCACCCCTGAAGAATTCGTACCTGAAATAGTTGGTCACGGGGACTGTCACCCGCACGGCAGCGTATGAAAAACATGAGTCCGTGTAACATCATGTGACTGTGACTCAAAAGTAGCATGTGACAGCGGTTTCACGGTTCTCCATTCTACCACGATGTTTGTGTGATACCCATTCCATCCATCCGTTCCTTTGCCATGAGAGAGACCCAAAACTCAAGTGGGCCGCAGGACCGAGTATTTAACGCTTACTAAACCTTAGTGGGGTAAGGGAGATTTTGGATTATAGTTATTTTTATAGAGTACCGGGTTGATAACTTCCAACCAGTTGAGATCATGTGACATCCAACCCCTTGAATAGGTTGATCCAATATTGAGGACTGCCAAATTAAGAAATCAGTCTCATCTGCTCATTGGATGGACCACAACATAAGAAATAATTTTTAGGCTTTGATAAATTGAAAATTACAAGTGTGGGCCCTTTAAAAAGTGGATGTGGCTGATTTTTTGTTATGGAAATAATCATGATAGGACCAACCTATTAGACGGGTTGGATTTTGCACATACATCATAGGTTGGAAATTATCTACTGCAGTAACTGTAATTTATGATTCAACCAATTGGACTTGAGAGCTACTTTATATTTTTTTCCCTTCATCCACGTGATAAGTACCTTATGGACGGGTTGTTTGGAAGGTTTCAATCATGGATGTCTCCGTCTCCTGTTTCTTGTGATGCGACCACTTTGAATTTTATATCTTGCACTTATTTAAACTCATGTCCTAGAATAAATTAAGGAATTAGATGGACGGAAAGGATGCAAGGAAACATCATAATGGGCTATACAACCTTGTGTTAGGGGTGAGTGGCGTATGACCAAGGGCACGTAGGTGAGACAGCAACAGCTTAGTGGGTAAGGGCCATGTCATGGAAATCACCTCATTGTATGTGATGTATTTACAATGATGTATATCCATGCCATCCATCCAAAAGTTTTGGATGAGGTTAATTTACATTTTTTCTCCCTTCTTCCTAGTCCATGTGACCTTATCAATAAGTTAGAAGATAAATACAAATTAAAGTAGACCTACAGAAGTTTTAAATGATAGGTGTATAATCACCACTAGTTTCATATGGAGCGGCTCTCTTGAGGTTCTGATCTGCCTTAATTTTGAAACCATATCTAAAATGAGTCAACGAAGGGATGAAACGGATGAATATACAAAACACACGTCAAGGTGGGACCCTTGGTATATTGATATGGGTTAGGTGGTGTTGCTAACACTACCCCTGCAGTGGTGCGTTGATGTGTCAATCATCGTGGGGTCTAATGAATGTGATGCATGTGCTTTATATCCCTACCATTTACCTCATTTCAGGTTGTAAACTCAAAATGAAGCTGATGTAAACTTAAAGCAAACCACACCATAAAAAAGAGTAGAGATGGACATCCAATGTTGAAACTTTTTCTAACTCACAATTTTATTTTCCATCAAACAGGTTGATAAGGTAACTTTAACGTGTATCAACAAAAAATAATAATAATAATAATATATATATATATATATAAAAGAGATTAATGCTTATAAAAGAAATTAAAAAATAAATGGACGAAGTGGGTATAAAACAAATACATCAAGGTGGCTCACATCGCCCAACACATCTCACACCATCGTTGGGGCGGTGCTGGCAACCTAATCCGAGTGTTCACCTAAGCGCGCTCTGACGAACTATCAACGCGTGCCGCCGGGGTCTTGCTACAGTTGTAAAGGTGTACAGTGTACTGCATTAACTGCCACGTGTCTCCGGTCTGTCGCACGCATGTGAATTAAGAACGTGGAGTACAACAACAACGATCAGATGCACCGTACCACCAAAGAGTCACGTGTGAAAAACGATCACTGACACTGCCAGACTCCAAGCGGAGGCAGATTTCCTGCAAAAGCTTTTCGCAGAAAGTTCTTACAAAAGGACGGTGGGTGAGGCCCAGTGCGATGTTCGTGAGAAATTCAACCGTCCATCCGTTTTTACGGCTCATTTTAAGACGTGTAGAGGTGAATCCTAAGATAAGTGGGCCACGCAGAGGAAATGACGGGGAATCAGTGTGCACCGTTGAAACAACTTAGCTATAAAAGTTTTGTATTAAGCTTCTTGTGTGTGCGCGTGTTTTCACTTAATTCCAGTGAAAATGATCTTATAAACGGTTTGGATGGCTTATACACATTAAAGTGAAGATATAAAGGTTTTCACCGTAGGAATTTCTTTCCCCAATACCTCAATGGGCTTGGGTGAGGCCGGGTCTCATCTAATCCACTCCCAAGGATGGGGAGGGAACTGGGTACGTCCTGTTTATATGCCATCCAAATCGTCCATAAGGTTAATCTCAATCCCACTGGGTTAAATGAAAACACAAAAATATTTGGATTACCTAAACCTTGTGGCCTCACAAATGTTTCAATGATATGTGTTCAATCTTTATTATTCTCTATTTTATGGTTTATTTAACTTTTAGATTTATCTCAATTTTGGACTCATGTTTAAAAATGAGCTAGAATACTGATGGATTGGGTGGATATTGTTGGTAAAAAGATTTCTTCCTAACCACACACATGACAATATCATAATAAAAATAAAACATAAAAAAGAGGTGAACCACAACCATACTCCTTCAAGAATTTTTTTAAGATTGGGTGTTATAGGTGCAAATTATTCGGTGACTCATCATGTTGAGATTTAGTTGAACTATGTGGTCACGCAAAACATGTTTGAGAGTTGTTCAATTATGCTCATCGATCCCCATCTCAAATAACAACATATGGCCTAATTAAATCCGCCACATTAGATTATCAAGTAATTTCATTCCTACTAATTGTGCTAACTTATCTTTCACTAGATATTTTGCACATTGCTTGATAAGCATCTAACTAAGGGTGCAATTTCAATTGATTGACCCACATCAAATTTTATATTAAATAAAGCTTGAACTGAAAATCTTCCCCTTCACTTTGTAGACTAGAGCCTTCGGCCCATTGAAACTCAACCTTTTAACATAAATAGATGTACATATAAGTTACGGCTAACATATATAATATAAACATAGTATCATTGCCTACATAATGGAACTCTTTGGTGTATAATATTTATAATCAGAATAGTTTATGCATGGAAAATAGGATTTATGATCTATACTAGTTTGGAGTTACATATTGCATGGTTTAATGACTTTTGAATAGTTTTTCTAACCATTTTTTTATTTCTTTAATTTTAATTAGTTATGAGCGATGATCATATATTTTATTTTGCTAGTGGTAGGCAATTACAAGCATTACTCCAATGATGTTATAATTTTATTTGATGATATATTTAATTTCATGTATTACAATATACTACTTGCAAGTGTTAACTTGACTTAACTCAAATTTTGTTAACTGGTATTAAGAAATGAATATCTTGGGTTGAGTAGCTTGGGATGAGACCACGGTTGGGTTAAGCCTCTAGATGACTCTTAATAAGCTTTTGATGTGCTTGGGTTGACCCTCAACTCAACCCAACAAACCCAACCAAGTCATGCGTCCCTACCTAGAGCAAAGAGTGTAGATGAATGGTATTAGGACATGTAACATTTCTAATACATGTATTATATTATACATTAACACATTTATAGTTCTTAAACATGAAAAGACAGCATGTGGTACATTGGCATATGTGATGTATGTGTATGAAATATGATGTCATCGCTTGTACCAAGATAGAGATACGCTTTCCTTCATCTTTGTTCTACTTGTTTAAGAGAGATGCTACTAGAGCTGTACACAAGCAGAGTAAGCTCGGGTACTCGCTCGACTCAACTCATAATAACTCGACTCGTCAGGTGTTTGAGTTGAGTAGGAGTGGATTTTTGCTACTCGTTATGATTTCGAGTAGAGTACGAGCTGGGTAGTACTCGACTCATAAACTCGAATCGGTACTTGAGACTCGTACTCGACCAGGGCCCTATACCTAAAACGAAAGCCCTAAAACCAGGTCGCTTTCACTCTTTTGCCCACCCGCCCAAAACGAAAAAAATACCCTTCCCTAGTTCCCTTTGCTTCCCTCCCTCCCAGCAGCTAGCACCCGTTTAAAAATACCCCCCTCTCTCTCTTTCTCCTCTCATTCCCCTGTCTAGTGCCGTCCGGCCCTGCAGCCTCTCTCTCCCTACACCTCTCTCTCTCTCTCTCTCTCTCTCTCTCTCTCTCTCTCTCTCTCCCTGTCTCCCTGCTGCTTGTCCTTACGGCCTGCCCGGTGCCCCTATCCGATGCTAGTCTCTCTGTCTCGTTCGGTCGTTCCGACATTCCTCTTAAAAAAACCCTCTCTTAAAAAACCCTAACCCGCACGGCCACAGCAACCGTCCGGCAGTCCGTGCCTTGCCCGGTCGCCATTTTCCTTACCCTTCTTCTTCCCTCTCTCTCTCTCAAGCGCTCACATTGCCCTGTCCGGTGGCCACAACGACTGTTCGGTGCCCCTGTCCGTAGCTCGTCCCTGCCCTGCCCTGTCTACAACTCATCCCTGCCGTGCCCGGTGCCCCTGTCCCTGCTACAGGCTGCAGCTCGTCCCTGGCCTGCCTGACATCCCTGTCCTCAACTCGTCCCACCCCTGCACGGTGCCCCTGTCCGTCCATTAGGTAAGAATTGTTATTTTAATTATTATTTTAATTGTATATAAAATAATTATTAGCTGATTTTTGTATTTTCATTTCATCCTAGTGAATTGTTAATGGGTATGATGAAATATGATTACAATAGACGATAGCATGGTGGGATAAGAAGGAAAGTTGAAGCTCGATCCCAAGCGGGCCATCCTCATCCCAAGCTCAACTTAGTCAAATAAGACCTGATAGAATATTTGAAAGGAACGTGTAAGTCAATCCCAGTTGGGGAGGTATTAAAAATTTAAAACCACGTGTTATACTCAAGTGTTGAAATGGGCTGGGTGGCCCACTCTGTCGTGTTATGTGTATGAGCAAGTTTACACTGTTCAACAAAAAATTAAACAAATATTTTACTGATATATAAAATGCAAAAGTACATAAACTACTTTTTAATATTTTAAATGGCCATGAGCTAGAATTGAATTCCATTAGAAAATAATAGTTTATTCCCTCTCTTTTCAAACACACTAAATTTTCAACGTGAGCTATTTGTTTTATTTAATTTAATACATTTTCATTCCATGTGTTTTTTATTTTTATTTTTTGTTAACTTAATCACATGGAAACAAAGGTCTACCCATGCATAGAATAAATGTTTCAGAAAAACAAAATAATGTATCTTTTGCAAATAAAAATAGTTATACCTTTAAAAAACAAATACAAACTTTACTTTGTAGTTCTATAGGTATGACTCATAATAGCATATGAAACATTTATAATATTTGAAATCACACTAAGTTTATGAATTGCTTTGTTTAATGCCTCTTACTATCATGTAAAATTGGCTCTTCATGAAAATCACAATGAGAATCTTATGAAAAAAAATAATAGAAAATAATGGTAGCTTTCCATACATGTCAACCCGGCCAAAATGGATTTTCTAATCAAGGTTGACTCGGTATCTAATTCTAAATACTATCCCGTCCAACCCAATTAATTATCAAGCTTAAATCTTGCATCGAGTCAAACCCACAAGCGTATTCCTGCCTAAAGTAGGTTGAACATAAATTGGGCCCATTTGCTACCTAGATAATATTGTTTGAACTTTGAAGGTGCAAATAAAGAAAGAGAGTTCAATTAGGTGAGTTTGAATAACATCTTAGTGGGTGAGTGGCTGACTATGGGCCTACTTCGATATATGTGTTTTAATGTCTAAACTGGTTTTGGGTCCTTTTCTTTTCAGATTTCATTTGTGACTTGGATTTAAATTGTTGTTTGTTTTTTAACTTCATATAGTGATTCTTTTATTTTTGTTGGATGCTTAGTAGCTAGAGTTGAGTTTCAATAGCTTAATTGGATTTGGCATTTGGGTTGAGGAATGCTTAGTGCACTCAAGTTAATTCATCTTTCAAATTGTACTTTCAATTCATTTATTGTTTGATTGTCAGGTTTTATTATTATTTGTATTGTTCTAGTTATAGTATAAGATAATCAGTTGCCCATTTGAGGATTTTTATGTTGTCGACATAGATTCAGTGCATTCTTAGATGCATAGAAATTCTTAAATTGTCCTTTTTTGTACAGTTTAGGGTTAGATTGTAATGTCTTTATTTATTTCAATTTAAATGCATATGTCTATTCTGGTTTTGTCTCTCCTTTTTCTCTCTGAATATATTTCATGTATTTATTTCCGACGTCAAATATCCACACTTTGTGTTGATAATTGACATGGGAATCAAATACAAGATTAATATATTCTGAAGAGATAAGGGGATGGATGCTGCCGAAATTTCGGCGTACCATTTAAATTGAAAAATAAAGACATTACAATCTATCCAACCTTAAATGGGTGACTGATTTAAATAGTTAAGTTTGCCCGTCTAGCGGTCTAGCCGTCTAGGTATAGCCGTATAACATATCGAGAATTTTATTTTATAGATGACTAGTCAAGACGAAAGCCCAAATACCCCTGTAATGGGTACATCAGTCACATCTCCTCTAATCATAGAGGGAGACACAGACATGACAATTGCATGCAAAGGGAAGAAGAAGAGATCAGTAGTGTGGGATGATTTTGAAGATGTGACAGTTAATGGTGTACAGAAGATAAAGTGTAATCACTGTAAAGGGTTATTCAGTAAGATTCCATAAGGATCTACTACACATCTAATTAGAGATTTAAAGACATGTCCTAAGAGATCAAGACTCCCTCCTCCCGACCAACAGTTGTTGTCATTTACTGTCATGCCCCAAACCCAGAAATCGGATTCATAGGAATTTCGTTCGCCGAATCCGGTGCCGATAGCCTCCGTAGTACCCCATTCTCGGTTCCTAGCATTCATATGTCAGATTCCGATCCTGGGATCCTACAAGGAGGATTTTTTTTTTTTTTTTTTTTAAAATGTACATTTAACTAGTAATAAGCATAACCACAAGATTACCCAATTCACAACGGCAACATCATCATCACATATCCACTAATATAATCATTTGAATACAATACTCAAAGGGAAATACATAAATAGAGAATCAAGCTCCAAAAGACCACCGCACGCTCCAAGCTCAACACTACTACAGCCTAACATCACCTGCACGCATCTATCGTGCATAAGCTTATAGAAAGCTTAGGAGGTGGTATAAGTGTGTGCACAAGGTAAGTGCCAAGTATTTAATATAATGTCATAATCATACAATACCGAAAATATTAGTAATTCATAATTCGTACATCATCGGAATAAGCAGAAATACTGACAAGTCCATAAGTCAATAAATATCAGGATACGCAATATAGAACAGTTATGCAATAAAGAATCATACAGCTAAATATCAGATGCCGAGGATGCAATGCAATATACAATTCCTGCTAAGTGTATCTAGGCCATATAAGTGCAGAAACATAGCAACCCAAAATGTCATATGCCTGCGGATGTAATGCAATATGTGATGCGAATGAAATGACCATGCTTAAAGTATGAAGTAGGGATGATAGTACGTAATATCGCAGGCTACGGGGTCCGCTACAATGGCTTCTATCCAAACCAGTCTCATACCTAAATTTGGATAGTCAGACTCAACGTGGTAAACTCCTGATCTGAGGTTGGTCGCGAGCCCAACTGAAATTCTTACCATAACGAAGGTACACAACAATTAGTTGCGCACCACCAACCCAAGTGGATAGTGAATAAATGAATGAATGAATGAGCATGCAACTCCTACTCGATAAGTCCACATATTAGTACGGTTCCTCTCTGAGAAATCACCGGGGTCTATTACACTCTAAACCAGATTGCCACCCCATCATGCGCAACAAGGTGAGTTGAAGATACCTCACTATCCGCCTGCCAATATTGGACCCGGCTCGTCAATAGCGGACTCATTCCTTAAGCTGGTCAGACTCAGCCTAGCATTGTCCCCTCCTCTCGGGCAGGTAAGGCCGCACCCCCTTTCAACCGACCACGACACAGTGGAGAACGCAGCCATCTGGTAATCGGCACTCGGCGCTCATGTACCCACTCGGTTTAGAAGTTGGAGCAACCTCTGGAACCAAGAGGGTTCTGGGACTTTCACCCAAGGATATCTATAGCACCCCATATAGAACAGATTTTTGGTATCCCATCTGGCCATCCACGATATGTCTGTGGAGGCTACGGCCTTGATGTCGCTAAGGCATATAGTAATCATAACACATAATACAAGATGCATGAGTCATACAATCCAATCATGCATCAATCCTGTGCATATCGTGCGCTCATGTGAGACAATCTCCACCTATCAGGGAGTCTCATAACAACCAGTACTATGACATATGCAATGGTCAATCATATCTCATAACAGACATGCAGATGATGCGTATGGGCATGTATCATGATGTTATGCAGTCACATACTCATAATCGGTATCAATAGCAAGCATTGACAATCAACATCGATAACGTGGACATTTAACCAACATTGTCCCCCAAGGAACGGCCCACATAAAGCCTAACATATAGTGGAGTCATAGCCGCACACAAGGGCCAAATATACAACACCATGGGCCTCACTCAAGAGTTTAATATACATCATGATGGGCCTTTCACATGGGCCTAACATACATTATAATGGGCTCCTTTTCCTGACCCTCAAATGAATAACAATGGGTCTCATCACCTAGGCCTCAATATACATCACATTGGGCCTTAGACACGGGCTGAATACACATCACGTTGGGCCTTAAATACGGGTCACATGTTCATCACATTGGGCCTCGACAATTAGAATCGACAATCGGCCATGACAATTCAAAATCGATAATCGGCCTCAATCGATAATCGGCAATCGGTCACGACAAATCAAAATAGGTAATCGGCCTTGATCGATAATCAGCCTCGATCGATAATCGGCAATCGGCCTTGAACGATAATCAGCCTCGATCGATAATCGGCAATCGGCCATCAGAATCAGTAATCGGCCTCGATCGATAATCGGCAATCGGCCTTGATCGATAATCAGCCTCGATCGATAATTGGCAATCGGCCATTAGAATCGGTAATCGACCTCGATCGATAATCGGCAATCGGCCATCAGAATCGGTAATCGACCTCGATCGATAATCGGCAATCGGCCACGACAAATCAGAATCGGTAATCAGCCTCGATCGATAATCGACAATCGGGTACGAAAAATCAGAATCGACAATCGATGATCAGAGTCGGCAAATCGGTCACATCGATCGAAATCGATAAGAATGAGCCTAACAAGGCCTAAGGAAAGGTCACAATGTATACAATCAACCATCATTGTCCATCAATGTAGACATTTAACCACCATTGCTCCCAAGGAGTGGCTCACGCAAACATCATTACCTATACCATGGTGAAATCACACATCACATCAGGCCTTGAATACACAACAGGTGGGTCCTGCACTTAGGCATTTCATATACATCACGCCGAGCCTCGCCATATGGGCTAAGAATACACCACAATGGGCCACGTCATTGGGCCGTACCAATGGGCCTTGGCACATGGGCTATAAATACATCATATCGAGCCTCAATCATGGGTCGCGTATACGTCACAATGGGCCTTATCGAATGGGCTGAAAATAAATCACAATGGGCCTTACCAAACGGGTCATAAATACACAATAGGTGGGCCCTGCACATGGGCTTAATATACATCACGATGGGCCACGGCCCATGAGCCTAATACACACCACAGTGGACCTCATCACATAGGTTACAATTGTGTCAATGTGGGCCTTAACGGATACGCCACAAATACATCGAGGTGGGCTTCATCAATGGGCCACAATTACATCAATATGGGCCTCAACCCATGGGCCCTATACACATCACAGTGGGTCTCAAACCATGGGCCCCAAATACATCGCAATGGGCCTCGACCCATGGGCCCTATACATCACCATGGGTCTCAAACCATGGGCCAATATACATTAAGTGGGCCGCATTAATGGATCGCACTAATGAGCCGAATCAAATGGGTCGAATCATATGTGTCAAATCAAATGGGCCAAGCCGAATGGGACCAAACTAACCACACCATTCATCTATAGATAGAGATCTTTTTAGAGCATTATCACAAAATGAATCATATCGAAAGGTCATCTGGACCATACTACAAATAACAGTGGAGATAATGATTTTCACATTTAAGACTTCACAAGGCCCACCATCACATTTATTTTCCATCTAATCTATTCACCAAGGCCTGAATTAAAAGGGAAAAAGAATTTCATATGGATCTAAACCTTCTGCAATCCCAAACAATTTCATTGGTGGACATTCAATCTCCACTGATTTTTGCAGTGTGGTCCACCTGATAAATGGCTGGATATAGCATATACATCACGGCGTGGCCCACCGTCCAACCATTTGGACAGTGTAGGCTACATCATATACATCATGGCGTGGCCCACGGAACTTGATGGCGTTACTACAACAGCTATCTGCTGCTCGTCTAACATATGGACAACGTCGATATCAAACAGATGGACGGTCTGGATATCACGCTCAAACCCATACCATTGGCTGACATAAATACATCATCTGTATTGCTGGTCGGATGCTGACCCACCAGCAGATAGACGGTTAGGATATAAAACGTACCTTATGACCAGACCCTTGACACGTGTGGAATCCATACGTGAATGGGCGGTTTGGATAACACAATACCTCGTGGTGGGATCCACCGTCCACGTGGCTGGACGGTGAAGATCTCACATGCCTCTGGCCCACCACGTAGAAATGGATGGACGGTATATAGAATATATATATTCAGTTAGGGTCCCACCATCCGGTCCACTGGCTGGGGTAAAATACATTAAGGTGATCCTTGCACAGCACCGTCCAGCAATAGACGATGCAAATGACACGTATATCATGGTGGCCTGCACACTCAGCACCGTCCAGATGGACGGTGTGGATTACATACATCATGGTGGCCACCCACCATCCCAAAGAGAGAGATGGACGAGGTGGATAAATACATCAGGGTTGGCCCCACAGTACCGTCCAATGATGGATGGTATGGGCATAGGATATATACATCAAGGTAGGGCCCCGCATAGATCGGACGGCCTGGATAAAACACAAAAATCAAGGTGGATCCCACATGGGGCCCACCATAATGTTACCTGCCGTCCAACCTACTCATAAGGTCACGCTAACCTGGATGGAGGAAAAACAAATTTAATATTGATCCAAAACTTCTGTCAACCCAAAAGGGGTTCCAACGGTGGACGTTTAATCAACACTGTTTCTTGCTGTGTGGCCCCCTAATCAATGGCTGGATGGAGTGGATAGAACACGTACATCACAGTGGGTCCCACCGTCCAAACAGTGGACGGTGCGGATCAAGCACATAATCATGGTGGGATCCACTAGCCGTTCAGCTGCTGCTGGACGTCGCTAGTAAAACACATACGTCTGGGTGGGCTCCACCGTCCGCCTGGACGGTGGGAGTAAAACACATGCATCACTATGGGTCCCATGCGGGGCCCACCCTAATGTTTACTGTCCGTCCAAACTGTTGATAAGGTCGTACAGACCTAGATGGAAAGGAAAAAAAATAATTTTCATCTTGATCCAAAACTTCTGTGGACCCCAAAAGGTTTCAAGAGTGGACATTCAATCCCACTGTTTCTAATGATGTGGGACACTTGAGCGTTGGATGCATCTCATTTTTGGAGGGGACCCCCCATATCAACGGGTAGGATGGCGAATAAACGTCAAGGTGGGGTCCACGGCTGGGGTTGTGGGCTGCTGCCCGTCCGCCCACCAGCGCTGCTTGCACGGCCTGCTGCGCCACTGACAACAGCAGCAGCATGTTGCTGTTGTTACATTTTATTTTTTAAAAAAAAATATCCGATTTATGTGGTTTTGCACAGGTGGGGCCCACATCATGTAAATCCAACCCGTCCATTGCGTTCAGTGGCCCAAGACCGTCCAAATGAGTCCAATATCCGATATTTTTTCGGTGAATAAAAGTGTCAGGGTGTCTTTCAATGGTTGAATCCACTATTTTACAGGCTATGGCCCGCCTGAAGATCGGATGGACCTCATTTTTCGACCCGACGCCTAAAATGAGCCACGGAATGAGATGGATGGCGTGGATTTAATTAATACATCAAGGTGGGGCTTGCATGAGCAACCCACCCAAAATGCTTGTAATTCAAACTGATATTTATGTTTTCCTTACACGTCCGGCATCCCTGGACGCTGGACGGTTTATCACAACGCATACTCACGGTGGGCCCTACTCAGGTGGGCCACCAATGATGGATGGTGCGGATACAATACATATGAAGTGGGTCCCACCTATAAATGGCTTGGATATAATACATGAACCATGGTGGGGTCCATTCGGGTGGGCCACATGGCCATATCATCACACCAAAATAATAGGGAGAGAGAGAAAGATAAAGAAGCAACCACCGTTGATCTTCTCCTCTTCCTTCCGCCAAAGCATCCTAGAGCTCCAAAGGACGGACTTCAACGGTTGAGATTGATTTTGAAGGGTGGGGATGAGAAATAGGAAGTGGGCCACACAAACTTCTCTCCTCTCCCTTGAGAAGCCATGGACGATTCTCTCTTGTTTGGAGAATGAGAGAGATGAGAGAGAGAGGTGGGTGAGTGATGGGTGAGGGATGGGTGAGGGATGGGTGTACCTTGTTGTAAGAGAGTGTTGACTTTGGGGTTGCTTAGGGATGGGTGAAAGGTGATGTGTACTTGATGTAAGGTATGATTTGGTACTTGATTGATGGGATGTGATGTGATTGATTTGATTAGAAATTCTCTTGGGTTACAAAATACACGGCATTTTCCTTGAACTGAACGCGGGCCTACATCTCCTGACTAGGGTATCCCTTCGGCGCGTGAGTCGCGCCATCGGAACGCGGCGACGACGCCGTCGCTAAGGTACAAGTCTCAGATTGAGTCGACTCGGGTTAACGGTGTGTGAATCAGGGTCGCGCGTAAATGCCGGTTAAGGGTCGAGATTGTCGGGATTCGACTGGAAAGACCGCGGAAGTCTACGGAACGATACGGTATAGAATACGGGTCTTACATTTACGAAGTCAGAAGGGGATGACTCCAAAGGCGTAGTGTCCACTCATAAGTTTGACAAAGAGAAGTTGAATGAGTGGTATGTTAGATTAGTGATTCTGGAAGAAAAATTTTTCAGAATGATAAAAAGTAAAGGCTTTAGGGCTTTCTGTTAATTCCTTAACCCTCGGGCCGAGAATGTCTCCCACGTCAGTGTAGAGAGAGTGCATGAAAATGTACGCAAAGGAGAAGATGAAACTGAAAGAAGTTTCAGCTTTAGTGTCCAGAATAACTTTGACGTTTGATTTATGGACAGCATCCAATCACAGAAAAAGATACATTTCATTAACCGCTCACTATGTTGATAAGGATTAGAAACTATGTAAGAGAATTTGAAACTTCCGCAACCTTTCTCCTCCACATACTGGTTTACTTATTTCAGATTACATCTACAGTTGTGTAGAAGGCTGGGGCACTGAGAAGAAAATTTCAGCAATAACTTTAGACAATACTTCAGCAAATGACAATATTATTTCATACTTACGTAACCAGTTCAGGGCTACAGGAAATTTATTTTTTGAAGGAAAAATATTTCAGGTCAGATGTTGTACCCATATTGTAAATTTAATTATACAAGAAAGGCTAAAACAAATTGACAACACTATAGAGAACATAAGAAAAAATGTGAAATATATAAGGGGGTCGCCATTGAGACTGAGTGTATAGAATGACATCATCCAACGTTTGAATGTGCCATCTAAAAAAATGTTAAAGTTGGATGCCTGTACACGTTGAAATTCGACCTATGAAATGTTCGATACGGTAATGGAATTACAGTTTGTATTTCCTGAATACACGGCACGTGACAAAATGTATTCTTGGTTGCCGAGCACAGATGATTGGGCCAAAGCACAACAAGTTCACACATTTCTCAAAGTTTTCTACGATTACATGAAGATTTTTTCTGGAAATCAGTATCCAACTGCGAATCTGTTTCTTCTGTCTCTTTAGAAGAATAAGGATGCTCTACAGAAAAATGCTAGTGCAGGTTTAGATTTCATACGCAAGTTGACAGTTGGTATGAAGACGAAGTTCGATAAATACTGGAACGAATGTCATCTGTTGATGTCCTTAGCAGTTGTTCTTGATCCTTGTTGTAATATAGGGTTGGTTAGCTTTATTTTCATGAAGCTTTATCATACTGAAAGAGCGGCAGCAGAGACGTCTAAGGTTCGTCAAGCCCTTGAAGATTTGTACAAATCGTATGTTAATATTTTACCTGCAGCGGGTGTTGAAGAAAGTAGAGATGCGGATATTTCTGTACCTGGTAATCCGAATGTGCTAAATGAATACATATCATACTTGGCACAAATACGAATGAGAGTTGATACTAAGGAATCAGAACTAGAAATGTACCTTAAGGAGCTAATCGTAGTGCAATCCAAATTTAATGTGTTGGAATGGTGGAGGATGAGGGTTAGTAAATACCCTACATTATCTGTGATAGCACGAGACATATTATCAATACCAATTTCAACAGTAGCATCAGAATCCGCATTCAACACAGGGAGCAAGGTAGTGAGCAAGTATCGAAGCTCGCTTTCACCAAATACAGCTGAAGAGTTGATTTGTACGCAAGATTGTTTGTGCTCGATATGGGGAGGAAATATGAATGATAATAATGAAGAAGAAGAGATTGAGATTCGTGACGAGTCTTTATTTGCAGATCAGTAACCATTTTCAGTTTTTCAATTCTTTTTGGTTGAAAGTTGAATGATCTGTAATATTATTTCACTGCAACTGCAAACATGAAAGTTTTGGTCCTTTTGGAATGTGGTTTGGAAGAATTTGAATCTTTGATATTTATTTACATATGTCTGTTCATTTACTTTTATTTTTGAATTTTAATACATTATATTTTTGTTTCTATATCAAGTTTAAATTATTTATCAATATTCTGATTTTTTTATTAAAAATTGAGTATAAATATGTCATCATCTGACCCATCGACAAACATTTGGGACTACGCTTCCCTAGTTGAATCACCACTAAGGTGTGAAAAAATAAAGATTAAGTGTCGTTTGTGTGGTGCAAAGCTTGTGAACAAGATTAATCGCTTTCACTTACACTTGTCATGTCGAAGTGGTGATGCAAAATCATGCCCCAATGCCCCTAAGAATGTCCAAATTCTTTTTCAAGCCTTGTTAGATTCGAATAGAAAACCTTCCACTTCATCCAAACCTTCTGCTTTTGGATCTAATACACGAATGACATCCACAAAAAATACATAGGAGGAATCCAGATTAAAAGCTTTTGAGGAAGAACAATTCCAATTCACCTTAAAACGTAGTATGGAAGATGTTTCTAGACTTCAGCGATATTTGAGTCAAAGACAACACAATGTTGAAGCATGGTCGAGTACGATAAAAAAGAAGAAGAAAAAGAGTAACAAATTCAAATTCCTGACCCGTCTCGGTAAATTTTATAAGGCATTGAGTACTACATACAATTCTTCACATAAAAAAAGTTTGAAAAATCTAGTTCAAAGTGTAAAAAAGCATGAAGTAAATATCTCTTCGCCTTCTGACTTAGAGGAAGTGAACCAATATGTATATGAAAAAATAGATAGCAGGTCCAATGGATCAAATGATAAAACAGGAAGGCACTCCTCTTATGGAGGTTATTAGTTATAAATTGTCATTTTGAATAATGTAATGTATGTTTATGTAATTATCGAAGTTTTTTAATCATAAATTATGTGCATTTTATATATTTTATTGCTTTAGTCAACTTCGAATTTCAATTGACAATCGAATTAAAATTCAAATGAATCTCAATTTATAACTAAAACTTGGCTCAAAGCTCGAACTCGTTGTTTGAAAATCCTACTCGAATTAGGCTAAAATGCAGACTCAGACTCGAACTCGCCTCGAATACTCGGACTCGAATCGACTCAATTTATGCTCGTACTCGGGAGAGCAGAGTACGAGCAGGGATTCCATGCTCGCTGGTTTATGCTCGTACTAGGCTCGTACTCGGGCGAGTAGAGCACGAGCAGGGATTCCATGCTCGCTGGCCAAGTAGAGCCGAGTACGAGTAAGACTCGGGCATTGAGAGCCGAGTACGAGTAGGACTCGAGCATCAAGAGCCGAGTACGAGTAGGGCGATACTTGGCTCGGCTCAACTCGTGTACAACTCTAAATGCTACCTTTGCTAGCCATTTAAGAGGATTGTTTCAAGGGATTAGACAAAACATAGATGGGTTGTCCGCCCCAAATAGCTTATGTGAGGTACAACTTTGCTTGAATCAAAATGGCTGTTAGATTGTCTCCAATATATATTGGAGCTTAGGAATGCAGTAAAAGAGAGAAAAAGAGAAATTTAACTAATTTGGGTGAGGCCAATTTTGCCATAGTCATCGCATAGCGACGAGGTCCATGGGTTGGACCAACGATTGAATTCTATCCTTTTTTAACTAATCGAACAGGCTTTGAGTGACTATGCTCACCCTGGATTAAGCTATTGAGCATTGGTGCCTAAATATAGCTCATGGGTCAAACACACTAGTCCAATTACAAACTTAGATAGAATAAGTCTAGATTTTTTGGTTTATAAAAAACTACCTACTTATTATAGAATTTACAATTTGACATTTTCTTCTAAAAAGTTTTCAATATGCTACTTTACATTAGCCGACAAAGGGGTGGGCAGATCATGTGGGGCCCACCTTGATGTTTATATGAAATCCACCATGACCATTGGGTACGTCACAACATGTTAAGACTAAGGCTCAAAAATCAACTCCATCCCTAATTCAGGTAGACCACACAGATGGAAACAACATACAAGGAAAAACACTTACCTTCCAAACTGTTTCCTTTGGTATGGCCCACCTGAATCACAAATAGGCCTAAGTTTTAGGACTTATACCTGAATTTTGGTGTGGCATCTAATGGTTAGAGTGAATTTCTTATAATCCTCATGATGGCCAATTGTTTTCCTTGTAGCCCACTTGAATAACAAGTTAGTGCTGTGGTTCTAACATGATATTACACATTTAATAATCGGAATGAATTTCACATCTACATCATGGTGAGCCTATTAAAATATGGCGCAAGGTCCCTCTCCATTCCCAAAATTCATATGATATGTTTTAAAAAAAGGATTTCATGGGACACCCACACTTAATTTTTAGGGGACACTGGTACACATGTGAGATTCAGTCCAACTATTAGATATGTAATTCCATGCAAAGAATAAGGCCAAAAATATGACTAACCATTGATTATAGTGTATCATGCATACCAAGGAAACATTTGCAAGAGACCCCCATCCTTGATTTTTAGAGGCACCACCATAATCATTATATGAAATCCACTCTAACCATTAGATTCCACACCTTAGGCCTAATGCCTAAAAATCAAGCCCATTTGGGATTCAGGTGGGTCAAACAAAGAAAAAAATTTACGGCTTGTTTGGATTCGCGTATAGTATTGTATTTGGGTACTGTTCATATATACATTGGACGGTTTTCAGAATACATCCAAATCAATCAGATACTAATCAATGTTTGGATAGGAGGTATTGTTTGCCATAGTATACAATACGTTATATACATCAATGTTTGGATAGGACGTATTATGTCTGCGTATTATACAATCTTAATTGGGTCGGGTGACCTGTTTGACGCATAAAACTTTCTGATTTCTAGCCCAGATGATTTTCACGTTGAAATGTACCAAATGAACGGTCCCAATCTTACACTGCATAGGTATCAGATATCTTGTAATCGTACAAATTTCAAACTTTCATCCGCTACCCAATACAGCGCAATGAATATGAAGTATTGATGGCAACAGAACCCACTGACAATACTCTACCATCGGTTCAAAAATTTGGCTAGAGTTTGTATTCACACGTATGGGATTCAACTCCTATTCACTCCAATCCAAACACGGTAAATATCAAATCATAACTTCAAATATAATACAATATATCCCAAAACGTGTATCCAAACACTGCCCTATACAGTATTTTCAACCATAAAGTTCAATTGAATCATGGATGAGGTTGTGGGATGGCACAGCTGATGGAAAGTATTGATTCACGTAAAATCAAAATGAGCCCACCCAATCCATCTAACCTTTTCTTTGTGAACACACATAACTGCAGTTAAGATACTAACCAAATGTACTTTAATAATAATTACTTAAAAATCATTCAATAATTAGTGATGTAGCTTATTCAAAACTATTTTTAAAATGCAATGGAATATAAATTTAAGTATTTAATTTTTTTAAAATTCCTGTTTGAAAGAGTCGCACACTTTTTAATTTACACGTGCTTCTTGTGTGATGGGCGCAAGAAACATTGACTCTGCTCGGGTGTGTGGCAAAATGCAAATGGACCGTCATATATGTCCAATCATAGTCGTGAGAAAGGGATGGTTCATGTGAAAGGCATGAACGGAGACGTTGAGAAGCCGAAATTTAAAAGTGGGTTGTCAGGGTTGTCCAAATCACCGCCCATAGCTCATCCATCTACGTCCACATCAACGGTCCTGATTACCATGCATGCTGGCTTGCGATGTCTGGACAATGACCACACCAGCGTTCAAGAGCTCACGGCTCTCCCTTTGCCAGACTAACAATGCGTTTCCGTGCACGCTAAACGCACCGACGTTCGTATTCTTTCTTTCTATCGTCCAGGGGAGAGGATTAGGTGTTACCCATAATGTGGGGCCCACTTTGATTATATGTTGTATATCCATGCCATCCATCCGTTTTTCTAGCTCATTTTAGAACGTGGGCCCAAAAAATTAAGTAGATCCAAATCTCCGGTGGATCACACTACATAAAACAGTGGTGATTAAATGCCCACCATTAAAAGCTTCCGAGGGGCCACTTCAAGCAGATCCATAAAGTTGATTTGACATCCAACCCGTTGATAAGGTCAAACATACCTGGATAAGGGGAAAATACAAAGATCAGCTTCATGCAAAGATTTCTGTGGCCTACAAAAAAACTTTAAATTGTCGTTCTCTACTTTTTTCAGTGGTGTAGTCCACTGTAGATTTGTATTTTCTAAATTTTTAGTATAGCATCTTAAAATGATATTCAAAAACGGATGGACAGCATGGATATACAATACATTAATCAAGGTGGGCCTACAAGGTAAGGATTACACCAACTAAGGTGTTACGGGGTAACAGCTGATCCTCCCACATTGGCTGGCTACTCATTTCTGACTAAGGGGGAGGATGGGACACTGCTGCTTGTCCAAATGTTAGTGGAAAGAAACATTGGTAATCTAGTAGAGTGTGATGGATGCTAAGTGGACACGTGTAAATCGCTCAGAGGTTAGGCTTGTTCAAATAATTGAATTTTGGACTTTGACGTAGTGGCAACGGCTTTCACAATTTAATTAGGGTCAATTTCGGCGGTGGGATTAAAAGGGATCACGTGAGATGGGATTCAAAAACATAATTATTACTGGTAGCAGGGATTGTCCCTATTACATGGGATAAAATTAATGACATGCTTTATTGATAACATGGTGGTACATTGAATGGGTATATCCATCATCATTTGAAATTACTAAGAATAACACACATGTTATATCTAAACCGTTCATTTGGCATGGGCTTAAAAATAAGGTAGATCTAAAACTTATGTAGCCATAAAGAAGTTTTCAACGGTTAGTATTCAATCCCTATTGCTTGTCCACTTGAGCTTTAGATTTATCTAATTTTTTAGCCCATACTCTAAAATAATCTCGATAAATGGGTGAATGGTGTGTATATTGCCCACACATCATGTTAGGACCTACACAACTTACCAAACATTGAGTGAAATTGGCATGGGATCCGATGCAATTTCATTTAGGGCCGGTTTGGTTACGCGTTTTGAGATGTATTGTTTCGTATTAGAAGTTATGATTCGACGTTTACCGTGTTTGGATGGGAGTGAATAGGAGTTGAATCCCATGTGTGCGAATACAAACTCCAGCCAAATTTTTGAATTGATGGTAGAGTATTGTCAGTGGGTTCTGTCGCCGTCAATACTTCGTATTCATTGCGATATATTAGACAGCGGATGAAAGTTTGAAATTTGTACGATTACAAGATATCTAATACCTAGGTAGTGTAAGATCGGGACAATTCATTTGGTACATTTCAACGTGAAAATCATTTGGGCTAGAAATTAGAAAATTACATATGTCAAACAGGCCACCCGACCCAATTAAGATTGTACAATATGCAGACATAATATGTCCTATCCAAACATTGATCTGTATAACGTATTGTATACTATGTCAAACAATACCTCCTATCCAAACATTGATTAGTATCTGATTGATTTGGATGTATTCTGAAAACCATCCAATGTATACATAAACAATACCCAAATACAATACAATACTATACGTGAATCCAAACAGGCCCTTAATGTAATTTCAAGCTTTTCCATTCTTCCCAGACATGGAGTGGAATTGGCACGGGACCTATTGAATCCCATCCCACCTAATCCCACCGCACAAACTAACCCTTAGGGCCGGTTTGGCCAGGCGAATCCCATGAGAGTAGTAGGGATGGGATGGATTTTAAGGTAATGATGGTGGTGTCAATGGATTGGTTTAAGATCCATGGGATTGCTATATCCCAGGACAAGTTCACTGGGTCTGTTTGGCACGCCCGACATATCTCGGGATTTTACCTTCCAATTTGTCCAACCAATGGATGTGATCAATTTTAAGGTAATGATGGTGATGTCAGTGGATTGTTTTAAGATCCATGGGATTATTTATATCCAAGACAAGTTCATCGGGTCTGTTTGGCTCGTCATGCATATCCTGGGATATCGCAATCCCATCCCTCCTAATACTGTGGGATCGGTCCAGCCAAGGCCTGTTTGGCCAGGCAGATTGGATGGGATTGGATGGTATTAGAGTAGATTGCATGGATTTGAAGGTAATGATAGTTGCGTCAGTAGATTGGTGCAAGATCTATGGGATTGTTATATCCCGGGATTGCTATATCCGGTCTATTTGGCAGGCCCAGCCAATCCCGAGATTAAACCTTCCAATCCCTTTCAATCCCTGGAACCAAACACGTGCCAGGCAATTTTGAAGGGATTAGGGTGGATTGGATGAGATTTAAAGGTAATGATGGTGATGGTGATGTTGGTGGATTGTCTTAAGATCCATTGGATTGCTATATTCCGGGATCAGGATCCCGTGTCTGTTTGGCATGCCTGGCCAATCCCAGGATCTATCTTCCAATCCCTTCTGATCCCTTCCAATCCAATCCAATCTGCCTGGCCAAACAGGCTCTTAGTTTAAGTATCTATTATATGCAGTTAGAGTAGATATGGACGATTTTTACTAACATTATCGTTCTGCACATAGCCATAAATTTTGATTTTTAAAAGGACATGGCGAAGGATTTCCTGTAAAAGGCATTATATTTAGGAAATTTAGATGTCTCTGCTTCTTTGATTAGCATTGTTTTTCAAAATAATTTTTAATAAACCATCCCCATTAATTTAAGTGTTATTGGAGTTCCTTTGATGGATTTATGGTGACATAGGAAGGGAATTTTAGCGGATACCTCACCTTGATTCCTAGTAGGGCACATCGTGATATGTATGTAAGATATACTCTAATGATCAGATGTCTAATCTTATATTAGGCCTAAGGTCAAAAAAAATCAGGGTAACGAGTAACTTTGGTGGGCTACACCGAAAAAATCAATTGGGAGAGAGTCATTCACCTGACTTTTATAAGGCTCATCTTTATGATTATATGGAATCCACTCCAACTATTAGATGTTGCTCCAAATTTTAGCCTAAGGGCAAAAAAGAGGGCCCCCCATGATTCATGTGGGCCATACCAAAGTAACCATTTTAGAGGATGAGCATAGCATTGTAAGTTATTTCCAATTGTGTGGTACACTTTAATTGCAAATGCGGTTGATTTTTATTTTATTTTTTATTTTTAGTACTAGGCTTAACACGAGGTGACGCACCTGGATGTCAGGGTGAATTTCACATAAGAATCACAATGATGGCCACCTCAGTCATCCCCAACTTTTGTTAATGTTGATAATTACCTAAATTAATTAGGTAGCTTATTGAAAACATTTTTAAGGTACTAGAATATAAATTCTATATTATGTAGTTAGTTTTAATAAATTTTTACATTGCCTGTACAAACTCTCTAAATTAATCAGGTAGCTTATTGAAAACATTTTTAAGGTATTGGAATGAAAATTCTATAGTATACCATCAATTAAAAAAAATAAAAATTTCCTATCTACTTGCGTAGAGACCACATCTATTCTATAAAAGAAACTTTGCATAGAGGGAGGAAAAAAACATGATTAAATCAGATTTACTTTTAAGCACACATGAATCAACAAGAATTCAAAAGCATAGATTTTATAGAGATCTGAATAATGATAGGTGCTCACTTTTTCTCTTACATTCTTTTCTCAAACAGTTACCCTTTGTGTCAAAGAAACTTTTTTAATATGAAACTATGTTAAATATCTTAGGCTACTATCTTATATTTATAAACTTATAACTTATGTCATAAAGTTTTCATTATTATAAATAAATCTCTTTAAAACAATCCTGATTTTACTTAAAATGCGAGCAATATTGACAACATACCCAACTATATAGAAAATCCAACCAAGCCAAATCCATTAAAGTTTGGACGTTTCCTCGTATACACTTCTTAAATGCATATAACCACCCTAATCTCATGCTACATTATTTTTCTAGGTACAGTCGTAAAGCTACTGTCAGAAGCCAATCATATTCTTTCCACAATTATTGATTACTCAAAAATAAATTTACAATGTTAAATTAACAAAATAATACATATAATAATTTTAAAATTAATTATTTAATTAAAATAATTTATAAACCATTTGAATTTAACCCATCCACCTTTATACAGTCACAGTTTAAAGTATCATTAAAAAAAAAACTAATATATGCTGATATTGCCATGAATAATGCGACTCCATAGTATTAAATTGTAATTAAGTAAATTAATTTAGTTAGATTTTATAAATTAATTTACATAATTACAATCTAATGATCTAATAGATGAGAGTGTCAGTCAAAATCAATCTGTGCTGGCATTATCCATCAACGAGGCGGCTGGATGGGCCCATGTCAGGCTGAAACAGACGGGTGAGGGGCGATGCATGACAAAGGGCCACTTGGGTGGTGAACGATACCCATCCGTCATTTCAATTTTTAATCCTTGGTGTACTAGTGCGTGCAGGGATGGTCGTGGGCACATGAGTCATCTGATTATTATTTTTTTTCTAAAGATTGGACGGCAATGAGATGTGGGGTCCACCTACTTTGATTTTTTTTTATTTTTATTTTTCTCACGATGGGACGTGGTGAGCCTCCATCTCGTCCACATCCAATTTTTGATGGTAATCACCGCACCCTTTGCACAGATACCACTCTTTAAAAAGTTGATCAAAAGAGACGTCTCCAATGACGTGGACAGCAGAGCACAGAAATTCAGGGACCGCTACGATCTGTACAATCTGCCCATAGAGTTAGGGGAGACCGGATTAGGTCAGGCCGCAGTTCACCCAAGACGGCGCGGCCCTTGCAGTGGGGCCAACCTTGTTGTATGTATTCTATATTTATGCTGTTTATTCCTCTCTTCGTTTTTTTTCCTCTTCATATCATTTTAAGCTGTTATCTAAAAACAAAATGAAGCAAGCTAATTATCAGGTAGACGGTGGGAATGAATTTCGATTGAATGTCCTACCATTAAAAACATTAAAAACTTCTACAATTTCAGTCCTTGCCTCCATGGCAGTATCTGAGGAGTTTCAACACAAGGTATTGCGTTGAAAACCCATGGTTGGCAAATACCACTTGGCGTGTGGGTATGTGTATCCTGTATGTGTGGTCCCTTGATTACAATTTCATTGTCCACCGAGCATGATTTTGCTTGATTTGGTGTTTTTCATAACAAAATTTTTGAATATGGTATTTGCTTAATCTAGTGTTTTCCATAACAAAATTTTTTATTATGGTATTTCTAGACATGTAATCATTGTTTAACAATTATGTTAGTCTTATACCAAATGAACCCATATGAAGGGGAAAAACAAATATAATCTTGATCCAAAGCTTTTGTAGTCTATTAATAATCAATCAACATTGTTTCTTATGATATGGTTCGCCTGGTAATTGAAACTGCTTCATTTTTGGAACAGTGCCCTAAAATGACTTGAAAAAACAGATGAACAACATGGATATAAAATACATACATCATGATGGCTGCACCATCTCGGGTGATTACTGGGTCTCACCTAATCCACTCCCCAGTCTAAATGGGTCAGGCAAGAGGGCTTTTAGGAGCCAATATGATGCATAGATTTTATCTCCCACTGTCCAACCATTTTTTGATATCATTTTAGTGTATATTATAAATACATATAAAAAATTGTGAGGTAAATCTAAAACTCAAGTGGACTACACCGTGGATTAAATGATCACCGTTGAAAGCTTCTTGAAGATTAAAGAAATTCTGCATCAAGTTGAAATTTATGTTTTCCTTCATCGAATTTTATTTGATATCATGAATAAGTTAGATGGCAAATAAAATTCAAAGTGAGCCCTAGGAAAGTTTCAATGGCGGACGTCAACGATAAGTCATCATCACTGTTGCTTCCTATAGTGTGGTCCATTTCAGCCTTCGATCTACCTCATTTTTTTAATGTATGAGTTTTCTCTACACTGTCTTCCATTTTATTTATTCATTATGCTGCTGTAATTCAAAAGATGTGCTTTCTCTGCCTAGTGTTTCGTGCATATAGTGATTAGTGAGACTCAGTGGACACATCACCTATAATTTGTAAAGTCAACTACACTGTATCCCGGAATTACTATGGGCCCACTCTAATACATGTTAGACATTCAAATGATGAATTTGGTGGTCCCATCCAGTAAATGGGACTGACTAAAATCAGCTGTATTCAAAGCTCGGATGGGCCCGGCTGTGATGAACAAATTTAAAAGTAACAAGTGAGGGTACCGTAGATTCATATGTTAACAAATTTTAAAGAAAATAGTTAATTCTAAAAAGACTACAATAATAATAAAAAATGAGATAATCAATAGAATTAGAATTTTTTAAAATGAAAAACTATATGAGAAAGAGAGATCGGTGTCGATAATGAAAAGTATGGTGGTGAGCCTTCAACTGTGCACATTCACGGTTGTTGACCTTCATCCATATGATCTTAGGCAAATAGGCATCCGTGGGTTCCACGGACTGGATGGTCTGAATAAATGTGCACGAGCTGCAAAAGTGTGGATGAGTCACCACCATTTAAAAAATTACTAAAAAACCATCATAGCTCAACTGTTTGATACTTATTTGCTGAAACAGGATCCTTGGATTTTTCTTATTTCACCCATCCAGTAAATGTTCTCCTCTGATATAATATTCGTAATTTTTTAATTATATATATAAACTAGAACCCATAATTTTAATAGTTTAGATTGGATTAAATAAATTCCACGTGTACAATTTCTTTGTGCGTGCGTACCATCTAGCACACTCTTTCAGAGTATCAAAACCTTTCTCCGAGAGCTGCAGTTACCACAGCTTTTCTGACATTTTCCAATTAGGAAATGATACATACATCGTGCACTGTATGTATCCATGTACATGCATTTATAAATTATTTAAAAAGGGATACGTGGCATAAAATTAATTAAAATAAACTGTACAAATTAGATATATATAACTTTAAAAGTTTTAATGAACAAAAAATTAGTTTTATTTGATTTTAACTATTTGGTTGGTTTACATTTATTGGACGGCTAAAATGAAAAATATTCAATGGTAGTCTTCTTTCAACAGACAATCAAAGGTTGGGATGTTACAACCCGTCTGAGCAAATACCAGACTTGGGTCTTAAGTATTGGGTCGTGCCCAGGCCTAGCTTGGCCCGGTCCAAAACCAGCCCATTGAGACACCTACATGGGCGATGCAGGTACGTATTGGGTCATGTGTACCGGTTTCTCATAGAAATATTTGGGTTTAAAATCTCTCCCTTCACTCATAAATTTTATTTCAGAGAAAAAAATAAAATAAAATAAAATAAATTGTCTAGGTGAGTGACTCGGCCCGGGTCATGCTGAGTCACACCGAGTCGAGGGAGTCTCCTCAAAACGCAGCTGAATCACATTTAAAAGTGAGTACCTGACTAAGCTCAAAAGCTCACCCAATGGAGATGAGAGAGATTGGTTTTCAGCGAGGGTAGAGATGGGTGATGGGTGATGGGTTTATTATAGAGGTGTGTTTTTTTTATAAACAATAGATGGTTTGTCACTGGAAATGATTGTGGCAACGGTGGTTTACCGAATCTAATGGCAGTGGGAGCTTGAGATTGGTTTGCAGGAGGCGAGTTGTAGGGTGAGGAGGACAGGCAGGGCCAAGGAGTACAAATCTGATAGGCCCAACAACAAATGACACAATCGGAAGTGGTGTGCATAGAGACTGGAAATAAAAATGGTAATGAGCCCTGGTAGCAGTCTAGGGGCAGATGACTATTGGTGATGGTGGATCCAAATTCTTAATTAGGGGGTTGAGGTCTAGCCTACAGCAAATCTGTAATGCAGATGGCTAGAGGTGATGGAGAACACCAACAGACCTGCTCGGCTAGTAGCTAACCATAACTCGAACTTAGCTCGGCTTGGTCTTCGAGCCTAACTAACTAGATCGGCTCAGTTCAGTCAGCAGCTTGGACCAGTTTGAATCTGTATGACATTTTCTCAAACACATAGAGTACATCTTCAATTTTTCACAGAATGTAAGACGGTAACAGCATGTTAAAGGTTTTCATCAAACACTCGGTGAGCAGCATCAAAATTAAGATTCAAGGATTGTAAATTTTATTTTATTTTTTGTAGTGATTTGTTTCATATCCATTCCTTCTTTGCCACCAACCGATCTCGTGAAGAATGTATGCACCCGAAGTGACGCTTCATTGAGTCATTTCGTCAAACACTCGGCAAGCAGCATCAATATCAAAATAATCGAGTCACCGAGCTGATTCAATCCGAGTTGATTTGGGTAGAGGTTCGATTCGAAAATTTTCAAGCTTCAAGAACTACATCAACTTGGTTTGAATCTAATTTCGAGCTGAGACGAGTTGAGCTTTTCTAAGTCAACTTAAACGAATTGACCAAGCCAACTCAACTCATGTACAGCTATAATAATGCACTTGATGTGACTCATATAAGTAAAAATGTTCACAACCTCTAATTGGACAAAAAATAGAAATATTTTTAAAATAATAAAAAAGAAAACTAACTAAGAATAGAAAAAACATTTAGGCTGACTCAAACTTGTAAACTATTAATAAACAAAAACCATAGAATGAATAAATTTACAAACATGAAACTTATTAAAAGTAGTAAATTTTGAACTAATATGGAACTTTCACCCTAAATATGACCTTGTTTTTTCAGAAATCCACCAAGCCAACCAACTCTTTCTATTGGCACGTCTTAATCTTCATATGTAGCTTTCCAACATTATATGATATACATTAATCTAATAATCATTCACAAAATATGGTTGTTGGAAGCTATAATATGCATTAGGTCATTTTTTTTCCCATCCTAGCTTAAGTGCTTGCAGTCCTATCACTTTATAAAGTCATCCACAATCTGACTTACATCAACAAAGTCATCATTTGTCATGTCAATAGTAAGGGGAAATGGAGTTTGTCTATACTCACTATCGATTGGATTTTACATAATCAGATGGTAAAATTAAGAGATTTATAATACTTTACTCTTACTTTGATCTTGATGAATGAAGTTGAGATCAAAGACTAAAAATATTAATGATGTGGTTGTTAAAAAGATTCTCATAAAATTGATTCCAAAAATTTTATATATATATATATATATAGGAAAAGGTACAATGTGCTTGAGCTCACGGCTCCGTCCCATGCGGTCGAGCAGTGTGGGTCCCACCGTGATGCCTTTCAAACATCTACCCCATCAGTCAGATGTGTCATTCCACCGTGGACCTAGGTCTCAAAAATCAAGTCAATCCGTGACTTGTATGGGCCACACCACATACAGAAGTGGAGAGGGGCCATGCAACCATTAAAACATTCATAATCATTTTTGGGGCCCATAAAAGATGTGGTTTGCAAATCTAGCCCATCCATTATGTGTCTCCCACTTGTATGAGGGTTCAGACCAAGTTTCAGCAGCATTAAAAACTTAGGTGGGCCCCATCAAGTGCTTTTACATGTTTTAACGGTGTCTTCACATGATTTTAGATGGTATGGCCCACCTGAGTTCCTTATACGGCTGATTTTTGGGATGTCTCATTATTTAAAGGGCAACCATCAAATGCACGGTGTTGATGGTCGACATGTATCACGGTGGGGTCCACACAGCTCGACCTCACAATAAGCTTATTGTGAGCTCGAGCGCATAGTACCTTTTATATATATATATATATATATATAATCTAAGAGTTGAAAGATTTACCAAAAAATAGTGTTAGGTGAATTGTAACACTTTACCTCGACAAAAGATGAATTAATATGCATGCATGTACACAATACAAGCAAAAGAAAAATTAACATATTATCCTTGAAGTAAGCATTTTAGACAAAATGATGGTATATAATAGTGTATCTATTTGTTGATTGTAATTAATTTATGTATTGGACCGTTAGATAGCATTTTATTGTAGTCAACATATGTAATAGCCAATTACATGGCGCCTATGGGAGTTTATGCTTTTATTGGCTGTCCTTGACCTAACTTAAGCATAAGAGAAGGGTTGCATTAGATTGGCAGCCAATGTTAAACTTGTGCCGCTACTTCCATCTTGAATCAGAGCACAAAAGGATTGATGTAGCCAACTCTAATTATTCGGGAAAGGCTTATGCAATGATAACAACAACAATGATATGTTGTTGATACACAATAATAGCTAAAGAACAATTAACATGCATCATTCGAGTAGGCATTTTAGACAATAAATGTATGATAAGTTATGATACAACATTTTTTCTACCACTGGTACAAATAAATATCATATCCTTATAAAAGGTGACTATCTTTGATGAACACCCTATATGAAAATAAGGCTTATACATGCATAAAGAAGGACATGACATCAATGTCAAAGGGTAGCTCTTGGGATGTCTTCTTGATGAGTGGATGATTTTTTGGATGGTATGTCTTAATACCTGTGGATTAAGTGGATCTGCTTCATTTTCTTACCCGAGGATTGTTGGTGGGAAAAGAGTGGTTGTATAGTAACTTAAAATAATAAAAGTTTCTAGATTTGTAGAACTTAATCATTAAAGATGTACTGTTCATCTAGCCACCACCGTCACAGGTCAACCAATTTCATAATTTCACATAGTGTTTTTCGTAAACTCCAATTCATTTCGGGGCAATAAATATTTTATTGTGAGAAAGAGAAAGGTTATTATTTTTAGAGTTATTTCTTCACTTTATTTTATTTTTTCTTAGAGCATAGTGAATTAGTTTGAATCCATATACTTACCAAAAGAAACCCACATAAATTTGAGTTGTAATTTACATCTTTTTTTCATTCTTCCTTTTGATTGATATTACTTTGTGTGTAATTAAGAGAGAATCAGTCTCTTAATAAATTTTACAAAAGACTTCTTAATTAATATGAAAATTATACCCGGTACTTTTTACGTAATTACCATTCCACTACATTATGTCACAGCTATCTTACAACCAAATGGGTTGGTGGCTTGGGTGGGCCCCACATGATGTCTATGTAAAATCCATCCGACCATAAGATGCATAACCTGTTGTTAGGACAGGGGTCCAAAAATCAGCTCCATCCATCTGTGATGTAGGTGGACCATATGAATATTGGAAATAGTGAATAGGGCAAAGCTCACCCTTTAAATTGTTTCCATTAGTGTGCCCCACATGAATCATAAATGGGTATGGTTTTCATACCACGTGCCTCAATTTTTGTGTGGAATCTAATGGTTTAAGTGGATTTAATATGATTATCTTGGCGAGCTTGGTAAAAATCAAAAGTGTTACTATTCCAACTATTTTCTTCGGTGTAGCCCCTTAAAACCGCTTTCATCTTTTATCTTTGAGCTTGATATGGGACTAAATGTCTAATTTCTGTAGTGTATATTACATCAGCATCTCGGTGGGGCCATCAAAGTCAAGATTGGCGTCCCTTTTTTTTTTTTTTTTTTTCGTGAATAATATCTCTTACAAGTGGAGAGACGGCCCCACTGAATTTTTGGCGGGTCCACCTTGATATGTATGAGAAATCTACTGCTACAATTAGATGCGTAATCCCAATTTAAGCTTGGAGCAAAATAAAAAATAAAAAGGATAACTTATGATGAAAGTGGGCCACACCAAAGAAAATAGTTAAGAGAGACATCCACCTTTGATTTTTACAGGGTCTACTGTTATAATTATGTGAAATCCACTCCATCCATTACCTTCCACACTATAATTTAAGCTTGGGCCATTAAAATCAGCCCCATTCGTTTGGTCCACCTGAAACGCACATGGCCCTTGGCATAACATGAGATAAAGCACCTGGTGGTTGGAGTGGAGTTTATATAGGGAGTAGATTGCCTGTGACCCTGGCGTAGAGATATCACTATTCCCGGGGTTGTGTGAGCCTCACAGATATGTTGGTGACAAATCCACTCCACCCATCTGTTTTAAAAGACCACAGTAGTATAGGAACCTAAAAATCAGGTGGATCCAAACTAAACTCAGGTGTAACACATGATTACAGTAGGAGTGGAAACGTCCACCGTTGAAACCTTCCTTGGGCTGTCCATGATGTTTATTTGCCATCTGAACCGTTAAACAAGGTTATTACCACTCTGATAACATGTAGTCACAAATATCATCCTGTTACAAAACTTCTGCCACCACACACGTTCAATCCCTACTGTTTCCTGTGGTATGGCACACCTGAGTTTTGTATCTGCATGATTTTTAGGCTCATGTAATCTTTAAAAGATATGGACGGAGTGGATTTATTATGAACATCTCTGTAGCCCCACACAGCCCGGACACAGATGCCGCACCTAATCGGCTCTCGTTTGTATAGAATGCGGATTGAATCAAATACGGCCCGGACAATTATCCGTCTATAAAGGAGCTCCTGTGGGGCCCACCGTGATGTATCTGTTTATCATTGCCGTCCATCCATTTTCTCAGATCATTTGAAGATATCAGCCCAGAACCGAGGCAGATGATCAAACGCTGAAATGGACCACACCAGAGATGACTCTTGCATTTAATACTATTCACATTTAATGCAACCCAAGCTCACTATTCATTATGGTCCACTTGAGCGCTAGATCCACTAATTTTGGACCCATAACTTAAAATGATACGAGAAAACGGATGAACGGAGTAGATAAACAGATACATCACGGTGGGACCCACAGAAGCCCCTATATAGACAGATTATTGTCCGGGTGGCGTCGGACGCAATCCGCTTCCGTCTATATAAGCATTACAGTGGGGGCCTACCCAACAGCCAACCCATTTGGTCGCACGCCCACCGGCCGGCCGTTAAAAAAATGTAACGGAAGGTAGTTGAAAGATAATCATGTCGATTAGTTAGGTAGCTTTTGGAAAGCCTTTTTAAAAAAGGTTCTGGAATTGTAAATTACACTTCTTTTTATCAAAATCCCCTCCGGTCTTGACGGAGAAGGAGAAAATAAGGGTTTTTAATTGGGGACGGTGATCCATGCCACAGTACAGCATGGGGTGGGTTTTCATCCGGATTGCATCTTAGATGATGATCTAAACCGTTCATGTTCTCATTATGGCCTAGGAGACCTTATAATCATCTTTCATGGTGATCCTAACTTTTAACTCTTGAGTTTTAATTTGATCCTTTCAAAGTTTACTTTTCAATGCTCCAAAGCAATTTTCATACACAATCTTCCACTCAACATATGTTTTTGAGGGTGGCCCCCTAAGCAAAGAATCCAGAATATGAACGGTTGAGATAATTACCAGATGCAATAGGGGGAAGAAAATCGATCCCCTAGGGTTTCGGTGGTAGGGTGGGCACCGTATTACCAAAACCCGAGGAAGAACTCCTGGATATCAAAGAGGGGCGCCGGCGGATTAGGTCTTATACGAGAAACACCTTGGTGGTGTTACCTTTACGGTGGGGCCCACCTTGATTATTTTTCATATATCGACGCCGTCCATCCGTTTTTTCAACCTATTTTAGGACGTGATCTCAATTATTTAAGGGATTCAAATTTCAGGTGGACCACATTACTTGGAAACAATGGTGATTGAATGCCCACTATTAAAAACTTCCTAAAGCCCACCGTAATATTTATTTCCCATCCAACGTGTTGACGAGGTCAACCAAGACTGGATGAAAGGCAAATACAAAATCACTTTTACGGCCCACAAAAAGTATTTAATAATAATTCACCACTGTTTAAAGTGGTGTGGTCGACTTGAGATTTTGATCTGCTTAATTTTTTGGTATCACGCACTAAAATAATCTTAAAAATGGATGGACGGTGTGGATATAAAACGCATTCATGAAGATGTGCCCCCACATGGTAAGTGTAACACCTTTTCCCCTCCCATGAGTGGCGGGGTTAAAAGACCAAAGCCCAGAAGATGAGGCCCATCAAGCCAGGCTCATTCAAAATTACCATTTGCTAGGTTAGAAGGGCCCAGCAGGGGAGAGACAAAGTGTTCGAATGTACCTTTTGGACGAGGATTAGCTGGTTTGAGTAGCCAGTTTTGCTAATGAAGTGACGTCAGCAAGTTAGGTGGGCCTCACCCATCCATTTCGAGAAATCATTTTAGGACATGAAACAAAGAATGAGACAGATTCAAAGCTTAAGCCTACCCCAACGCCCTAAACAAAGGGGACAGTGAAAACCACTGTTGAAACCTTCCTAGGGCCTACCATGATGTATATTAGATTTCTAACATGTTTATAAGTTAACAGAAACATAGATGAAAGAAAAATACAAATATCAGCTTAATCAAAAACTTATGTAGCTCCTAAGAAATTTTTAATGGTAGGCATTTAATCTCCCTTTGTTTTTTTCCTGACTGTGACCACTTGAGCTTTAAAATTGCCTCATTTTTCAGCTCATGCCCCAAATTCATCTCTCCAAATGCATAGACCCTGTACATGTAACACATACATCATGGTAGAACCCACTGAAGTTGGTGATGTCACTTCAATAAGGGATTTTGCTCCTGACGATGTCAGTAGCTAATCGGTGTCCTCCTGTTTTAGCTGAATCAATAAATGTGGCTGATCTTCCCTTTTAACCACCCATTTGAGATAAGGGCGGCAGTGGGCCGGGTAGCACAGTCGACTCAACAAGCCTAGTTGGGCGTGGACCTACTATAATGGATCGTGCCCATCTGTGGCCCAATCAATTTCAGCGGGTTTAGTTTGAGCTCAAATCATTAGTCCTACCTGACTAGGCCCAACCTGGCCTGGCAAACTTTATATGTTTCAGTACGAGTTTGGTGCTGGTAAATGCTCAAAAAAGTTATGTGGGACCTACCATTGTTGATGTGTTTTATCCATGCTGTCCATCCATTTTTTCAGATCATTTTACAATATTAGCCCAGAAATGAAGTAGATCCACATGTCAGGTGGACCACACCGTAAGAAACAGCAGTGATTGAACTCTCACCATTAACAACTTGGGGCCACAAATTTTTTGGATAAACTGATATTTGTTTTTTCACTTAATCCAGGCCTTTGTTACCTAATCAATAGGTTGGATGACAAACAAGAGTAGGTGGAAGCTCGGCCCAAAGACCGGTGGGGCTCGTCGGTCGGCAGGGTACCCCACACATTGCCAACCGCGTGCAACAGACACGTGTGGCCTGCCTGACGAGTTAAAAACCCTGGTTTTCTGGCCGGGCATGTCCAGGGGAAACGGATTCGAAACTCCCCCTTCCACTAGCCCGACTGGTCGGTGTGCTCTGTAGGCCCCATCATGATGTATGTGTTTTATCCATGCCGTTTTAAAGATCATTTTATTGTTTAAACCCAAAAATGAGGTATATAAATCTCAGGGACCACACCACAGGAAAACAATAGTGATTGGATATCCACCATTAAAATACTCCCGATGCCCATCGTACTGTTGATTTGATATACAATCTTTTGATTAGGTCATACAGACCTAGAAAAAGGGAAAAAAGCAAAGATCAGATTGATCCAAAACTTTTATGGCTACAAAAAGTTTTTAATGGTTGATGTTCTTTCAACGCTGTTTCCTGTAATGTGGTCCACTTGAGATTGGCATATACCTAGATTTTGGTCTCATATCAGAAAATGATCTAGAAAGATAAATAACAGCATGGATGAAACACATACATCATGGTGAGGCCCACAGAGCACCGATCACCCAACATTAGCAGGTGGCGGGTGAGAATCCGTTTCCATGTCCAGGCTTGGCCAGGTCGACACATGTGCCGCGGATAGGGGCCCAGTCTATATCCAAAATGGTAGGCAGATTGCCTGCAGGGCCCAGCTGCAGGAATTCTGCAGCACAACGGGCCTGTTTGGCCGGGCAGATTGGATGGGATTAGATGTTTTTAAGAATTGCATGGATTTCAAAGTAATGGCAGCTGCGCCAGTGAATCCGTGCAGGATATATGGAAGTGCTATATCCTGGGATTGATATGTCCGGTCTGTTTGGTTCGCCCAGCCAATTCTGGAATTAAACTTTTCAATCCCTCCAATCAAACACGTCCCTGGCAATTTTGATGGAATAAGGATAGATTTGATGAGATTTAGTGGTGATGATGGTGATGTCGATGGATTGTCTTGAAATCCATGGGATTGCTATGCCACGGGATTAATCCCGTGTCTATTTGGCATGCCTAGTCAATCCAGATATTTATCTTCCAATCACTACCAATTTCATCCCATCTGTCGGGCAAACAAGCTCCGTAGCACCCCCGTGATATGTGTTATATCCATGCCGCCCTGCCGTTTTTCCAGTTCATTATTTGCCATAAAATCAAAATTTATACGGATCAAAATATATATTTAAAAACTTTATGGGGACCAAAGAAGTTTTGGATCAAAATGATATTTGTGTTTCCCCTTCATACAGGTCTTATGAACAGGTTGGATGGCATATAAACATCAAGGTGGGCCATAGGAAAGTATCAACGGTGACCGTCATCATTGCCACTTTTTCATGTGGTGTGGTCCACTTGAGCTTTGTATCTACCTAATTCTTTTGCCCATTCTTAGAATGATATGGAAAAATGGATGGACGGCATGGATATAATACATACAACACGGTGGGCCTCACAATGCTTATTGCTGCACGAATCAGCCCGGCGCGTCCCCCAAAATGACATCAACATTCCATACCTGAACCCGAATCTCGGACTGGAATCAGGTTTGTAGCGGCAATACCATCCGCCGATAGCCGTCATGTATTGCGTCGGACCGTTTGGACCTGCGTTCTCTCCAACAATACCAAATTATCCCTTCCCCACTTCGAAATCTCGCGACCCAAACGCCCGGAATCGGAATCTCGCCTTCTCGTATGCTAAAGAGATCCCTCCACGCATAGCTCCCGCAGCATCGCCTTTCGATCTCGTCCCTCCACCCATCGATCATGATCTCCTCGTATGTTCTGTTTCTCTCTCCATCCATCTGTTGATCTTTTGGTATTATACGATTTAGGGTTCGCTTGGATGGTCAATTGAAATTTTAAATTAAAAATACATCAGTTCAATAGAGAACTAATGAAGTGGAGCTGATGCCATTTAGATTCATAACATAACGATGACCAAACGCCTAATTGCAATTTCATGTCATTTGAGCTGCACTTGAAATTATCCCTAACTGTAGTTTTTGGACTAGTACATTAATTGTTGTGAGGCGAGCATAGTCGAAATCCATTTCAATTGAGCATCCAAACGCTCCCTTAATATTCAACAAGCCTGCTGGTAGGTAATTTTAAACGCTGGGACCATATTGTGCAACTTCTAGGCACGTTTCGGAACACTCAAATGAGAATGTGATGACAACATGGTATTCCCATCAACATCACATTCCATTTCAGGGCCCATTCTGCAGGCGGGATCATGTGGTGGGTACATTCATCGGCATTTATGTGATATGCCAAGTCACTCCATAATATGCAGCTGGGTTAGGGCTCATTTCACATCATTCTAGTTATGGGACTGCATCCAAACATGCACTCATCAAATAGGTTCACTGTATGAAGAGGGGATTTTGGGTCTCCCTACCCACTTATGTTTAAAAAAATAAATACTTGAAAATCCACTATAAGGTTTACAAAATGGGAAATGGGTTTTTATGAAAACTGAAAGAATGTATTACATTAGTATTGTTTTTATCAAAGTCTTACTTTGTGGGTGCCATTATTTCCTCTTCATATGGATATCCCACTGATTGTTTCAAAAGTTTATTACTGGGGATATGTAAAATTGCTGTTTTATTGTCTGGCAGTGTTTGACTGACATAATTATGTTGGATGTGAATATGTGATATAAATTTAAATTGGCTGAATCTGGAGTTGTTGTAATTTAGCAATTCCCTGAAGCAGCACTATTTCGGTAGTATCATTTACATTAGACCGGACCCAAAAATGTGGTTTTCCTAGAAAATGTATTTTTCATGTATAGGCATTTATTGGGGACATGATAATATTTATCATCAGTATTTTTCATGCTGCTTATGGAAATTTTGATGGTCATTTCTGCCCAATATGCTGTGCTACTGACAAGTGGGAACTTTGTGTTGTCAACATTTAGTACCTGTTCTTGTTCTTCATATTATGATTCATGTCCCTTTTGCATTGGAACTCATTTATGATTATTTGCAGGAGACAATGACAATCGCTGGAGCACAAGCATTAGAAGATGGAACTGTTGAAACATTTGGAAACGATGATTTGGCATTAAATGCAGCAGCTAATGGGGTTGTGGTACGCTTGAGCATCTTATCCTTTTTTCTTGCAACTTGTTTTGATTAAATGACCTGTGATTTCTAGCTTTTTAATCTTGTACCAATGTTACCTAAAGCATGAAATTCCCCGCATTTTATGTTCTGGATCGAGCTTTGCGGATTATAAGTCATTTGCAATCCAGATTGCTCTTTTTAGTACCCAAGTTAGTGCTCTTTGTTCTTATTATTAAGTTAATGCAAATTTATATTTACAATGTACAACGTTCAAAAAATATATATATATTTACAATGTAGAGATTTATACCTTTGTTTATTTAATTATAATGTAACACTAACTATGCTTGGTCTATAACAATAACATTCATCATTTCATACATAAATTGCACTATAAATTCATATATAAAGCTATATTGCATACACAATGTATTGGAGTGGTGCAGAATTGAACATAATCCTACCCCTAGCTTACCATGTATTGTATTAGCGTACCACACCCGTTCCTGTACCATGTACAAAAGTGACCCAGGATCCAGGTAACCTTGTCTTGTACTTTCATATTAAAACTGTATTTGTGAGAAAGCATGACCTAAAAGTTTCTTTTTCGTTACCATTGAGATATAATTCTGTAGAAAGCATATGCCTAACTTCAGGCTGATTACGTTACTTCTTTCACATGTGTTTTCCTTTTATCCATCACGGTTTAAAAACTTAACAGGTCAGTTGAATCTGTTTGTTTGAGGATTGAGTGAATAATAGAACAAATCAAATTTCCAAAACATGAGGAAAAACTCTTCTGGCTTATAAAGTTAAAATCTTGAATGAGTATGTTGGAAGTTTCTGTGAGAACTCTGGCACAACCAATGGGAGGTAATTTGAGCATCTTTTTGTCGTCTTCTCTATTTTCAGGTGCTGGTGGTAGAAAATGAGGAAATTTCGCTAATGGGAGAGCAGTTGTAGCCTGGTGGTAGAAAATGAGGAAATTTCTCTAATGGGAGAGCAGTTGTAGCCACCTTGGCTTCCCTCTAATGACACCCTTATTCATGCTTCCTGCAAAGCAACAAGTGGATCTTTTTTTTACTAGGGCTGTGATGGTGCAAAATGGTGGGGAAGTTTGTAGGGATTGCTTGCAAGAAACCTTAAAGATGAGGAAAAAGGGTATTTATTGGATCTTTTAGGCAGATTAGAGGAAGTTGAATGGATGATATTCGATGGGATGGCATCGAGCAGTGAGGCCATCTAGATATACATTAATCAAAATCCTTTGAGAATTTCCTTGGCATTTGTGTGCTTTGCTGCCTCAGGCATTGTTGTGAAGCATCCTCTGGCAGAATCTCCTGTTAGTAGCATCAATGGCCAAACTTTTGACTTGTAACCATCTCAAGCATGTATAGCTGAGACAAATCTATTTCTGGAAATAGTGGAAGGGGATTCCAGAAATGCGATAACCTGGGGTTCTTCTGGAAAATGCAATAGCCTGGGTGTCTTCTGGAAAATGCTATAGCCCGGACTTCGTATGGAAAATGCATTGGAATCTCTTAGATGCTCAGCATGAAGTCTGGGACCTGTGTACAGGAAGGCCAATATTATTAGCTCATGTGGGAAGATAAGCGAATGAGGTAACGGATAGCCATGCTAAATCTGGGCCGTCAAGACAAAGGTTGTTAATTTACATTTGGAGTCAGGATGTCCCTGTTGGAGAGAGGGAGGTTTAGAGTTAATGAAGTTTTGAGTCTCAACATGTGCCATTGAGTTTTAGCTGGCCCTGGTTATGATTTCGTCCGGACTTTTGTTGTATTTGTGGTTCTCTTTTAATAAAATCCATTTTACCCTTGAAGAAAAGTCAGTGACTATTGATTAGACATAAGCAGTTTTTGGATTAAGTGCTGAGTTTCTGTTTCCATTTTTATGTGCTTGCTCGTGTTGTTTTCTTTTTCCACCTCTTCCTTTAAAGAAAGGTCTCAGTTATCTACACTAAGAACAAGCTTGTGTTGCAAAAACGTGTTTCATGTGTAGGAAAGAAAGGAGTCTCTTATCAGAGTTGCAAAGGTTCATTTTTCCAAAATGCACCCATACAAATTTTGCCTAAAATGTTCAAGGGGAAATGTAAAGATTTACTATAACACTAATAATTTTGAAGAACAAGATAAGCCTAAACCCTAAAGGCTTTCTGCATGGACTTTCCTGAATATTTTGAAGGCTCTTGTTTGCATGGAGCATATTCATGTTCCTGAATCCAGAATTTTACCTCCAAGTAGGGCTTTTTTAAATGACTTAGAGAAGTAAATATTCATCCTCAATGCTTCTCAAAAAAGCAATAATAAAAAGACTTCATCCTCAATATTAAATAGCATTGTGTAAGAACTTCACATTGATTTCAAATATCTTGAATCGTTTTTCTCATTATTTGGTTATAGTGGGTGGGTTGCATTTTGCAATTTTTTTCTCAAGGTCCGTAAGAATTATCTGCACCACTATCTAGTTGTTTCATGAGTAGTTTACCTTTGTTGCTTGTTGATCATCTTCTAATTCTATCATGCTACCTGTTGTCTTAGGTTGTGGACCTTTCCCATTTTGGTCGCATTAGAGGTATATCTTCTTCTCCATTAAGCATCCTGTAAATGTTTTGATGCATCTCTAGTGCCACAGATTTGGTGCTAGTTTGTGGTTTTTTTTAATGTTGAATTTTACATGTGTTACATGATGCATATATACATGATTTTGTTGGGAAACAATCAATCTCCATAGGTTACTTCTTTAAGAATCTGACTTTATACAAAACTTAGAACTTGATAACTAAATCTTGAGATTATTTGTAAACTTAAAAGCATCATACTGTACATGCTGTTCTTAGAGATTTGTTGATGAGAGGCACTTGGGCATGGTAATGCTGATTAGGTATTTGTTTTTTTTTTTTTTTCACGCTGATTGATATGTTGGAGGAAGATTAACCAAGAGAACATCACTGAGATTCTTTAACCAAATTACTTCATCTGCTGCACTGAGTTTTGGAATGGACATGTAGGACATGAATGAAAGGGCCGCCCCGACGTGAAATGATTAAGAGGGCAATTAGGATGATTGCTAGAGAATTTCAGACTGTCCTAGATTATGAGCACTTGGTACTAGGCTCAAGATTATTTTTTTTTAAGGAAAAAAAATGTAGGAAATTAGGAAGCCATGTGGTCCCCATTCCAATTAGATTTCAAAAAGCAGATCTTTTGCTTACATATTTAGTATCAAAGATAACTGTTCCATATAGCTAGCCTATCTTCCCATATTTGTTGCTCGAGATATCAAACTAGAATTCTGTCTTATTATTTGCATCTCTCCACCACCATTTGCCCAACATTCAACGTTGTCGTCATCAAAGCCTTATCCAAGAATTGCTGTGGGTATGCTCCAATTTATATCAGATCTTTGCCTGACAGTGCATGTCGAAATTGTAGAGATTTTAAATTTTTTTTAAAGCTAGGATCACCTTTCATCCTAGGTTTTAGACCACCTCCCATTTGATGAAGTTAAACATTTTTGGGGTTATTCCTGCTTCATAGAAAGTGGTGTGGATATGTTCCAATTTGTTGCAGTTGGAAACTTATAGGTAAACATGCATTAGAACACTATACTAGAGAATGTGTCTTTAAGAAGCACTATCTTGCATTGGAGCAACAAACTGGTACTCCACTCCTATCTAAATTGCAAGTATTCCTCCTTGGGGAGTAGGCTCCCAAGAATATTGAAATATGGGTAGGCAACAATCTTCCACAGCACTCCTTACATTTATCTGCTATTGGGAGTTACTTCAATAAATGGGATGCATAACAATATGACCTCCAAATTCCTCAAATCACTACAAGCTATGTCATCCTTCTCAGTTTTGAACTAGTGGTTTGCATTACAAGGGTTGAAAGGAAGATGTTCGTGGAGCCAAAGAAAAAAAGAAAAGAAAAGAACAAAGGAAAAAGAAAAAGAAAAAAGAAGATGGTCATGGGAAACATTGAAGTAGCCATTTTCATCACCCCAGGCCACACTAGATCCCTACCATGCCTCCCGACCATCTCGACTAATAGCCAACCTTGGTTGCATATGAAATTTGTAATCGTTTGGGAATCAACAATCACACTTTTTACTGTAGGCCTATTTCTCATCGCTTCAAGCATCAAATCAATGCAATTGGTTGCACACGGGGTCTAGTACACGTTGTACTTAGAATTGTACACGAGCAGAGTAAGCTCGGTAACTCGCTCGACTCGGCTTGAAAAAGCTCAACTCGACTCGGATCAAAACTCTATTCAAACCGAGTCGAGCCTTTTTTTGGGAGCTCGGAATATTTCGAGTCGAGTCCGAGCTGGACCTAGCTTGACTCGGCTCTACTCGGTATTGAGCTCGACTCGGCTCGACTCGGAATATTTGAGATGTGTTCTATGTGTTTGAGAGAAATGTTGTCACTTGGACTTCAATTATTTCTGGTTGCATTCAGAATGGTCATTGGGGAATTGAGTTTTCTCTGTTTGTAGAAATGCTCGAATCCGGTGTTCTTCCCAATGATTTTTACCTGTAATGTTGTACTTCAGGATTGCGCTGACCTGGCCCTGGTTGGTGTTGGGAAACAAGTGCACTCTCTTGTTGTTAGAGTTGGACTCAATGGTGATTGCAGGATTGAGAATTGTTTGATTGACTTCTATTCTAAATGTGGGTTGGTTGATGAGGCTCAAAGGTTTTTTGTTAAAATGCAGGATCCTGATTTAGTATCTTTCACCTCCATGATTGCTGGTTTCTGTAAGTATGACTTATTTAAATCAGCAGCTAGACTGTTTGATCAGATGCGGAGGTTGGGCTTAGACCCAAATGAAATGGGGCACCTTGCCAATGCAAGCCGCTGTCTCCATTTTTTCCGACGACTACTCGTTGTAAGTAGAGAACACATCCGAAAACTCAGCTCGAACTTGGCCGAGCCGAGCACGAGCTGCTGTTCCGAGCTTGAAGGCCAAGCCGAGCCGAGCCAAGCCGAGCACGAGCTAAGACTCGATCAGTCCGAGTCAAGCACGAGCTGGGCAAAGCTCGGCTCGGCTCGACTCGACTCGTGTACACCTCTAGTTGTACTTCTTCATTAACTCATTTCCCTCCACAAATGGGCTCCCATTGTCCATGACAAATTACACCACATTTTTCCTCCCAACATCCTTCATCATATATTTCATCAACTCATAGATGTCACTTAAGTTTTTTATCTCATTACTCGCATTAGTGGATTTCAAGAACATGGTCCTCCCCCTATGGTAGCCATGAAATTTGTGACAAACATCCTCGTCGGTCCTATTCTCCCGTCACACATTAACGTGACCCCAAATGTCTCCCATGATGGCCTCAACTCACCAATATAACAACGCATGTCAACAACCTAGTCATCTAAATATTGCTCCCATCATCTTACATGGTATAGGTGGCTTTACATTCTCGCTGCCACATTGTACTTCAACGATCATATTCTTAAAGTGTTGGCTGGTTGTTGCATTTGCTGGCACATGGTCATAAATGAAAATTTTTGCAACAAACTTCCCTACCCTCTTCCTCACATCCCCTCCACTCCACAAATCCTTTAGCCACTTCTGCTTTCTCCCATCCCCTCTATACATCGTTTGATCTAAAGGTACATCTAACACACACATTCTACTACTGTGGTGCATACTAAAATTACTCAACCCCCCTACTACCATCACCTCTCTTGCTTCCATCACCCCCTCGATTGCTACTCCCGCTTCACTCCCCCTACCAATTTCCTGCCTAGACTCCTCAAAAGTTGGCCTACTCGCCTTCTATCGCCTTGTTTGGTCCCTATCCCACTACTCCCGTAATAACTCATCAACAACACATTTATAGTTAGGATCACCCTCATACTTGTCCACCTCCTCTACTTTCCCATGGCTCCATGCTGGCTGCGCTAACTCCTCCTCGAACTCTCTCTCACGTGTAACACGGTCATCTCTAATCTCCACCCCTTTCCTCAATACCTCCTTCTTCTTCGCTCTCACCTGCTTCAGAGCACTTGGGCAATCAACAATATTTCGATACCCCCCTGCTAAGTATTCATTCAAGAAAAACACCCTTCACTCTTCGGCATGTGCCTTAGTAATTACACTTTAACCCAAATTGATTGTCGGGAAGCGGCATCCCGTGCTGCCAGCCAATGTTAAGTTGCCTCCCTTCTAGACATATTCTACCTGTAAAAGAAGATTAAGCAAATAGGTTGATTGCAAATTCAATGTCCTGAATACATAATATTAAACCTAAATAACTGCTGATCAATATGAAATTTATTTATTTTTAATTAACAGTGTTTATTTTCAAAAAATTCAAAAACCTTCGTCAATTTGTAGATCGGCCTCTAACATGTCTAATGTGGTTTTTCCATACTCTAATTGCAATTTAAATGGGTGAAATGGAGGAAATTTTGGATTTTTCCCAATTTCCCCCAAATTTTCCAAATTCGTAGATTAGAGTGTTATTGATATTAATATCAGCAAACACTCATAAACGCCTGGCTAAATAACCGCTGGTCAAACTGGATTTTTTGAAAATATATATATTTATATTTTTTAAATAAAAAGTATTTTTTAACAAAAAATTCACAGACTTCTGTCAATCTATATATCAGCCTCTAGCATGTCCAATATAATTTTTCTATAGTCTAATTGCAATTTAAATGAATAAAAGGGGGGAAATTTCACATTTCCTCAATTTTCCCCAAATCCTCAAATTGGAGGTTGAAGTCCATGATTGAGCGTGCAAAATAAAAGAAATCTATTCCATCTTAGTTCTATTGATTCCAAGTGATTTGCACACAGTATTTTTTTAAAAACAGATAAATAAAACTCACTGTTTGAAAATTGGCCCACTCACTATCTGATCTTGAATTCTGCCAAAAAAAAAAAAACTGTTTTTTCTCCAAATTCGAAGAGGGTTGGTTGGATTCACCTCAAGAATGGATTAGAAGTGGATGATTTGACCAAAAAAAAAAAATTGATTTTTTTTTTTGTCACATCTTGTCTGTAGCGATGTATCGACAACACTATCATCGATACATCATTATATATTGAATATATATCACAATGCATTGATATATCGTACATCATGATATATCGTTGACACCAAAAAATGCATCTACTTCAATGGGGGTTCATATGTCGGCCAATATTAATATTCCAAACACTACTGTCTCCAATGCTAGGACCTTCACCAGGACTTTATGTAGGCTTGTGAGGCAAAACTCACATTCAGTAGAGCCTGAGTTTCTCATTTTCTTGATTCCACTATTTTGATCTTAGGGTTATGAAGTTCCATCATATAGGTTTGCATACGCGCAATTTAGTTAGGTCATATTGAACGGTTAAGAGGTTCTTGGACTCAGGAAATAGATCATGGTCTTCTCCTTGGGGGTGCCTTGTCAGTTAAATCTGTTGTCTGAGCTTCTGAGGTTCATTTGTGCTGTACCATTTCAAATAAACTCATTGGCGTGGTTTAATGCTTCTATTATTGATTTAATGCAATCTCGACACTTTGAACGGGTATTGTATCATGTCCCAGCACCTCATGTTATTGCACAAATACCAATGCTGACATGCATGTCATGCCCATGACAAGCCTGGATAACAGCTGTTGGTTGGAAGCCTGGCTCCCTTTAATATTCAATAAGGGTAGTGCTTATAGACAGTTATATTCTTTCTAAATTTTTTCTTCTGCATGAAATTTGTGGATTGAAATAACATTTAGTCACTGGAGAAGACCGAATTCAGTTTCTTCACAACCAAAGCACAGCAAATTTTGAAAGTCTCCATGAAGGGCAGGTGAGTTGTGGAACTTCTCATTTCTCCTGTATTTCTAGTCTCAAATTTTCTCAAATGCTGGAGTGCTGGTTACTGATAGGAGCTTCTCCATTGAAGTTGCCAGGGATGCGACACTGTTTTTGTTAGTCCAACAGCTCGAACAATAGACATTGCTTATGCATGGGTTATGGTAGGTTTCATTACAGTCTCTCTCTCTCTCTCCTTGGAGTTGTTATTTTATTTTTCATGTGTTCTGAACTTGTACCAGTGATTATTTTGTTCACAGAGAAATGCCATTTCATTGCTCGTTTCGCCAACAACATGCAAAAGCATAATTGAAATGCTTAACAAGTATGCCCACGACATATATTTTCGTATAGTTTTTTTTTTTTTTTTTTAATAAAATATATCATACATGGACTGATTCAATTTTTGTGCTGCTTGCTTGATTTTGTGAGAAATTTCTCCTTTTGGATATTCTAGGTGTGAATTCATGGCTTTTTGCAACCTATCATCCAAGGACTCCAAACAAAGGCCAGGGCACAAGACATGGTCCCTTGAATCCCGCTCTAGTGTTTTGTTGAATATGTTGTCAATTCTAGCATTGTGATCATTCAGGTTGACAATGATTTTGAGATATTTTGACTCTTGGGAAGGAATTTTCTTTCTTACCTCGATGATTCAAATTGGGAATTTATTCTTAGTCGTGAATGGGAGAGGGATATCATCTTTTCTCCTTTAATGAGATCATTGCCTTTTAAAAAAAAAAAAAAAAAACTATGCCCAATTTTATTCAGATTGGCAAGCCAATTATTGTGTTGGGAAAGGCTTGGAAGATGCTGTTGAAAACTTCTTTAAGAACCTCTCTAAATTTGAGTGGGTTTTCATTCTGAGTATGAGGTAATCCTTTGTCATGCTCCCAAATTATGGCTTTTGCCAAAACCTCTCTAAAGAGGAGGTTTGCAGTTATTCCTTGTGTACTCGTAATTCTCTCCTTTCATGGGCAGAAACTATCCCATGAACCCATCCAGGCAAGGAGCTCTACCCACAGCTCAAAAGTTTGTCAATCTCTTTGCTATGTTTAGGATGACAAACTTTTTTTCGGGTGCTGATGTGCTAGCAAACTTCATGAATGGCTTTAAGAAATTAACAGAAGAGTTAGCAACTTAACCTTATATTGACGACCTCTTCTTTATGCATTACAATGATGTGGAAGAGTTCTTTATGTATCATCACCAAGGTTTTGAATAATGATATCGGGCAGCGTATCAGTTGGGCCCAAAAATGATGTGATATGGGATGTATTGGTCCGTATTGACCAAAAATTTCTGTGCAATTTTTTCTTTTTTTTCTTTTTGGAGAATTATGAATACTAGGAAAAGTGGAAAACACTGGAATCTATCATTTCTTAATGTTTTTAACACTTATTCAATGGTGTATTAGATTATTCGTTGATAAGAATGTTGTCTACCGTTTGATCTATTGAAAGTCAACCAAATTAGGTCCTAATCAAACATGGATCAAGCATGCTTTGATAGATTATGGCCTATCATATTGAAATACAACCAAATTAAGACAAAAAAGCGGGGGGAAAAAAGAAGAAGATACTTTGCCCCTTTTCTATTTTTTTATCAAAATTGTTTATTCCACTTCAACTTGCTAAATATCACACAAATCTTGTGTTTTGAATCTTGATCCCCAAAATTAGCCTAGATCTAGTGTAAAATGATTTTTAAGCTTCATCTATTGTTGAAATGAAGCAAGTAAAAAATAGAGAAAAGTTGGAAAAGAAAGAAAAAAGTTTGAAATGAGTTGTATTGACTGTATCTGCTCCTTATCGTGCCGATACAAGGCAGCCCCCCCTTTTCAAACAGACCGGTTCACCCCCATTTCTTGTAATGGGGGTGGTCAATACGGTTCAAAACACACTTTGTGTTTTTATGTGGACTATAGATTGATTCAAAGCTGTGCAAACATGAGGAGTTCATAATGTTTGGTGGTGTTCGTTTAAACATGAACACAAGAATGGAAGTTGTACACACATAAGAACTGATTTTCTATTTTCTGAACAATCTACAGAACATATTTTAGATGCTGCGGTCACATTCTTTTTGCTTTTTCCATGATTTTTAGGTACATATTCTTTGCTGATAAGGTGGAAATTCACGACATCACTAAGCAGACATGCTTTTTCATTCTCGTTGGGCCAAAAAGCAACCAAGTAATTATTTGGTCATTCAGCCTCTTTGTTCTTATTTTAATATCATACCGTTTTGGAGGTTGAATTTGTTGTTGTTCTAATGATTACATTGGAATATACTGAAGGTAATGGAGGATCTTAATCTCGGTGATCTTGTTGGACAGCCTTATGGCACACATCAACATTATAGTGTAAGCTTTCTTTCTTAATGAACTTGTGCTATCCTCAGTGTGTTGTCCTTCTTGGATGTACATGCTTACCCTTGTGAGCATCTCCTATACCCAGATACTTGCATATGCTCTGCATTCCATGTCAGTCAGGGTACCATACTGATATTGGTACTGGATACTTGTAGAGTACGTTCTAACTTTTAACGTAGCCCCATCTTGTTAGCTTCATTTTTTAAGAAAATTCTGCGGTGGCCTTCTTTCATTTCCAAATTTTCTTGCTAAAAGTCCTTGCATTAGTATGATTCCGTTGACCACGTAAGGGCAATCCATCTTGATGATGAATTCCACGGTAATGAGAAATAGAAATTAATCAGTTGATGTCTGCTCATTCTCCCCTATTCAATTCCCAATGAACAACATGATCTCGACTGATTATTTGTTCAATTTGGTCGATCTGATACTTGGTTAACTCATTCATCTTGATGCTTCCACTGATACCTAATTGATAACAAACCTGAATGGCTTTTTTTAGGTCCAATTCCATCCATTTTTGTTGAGGCAATTCTGACTCGTTTATCGGGAACTGATCTAGCTCCTGAGATATATGACATTCTTGATCCTTCCTTTTCTCGGCACGAATCATAAATGAGTTGTCTCCCTCTGCTTTTACTCACTGAAACGAGTAGAGTTCACCGAACGTCCAGGGTCAGTTGCAAAAGCGCTAATCATGTTGATAAAAAAAGCATATGTTGTAGTCATTGTGCTTGTGCATGTGCGTGTCCATGTATGTGCATGATAATACAAAAAACAAATAAAATTGGTCAAATGCTTAACTAAGAGTCAATAGTTAAATATAAACAGCATGCTAGGAATTGGAAATTGAGATCTTTATCTATATCCAAAGTTTTGGGAAATGCAGAGTTTTATGCCCATTTACATCTTTTTGTTTGTATCAATATCCAAATCTAGGCTTCATAGGTGAGCATGCTTTGGAATAGCATACTTATTTGATTGCAGGCAAATTTTATTTCGTATGGATGTTTTTGTTTTTCCAATTACAATGGTAAATGGCTGTAAATGGGTAATGATTATTTATCTTGTAATTGTGTGGTGGCATCACTTACATTTGACTGTAATGATGATTTTAGTACATTGTTTGTTTCACCCAGAAATCATTGTTAAAACTGATAGTTTTATAATGTGAAAATGTAATGATTATAATTTACTTTACCTACTTCATTTACAAGTGTATTTGACTCTCGATTTATGAGCCATAATTCCTGCTTGAAGAAACACCTGGAAATGATCATGATGGCTCATTTGCTTTGCATTTCATAGTAAATTCGAAAACCAAATAGGCCCTGCGTGTGCATTTTTGTTTCTACGTTTACTTGAGAACACTCTCAGAATCCACCTAGTAGCTACACACTAGCCAGTGTCCTTTAAATCCGCTATCACATTTACCTTTCTGTGTTAAACAATCAGAGAAAGCCTCTTTGTCGACGGCTTGGATCTTAAGTCACATGCGAATCATGTGTATCATAATTCAGGAGCAAACAAATCATTACCTTGGATGAATTGATTTTTCACTGTCCAGGCTTCTCTTGTCCAAAATTGTCAGAGCAAGAGCTGCTACCTGCCAAAGCATCCTTTTCACAGCTTGTATCATTATGCCTTGAATCTTGACATGATATTTTCATGCAGTGCCTGGAAGTCTTGAATTCATTGTTTTTGAAAGAAAATTAACCACCATGCATATACAAAATCGGATGAATTGACCTAGCAGACATCCATTACTAACACAAATAGTGGGCAGCTTCACAGAAAGGTCCTCAGTGGTTGCAATTCGATATCTTCATGTCCCAAGTCAATGGCCTAAAAATATGCCCGAGGCTTTCTGACATGGAAAGGCATTGGGTGTACAATACTGACTAACCTATATGATTATTAAAGCGTAGTTGTACAAAATACTTGGTCCAAGAAAAAATTTGTGATATCTCCTATATTTCAACCACCCCATAATATTTATCTCATCATCTGGTGTACTAGATCCCAAAGCCTCAATCGGTCTTTTAAGATACAGTATACTTCAACTGACCTACTGTTCAGTCTTCCAATGTTCAGAACAATGAAAGATTTTATTTCTGGGATCCAAGTAAAATATGCCTCCTCTGCTAACACCTCTTCCTATCAGTGACTGGTTGGTGCCGAGGTTATGTGCACTTCTTTTTTTTTTTTGGGTGGTGGTGCTCATTGCTACAAATTGCTCTCTATTGATATTTGGTTAGGATTAGTCATAGCTACTCATTGCCTACTTTTATGGGGGCAAATGCTTATAAATAGCTACTCACTGGCCCCAATTATAGGGACATGTTTCTCTGTCTGCTGATTATGAGGATGTCTCCTTTAGAAAGAGCTCCACCTTTTGTCATCTAATAAGAGCCTTCATATTGCTTTAGGATTATAATTTGAAACAACGATTAGCAATCAGTGCAGAGAACTAAAGCTCAGGAATTTCCTTCCTATAAATGCATCGGTCTATGGTCTTCAGTAAAATGCATGTTATGAGATCACCTGTAAAGTCATTGATGAGCTTGGGTGTTATTTTCAACAATATGAATGAGGCTATGGTTCAAACGTACTCTGCAACACTATATTGTTTCGGATAACTATCCAAGACACTTTTTTCAAGCACGAGGGAATGAAGTTCAAGTCGTGTAAATTTTCATTCTGCTGAGGCACTTAATCTTGTATACTTTCTAAAGGTCATGATTAGAGCGATAGAGATGGCATAGTGATTCTTCGTACAAAACATCTGTTGTGTCTTTTGTGACCGAGTAAAGTCACACATTTATGCTGACACAAGTACATTTTGATTACCATCCTTTGTAAGTAATGTGGTAAAGTAATGGTGGTTGAAAATGATAGTACATTGATTTAGTTTCTGTTATATACTCTTCTTCTTGTAGAAGAATCACTTTCCTTCATCTATGTGCAGGTGGATGGGATGCCGATAACCGTAGGTGTTGGCAGTCTTCTCTCTGAAGAAGGTTTCTCATTGTTACTGTCACCAGCAGCAGCAGGATCAGTCTGGAAAACTCTTCTAAGTCTTGGTGCTATCCCATTGGGGACTAATGGGTGGGAAAGATTAAGAGTTCTTCAAGGTCCTCATCTCTTGAACAATAATATACTGGAAACCTGGTATTTTGGCTTAGAAATCATGATATATTGTGAAAATCAACTAATTGAAAATTAATTGTGCACATTCATATGCACGTCATTCCTTGTTGGTGGATCTGTTACCTCTCCCATCTTTAATTATCTTTCTTGCCATATCATATAACATGTCTTGCCTTCATAAACAAATTTCATTGATTTCTCTTATTTGGCAGCATAAACAATGATTCAAAGATCTGATATGCGTGGGTTGATAACATTATAGCATCTTTCTTATATATTACACGTGCAAAGGAACCAGTCATGGGCTCATAGCTGAAGTTTCAGCAGATTTTGAAAGTATCTATCTAGAAAGATCAAATCCTGTTTTGGGAAGCTTCAGCCACTTCACAGGAGCTTGATCCATGAGTGATGTACCATATGGGTCCTTATTCTTGCTCCAGTGGTAGACTCTCAGGAGTTTCAACACCTGGGCAAGGGTTCAAGCACCCATGGGTGGTGAAATCCCACTATAGCATGAGTGTGTGGGGGTGAAAGGAGCTTGATCTATGAGAGATGTACCATAATAAGAGTAAAAACTAAAAATATCACCATTTGTGGACTGATATCATGTCATATGTCAACCTCCATAATGGAGATTTTTGTACAATATAGCTGACTTGCATGTGAGCATCAACCATCCATGTTAAGCATCACCTATTTTCCCGATGAGATGATTGACAAGTGCGATGAAGAATCTGGTGTAGTCATATTGACATGATTAAATTTGATATTTCATTGGTGGATGTGTCCAAGTCATGGTATCTTTTGGATTAGAGGTAATCTTTTACCTTTTTTGAGAACTGAAGAAATCTTAGAAAGTGTCAGCTAGGGCTAGGATGGTGCTGGAGCATGTACATTTTTGGAAGGTGAAGTTTCTTAGTTACTAAATTTTTAAATGAAAGATCAGAGTGCTTTGGTCACCCGAAATAGAATACCCTCAAGCAACATAATCTACAATGGAATATTTGTTTTTTTTTTTTTTTTGGTAATGTAATGATTTAATCAATTAAAAGCAAGCGCTAAAGCTTCATTTACAAAAAGTATTACATCCCTGCTAACAACGATCCATCATTTGGATCAAAATCTTTTGTACAAGCAATCCACTGTATTACATTCATTTTGGGCATCTTACATACATTCACCTCTTCCTTCCAAATACACATGCACGCAATCACAGGCCAATCTCTTCATCCCTATTGCCCATATAACCTCCATCATTAAACTTCGCCAATTTACCTCTTTTTTTTTGGTTCCGCCACCAAGCCCAAGCTGGTAACAGGTCAGCAATCGATCCCGGCATCACCCATACTGTACAAAAGAAAGCAATAAATCTATTCCACACCTTTCAAGCCAACAGACAGTGAACAAATAGGTGGCCCACCGTTTCCGCCCACCTCATGACATGACACAACGATTAGAAATAATTATGATCTTTTCTTAAGATTATCGATGGTCGGAATCCTATTCCTGCCTATCAACCATATAAACGCTGCTCTTTAGGAGGAGCACCGAATGACCAAAGGATAACCTCACTCTTACCTTCACTTGGAGTTGAGTCACATAGCAACCCATAAAGGAGCATTCCATAAACTGCCCTAACACCTGCAACCCTATGGTTCAGTGATAGACTCACAAGAGTTTCAACATGAGGTCATGGGTTCAAGCACCCGTCGCAGTGTGAGTGTGCGGGTGTTTGTGGGGTATGTGAGTATGTGTGATAAAAATAAAAATAAATAAATAAACCTTTTCCATGACCACTACATTGAGTCCTCGCCCAGCTGCCACCTAAGACATTGAAGCTGTTCCAACAACTGAGCGTACTCCTCGGTTTCCTTATCTGATAAGTTTCTTCTACACGGTGGAGCCCAAACCACTGAACCGCCTGCTAAGGAAACGCATCTGGCAATGGTTACCTCAAATCTTCAGCTACCCTAGCTAGAGATGGAAAAGCTATTGCAAGTGGACATTCCCCTTATCCATAAATCCTGCCATAATTGAATTCTTTTTGCCATCACCCCCATGTGAATCAGAATCCAGCCTTGAACTTGTTCGTTACTGATGTGATTCCCTTCCATAACCTGGACGCCCTATAGAGCAACATGATGATTTTACCCACCATCCTGTAGGCCGTATTTGCTTGTTACTACTTTCCTCCACATACTTCCTTCTTCCCTCCCCAAACTGGATATTTGTTATTCGTAGCTTATTAGTAAGTGAATGGAAAAATGCTCATAGCCCAGGCCCCACATCTCATGGGTTAGGACCTCAGTCGAACCCTCCCCACCCCCCTCGTGAGCGCCAAATCACATGGGTACCACCTCACACGAGCGACCCGAATCACACGGGTGGGGCCCGCCTCTCACGAGCCACCCGCCTCACATGGGCCGCCCACCCCAAGTGTGCATTAGACCGACTACCATAAAAGCTTATAATAAAACTAACTTCTCTAATTTAGGCATAAGGAATAGTAAAAGAAACTTACGTCTGCTGTTCTTGTTTGCGTTTGATCATTCATAAAATGGTCCACTCACTGAGGATAAGGACAATGGAACAGCAAAAATTCCATTAGCCAACCAGATGGAAGAATTTTCTCCCTTGCATAGTTGCTGTCAAGATTGGTATAAAGAACTGGTTGTTATGGCAAATGCCGCATTTATCTAAAGTATTCTTTTCCATCAGAAGCACTGTTTCTGTGTGCTTCATTGATTTTCTTTAACTAGCTGATCTCTTATGGTTGCCCATGTGGCCATGTGGATTGAGGTTGCCTGAAAATTTCCCAGATTGAAAGTTCATAGCCCCTTTGATCTTTAAGCCTTTTCTCTGTTTATTGTGTATCATTGCTGTAACTTTTTTTTTTAACCGTCTATTTCTGGATCTTTTTTTCTTAACTGTCTATTTGATCACTAAAAAGGTTGAGATCTTCCAATCAGGGAGACTGTGTGGGCATCCCCATCCATGGCAGGGCCTATTATATCTATGGTCTGGATTGCTGAACGTGGATGTAACAAATTGGGAGCCTCAGCAAAACTGGGCCTCAAGCCACTATAATTCCTCATTGCCATCTACCCAATCTATGAAATTACATAACTCATCTCTCCTGTTGAAGCTCAGTCCATTGATTGCACATTATCTGTACTGGACTAATAATGGATGAAAGAGGATTCAGAATGAATTCATCTGACACTGATTAATTTGTACAGGGAGACCTGCCCCTGGCAAAGAGCTTACTAATGAATTCAATGTCCTTGAGGCAGGTCTTTGGAGGGCCATCTCTCAAGACAAAGGTATCCTTTTCCTTTCTATGATAGTGGTTGCATATGATCCCAGCAACTGATCTGGTTACTGATCAAGCTGAGTCAGCACATTTTCAGGATGTTATAAAGGCCAAGAGACCATTTCTAGACTCATCACCTATGATGGTATTAAGCAGAACTTGTGGGGAATTCATCTATCAGCCCCAGCAGAACCAGGCAGCCCAATTACAGTCGGCGACAAAAAGGTACCCGTTTAATCATCCATATCAATCTCAAGGTTTTGCAGCTCAGAGAGTGGAATGCTGATCAGAATTTCTAAACAGGTCGGGAAGCTCACAAGCTATGCAATTGGGAGAAGAGATAACAAACACATTGGGCTAGGCTATATCAAGAAGAAAACCTGCTCTGTTGGAGATATGGTAAATATCGGGGATGTTGTAGGGAAAGTTGTCAATGTACCATTTCTTTTAGACAAGGGTCCAGAATCCCTGGGTGCTAGTCGTTGAGCGGTTATTGTTGGTATGCAAATATAGTTTTTCTTTATATGCAATGAATTAATTTATTAAAGGTGATGATGAAGAATGATGCTGTGGTTGTAATAGCCAATTTCCTGTTTGGGTATGCTATTTGCAAAGGCAGGTCTATATTATGAGCTATGGAAGGGGCAACTGAATTGAAAAAATGTTGCAGTTGGTGAATTTGGGTTAAAAGCTTGAGAAATGGTTGAAAATGAGAGTTGGTGCATTGCATGTTGAAAGTTTTGAGTGGGGTGTTCTAAATTGGACACTGACCCTTATGTTTTGTTTCAGATGTTTCCTTGAGGGTGAGAGAGATTTAGCCAGATTTAACTGAGCCTGTTTTTGTAATTAGTGCCAGAGCTTTCCCATGTCATGTGATATATAAAGAGGATACTAGGGCTACAAGGCTACAATGTTACAGTGCCATTCAGTTTATCATTTAATACCATTGGGGCCTATGGTTCAATGTCTGCCGTGATTGGAAGATCCGTGCTGCACACTACTTGGCCCTTTTCTTAAGGATCACTGTTTGATCTTTCATCTTGGTTGAATTTGAACTGCTGCTGTATTTTCGCTTAACCTGACTGATTGGTCACCACTTGTTTAAGGTATAGGATTCTCCCAATTTGTGACGCATGCCCATCAACTTGGGCTCATAAAAATTTCTTCTTTCTTATTTATAGCAGGTAAGCTGGCAAGTTAACAAATCTACAGTAAGTTGAGATGAATCTGCTCTCCAATCTTGGCTCATGGGTCTCAGATTCATGCACTGCACGTTTCTTTTCAGTTTTAAGAGTATGCCGTTGCAAATCTGAAATTTATTGGATGCAGTACCAACTGCCGAGCAGTGAGAAAATTGGTTCGTTTGAAAAATAAGATTGATGGATATACCCTTCGGAATTTGTTTGGTACAACATGCAGGGCATTGCATACATATCATGTATTTGTGTAGAGAGAAACTTTGTTACTGGCCAATGATGCCATACTGAGTTTTATTAAAGCTGAATTCTTTGTTTACACAGTGGATATGAGGGAAGAAGCTTGATGAACGTAGTGAAATTCACTCAACCATCTTGATTAGCCCCACAGCGTTTTGGGGGGGGGGGGAAATAAAACCTGGATATGCTTCAAGAAATAAGAAAAAGGCTTGTTCATGCCACACCATACAACACTATATAGACATAACTAGGACAGCATTGGCCTAACCAGACAAAACCGAGACAGACCCAAACTTAGACACCTATCCTGGCTGGTACTTTCGCTGCTGCCAAACAGGCCCCTACAACAGGCGAATTGATGGATCACTTGTTCATGCAATACTCTTTTGCCATGTTGTATTGGGAGATTCTTTCACATATATATATATATATATATATATATATATATATATATATATATATATATATATTCCCAGTGCTACATCTCTGATTGGCCCATTCTTCTTTAGCGTGGCAGGCAATGACATCATTTTAAAAAGGGAACTTTGACATGAGGTTTGTGGCCAATTTGGGCTGAATGCAAATGATAAACATGCTTCCGTGGCTGCCATCATAGCCCTGACAGACGTTCAGAAAGCCCAATTAGATATGATGGCATGAACCTCAATTCTTAAGCCATCAGTTGGCTGCTCTTTTGATCTTTTGATTCATGATCCATTATTTAATTGGATCCTGCGGGGTGTTGATTCCTCATCTTTGCCCTTTCTTTCTATTTACTGTGGGATGGAAGATGGGTGACCTACTGGTTGCTGATGAATTCATCCTCTTGCACTCACTTGCTTAGTAACATCTTTTCTGTCGGTATCTAGACTTTATTTACAAGGTAAAAAGGAAATGGAAGAGAATACATAGTAAATCAATTAACGGATACCGCCCAAGAACTCGCATACGAATATGATAGATTTAAGAGCCTGAGAGAACTTTGGTTATGGTGCTCTGCAGTGAAACAAAGGAATCTATAGCAGACTTTGTGAACCAACTGATCCCAACCTTTACCCGATGTTCGTCGGTTGGTAATCTCAACAAGTATGCCAACTTCCTCGCTGCAACAGAAAACCAACAAAGACAGTTAGATTATAGGATTGCAACATAAAATGCAGAGTCCCAAGTTGCATACCAGTATGGCCAATGGGACCGTCCAATGTTAGGCCCTCAATGAAACTTGGAGAAATCGCTGCGTCATTCTTCCCAAGAATCATCATCTCACCCAGATTCTGGAACCTGGAAATCAAACCGGTTCATATCTCATTTCTGTTATCTTAAGTGCAGTCAATTGAAATAGCATTCAGCTAATTGCTATCACATGTTAAGGACAATAAATTCAAATTGTGACAACACCAATTAGAACTGAATCAGTTGTTGAAATCAAGTCTATTTTACATGGACAGTATGATCAGATTCAGATACCATTACCAGATGTGTATAATGTCACTACATGAATACAATATTTTTGGATACTTGAACAGATGACTCTCTGATGGCCACACGATGTGAACATACAAATGCATGTTGTCCATTATTGTGGGAAAATAAGGTCCCCCCATGCTCACACTCGTGTTGGAATTCAAGTAACAGCAGTTTCCATTTTCTACCACTAATATGGCAGTGTGGGCCAAAAATTCTTCGTATCTATCAGAGGGGCAGCAGTTCCTTGCACCAGTTCATCTTTCAATCCAAGTTTCATGTAATGCCAGCCAAATCACAGCCTATATCTTGTGCTCTCACATCGAAGCCCAGGCCACACCCATGAAAAAACCTAAAGCTTATATCTCAATGCTAATCCTCCTGCAACCCGGACCCTGATGGGGACATCACGCGCACGCGCGCCGCCCCCTACGCACGTACAGAAGGAGAGGTAGGACCCCACCGTCGATTTGGCTCGATGATGACATCCAGGGAGGGTCTCCTAGTTAGAAGACAGAGTTTTAGTTCATTAGAGTGGGCCCGATAATCAAGTAAAGCCCATCATGAGATCTCATAATCGGGACCCACTAGTCGAATTAAGTTCATACTTTAGGTTTTGCTTATTTATATTATTTAGAACATCACGAACATTTTAGATTTCTTTATTTGATTTTTATTTTAGTTTACTTCATCGTCAAGTAATAGGTTGCGCACATGGCACGAGTTTTGGGGTATAGGGTTTTCCCTATAAATAGGCACCCCTTGTAGTTCTTTTGATTCATTAAAGTTTAATAAAAATTCTGCGTTTTCCCACTCCTTTGAGCTCTCGAGTTGTGAAAATCTAATTTGGTGCGAAGCCCTCCCTTCATCGAAAGGCTAACTACCGTGGTGCAAAACCGCGTCTATCCTGATTCGCCCTCATCCATTGTCATCTCTATTCTCCATCTTCTACCATCTCTTCTTCTCATCTCACCCCATCAACTACACTTCGAATCAGCCATCTCTTGCAGCAATTTTTCTCCCACAGCAGAATTTCAGAATCTAGCCATGAAGAAGGGCTAAAACTTCGGCGAAGCACCACACACAAACCGCATCTCAGATTGAGCTAAAAATCAAGGGTTTTAAAGTCCTCCCCTGGCCGACCAGACCCAATAAGTCGGTTCAAAAAATCGGGTCACGCTCGCACGTGCAGCCAGGCTCTTGTACACGTGCGCCCAGCCCAAGCCCACTGTCCACACGTGCGGACTATCACAGGTTCAAGTTTCCTCTTTATTTTCCCATTTCCATACCTGTTTTCATAACTCTAACCCTAGATTGCATTATCCTTAATTAATTTGCCCCTTTTCTCACCCTAGGGTTTCTTGAAATGAAATTGGTGAATCCCTTGGATTAGGGGCTAGTCACTATGCATGTGTGGATGATTTCAATTTCCCTTTAAACATCGTTTGGTCCATAATTTTACTGATCCAGTCCTAGCCTGTTTAGGCCTAGACCTACATTAATTCCCCTAGCTTGAATGTTTGAACTTTTGTGTGGGATGTGGAATTTTTATGTTATTGTTTCTGAATTAGTATAATCTAAGCCTGAAATCTTGCATACCATATTTAAATTTCATGTCCTGCATCAGACCCAGACCCAAATCAAGTCTTAAATGTCTCCAGGGAATTCTTGTTTTTCTTGTGCATCAGAAACTTGAGACAGGTGGATCCGCTGAATATCACCTGCATCTCTTCTCAACTGCTAGCTTACAGGCTGGCAGTGGGTTGGGTTCATCAGTTGGCCAACCAACCTGGCCCACTTCAGAGCCAGGCAAGGATTGAATTTATCAGGTTTCAGGTTGGGCTTAGCCCAGAAAACATGCCCCATTAGCTCAGGTTGATCCTGGCATGACCCAATTGGCCAATATATTATATCTCTACTTAAAGCAAATAAGAATGGCACAAAAAGTGCACACTCGATTAGAAGTAGAGATGTGATGATAGTCACAACTTACAAGAACAGATTACAAGGCCTGCTTGTGGGGCCCACTGTCGCGTATATGCCATCCAATCCATTTATCAGGGGTGCCCATCGGAATGAAGGGAAAACAAAATCAAGCCATTCCAAAACTCAAATGCGCTAAACCAACTGAATTTAGTTGTTTTAGGTATGAATTTCACTGTTCCCTCGGGTGTTGCTCACGTGAGTATCTGATCAGCCTGATTTTTGCACTACAGAGTAAACTTGAGGCAGTGCACCAGATGGATGGAATGGATGTCATGCACATATGCATGCCCCACAGAGGTCTACCCTAAATGTATGTATTTATGGAGATGTTACTAGATTTTGTCGATGTCATCAAACTCCTGACCTGAATGGCAGTAGAGGCCGGTCATTAATTGCTGCCCAGAGATTCCAGCCCGTGAAATCCGCTTGCTGAAAAGCAACCTAAGAAGGTTCGAGAAGAAGGTCAAACTAGAAATAAATAAGAGCCTCCCAAATGTATATATGCATATACATGTGTGTATTAAAAATAGGTCCAACCAGTTGGAACACAAACTACACTCCACCCACCAGATAACTTCCAACCTTTCATGTGTGTGAGACATCCAATCTGTCCAATAAGTTGGTCCCACCATGAGGATTGACTTGTGCAAAAATCAGCAACATCCACTTGTATTTTGTTATTTATCAATGGCTACAAATTGTTTTCTCTCGCATGGCCCACCTGATGAGTAGATGAGGCTGATTTTAACAATCAGTAATTCCAATGGCGAGGCCGACCTACTAGAAGGGTTGGATGTACCATTCACTTAAAAGGTTGGAAGTTATCTGCTGGGTGGACCATAACTTGTGTAACCAGTTGGACTTGAGACCTCATTAGAAAATATAGATAAATTGCTTAATTTGAGTGATGCATTGTGATACATTAGTTATACCTGTGCAGTAGCTGGAAGAAGCCTGCCAGAGGAGTCCCTTAAGGCAGCAGAGTCACCAATGGCAAATATCCGTGGATTGCCCTTGACTCGGAGCATTTCATCAGTCTCTGCTTGCCCCCTGGCATTTACAGGAAATAAATAACCATAATTCCCACGTTCCAATGAAGGAACTAGAGGCTTGGAACCAACAGTCCATAGAACTAAATCTGCTTCCAGAATCTGACTCTCCAGACCCTTTTCAGCAGGTTTAAGTTCCAGAATATATTTCTCATGATCCTGTTCTCCGACAGTTGCCTCTTCCTTTCCGGTTTCTGTCAACTTCTCTGAATTTTCAGCCTCACAAACCTTTCTGATGCAGCTCACAAAATAACCCAAGAAAAGCTGAACACCTCTGGAGGACAGAACCTGATAGAAAATCAATAAGATAATTTCTAACTTTTAGCAGTCAGAATATGCGCATGAGAAATTACATCGCTTGCTAGTAACTTAGTGAAGTTAAATGATAGAGAAAATAGTTATATTCAGAAGAAAACCGAACCATCTTTACATTATATCTCCAGAACAATACATCGTATGCTCCTGTAATATAAATCAGAGCTAGTACAAGAAAACTTGTAATTTTGTAAGTTTGACAGATTACAGCAGAAGTTAAGAGACCAGCCACTTATTTTTGGTGGCCGCTCGAATCTACTTTGAGGAATTTGTCTTGTTCTACTAATGATGAGGCAAAAAAACAGATAAGGTGCAAGTGAAATTTGATGTTTTTTATTCAAAAGTTTTCACAACTCACAACAATATGGAAAACAATCTGATTCTCTTTGTGATTGCAAGTTCGGATATAATTCTACAAATTTCTGGAGGACTATCATTGGACGGTAGCATTTTGATCAAGATTTCACATTTGATTTTCTATTTAGCTTCAGATGAATTCATGTCGGTTCACCAAATAGCTTCGGATGCTAGTGAAATCTAGATTGATGTACTATTGAAAGTCTTCCATGGATATTTAAAATTTTAGACCTTCTGTGTTGATAAGAGATCTCCATTGCAAATTCATTTTCTCCAATGGGTCGATGATTTGATCAATTTTCATTTTCTCCAATGGGTCGATGATTTGATCAATTTTCATTTTCTCCAAGTAGGTGAGCAAGAAGTTTTCATCTGCAATGAACTAGAAATTTAAAAGGATCCCTTTTTGTTTGGGTATTGCAGGTCAGTGTGAGGAACTGATAACTTGTGGCTCCCACCACCAGGCATGGAGCTCAGTTCCCAACTTTCCATACATTTCGTATGATTAACATTGACAGCACAGAAGAATGTAAGCATTCTGTTCCCATACATTTAATGGGAAAAACCTGATTAGGAATGTAGCTATTTTCCCAGAGAAGAATCATAGGCAGAGTAATATGAAATTATGAAGTGAATTTTTCACAAGAGCAACACCTTGATAGGACAGAGTTCACAGATGAAATGATTAACCATATCATCACATGTACTTCACATTCCGGGATGCATCAAACAGGAATCCTTACTTTTAATGCAGCTTCTCTATTCCCAGGTGGAGCAGTAGGACATATAGTGGTTTCAACATTGATTGCTTGAATTACTCCTTTATCCTGCAATCTCTCTGATATTGTAGCAGCTAACTCGACTCCCGAGTAACCACAGCCAACAACTGCCACACGTATAGGAGATGATTCCTTACCAAACTTCCCTCTTTCCAACATTCTTAGCTGCTTATCAACCTTCTGCATGATGAGAGTTATTGAACATACAGGATACATCAATTAAAACCAGTATGTACATGGCGTAGTCATTTCTATTCAAAGATTTCATAGAACAAATATAGATGATAGACCTGTATCATCAAACTTCAAACTAAACAGAAAATATTAAGCATCTGGCAAAGACATGGTGAAAAACTGTCATTTCATTTTTTGAGAATCATAAACAATTCTCATTCTGGGAAACCAAAAAATCTTACACGTGCATCCTCCAGCGTTGAGAAAGCTAATGCAAACTCTGCAGCACCAGGTACAACATCGAGTTTGGGTTCAGCTCCCAAAGCCAGAACCAACCTGGCTGCCCAGTGGAAAAGAATGTATCATCAACCTGGCCAGAAAAGGAACCCAGGGCTACAGAGGACACCTTCACACACTCATGCTAGTATAGAAACCTAAAATCTTCTGAAATTTTTAGCAACTGTGATAAGATCTTATGGTTCAGGACAATGAAAATATCTATAAAAGAGTGACCAACCAACAGAAGCAGTAGTTCATCCATATCCAGGATACGAATTTTGTAATAGAAACAATTTCCTAGGTGTATTGATGATTGATAACAAATATTACCAGTCATATTCAATAATGACTCCACTTTCGAGATGGACCGTACCACCACAACCTGATCTTGTTGGCCCATTCATTCCCAAATTGTCAGAAGGGTGCAACAGTTTAACTCTGTCTTGGAAAAATTGGATGCTAGTGTTTGCCAATAAGTCGGAGAAGCGGGGTGCTATTTCCCATGCATCTACTTCTGCAATAGAATAGAATAAATTATTAAAATTGATTAAACCTACCTGTTTTGAAATATATATATATATGGGAAATGGTTCTATGCGGTCAACCGAGCTGTGTGGGCCCCACTGTGATACATGTCGAACATCTACCCCATCAATCAGATGCACCATTCCATGGTGGGCCTCGAGCTTAAAAATCAAGTCAATCCATGACTTGTGTGGGCCACACCACATACAAAAGTTGAGACGGGTTACCCTCCCATTAAAACATTCAAAATCATTTGTTGGGCAAGCCGACATGTGGTTCACAAATCCAGCCCATCCATTATGTGTGTCCCACTTGGATGAGGGGTCAAACCAAGTTTCATACACATCCAAATTTTAGGTGGGCCACACCAAGTTCTTTTATATGTTTTAGGCATGTCTTCACATGATTTTAGATGGTATGGCCCACCTGAGTTCCGTATATGGCTGATTTTTGGGATATCCCGTAATTTAAAGGCGACCCATCAAATGCATAGTGTTGATGTTCGACACAAATCACGGTGGGGCCCACACAACTCAACCTCATGGGAAGTTCCCATGAGGTTGACCGCACACACACACATATATATATATATATATATATATATATATATATATATATATATATATATATATATATATATATATATATATATATATATATATATATATATAGTTCAAATTAGGGCTGGCAATAGGTCAGGACTGGGGCAAGCAAAATTGATGTTTTGAATAGGCCCGGCCAGTAAACCCAGCCCAACCAGCTCAAAATCCAGGCACGGGGCCTGCCTATTGTCAGGCCTAGTTCAAATGCATTGGCCTTGCAGGAGAAAAATGTTCATGATCACTGCAAACCATGAATACCTCCCGAAAGAAGCTCATACAGCATCGGCTTAAAAACAAAGCGATCTGACTGATCTACGAGAAGAACCTGGACCCATCATTTAAAATCAGAACCTTTAGAGCCATTACAGACATCAGAGATATGGAGTCAAATGAATAAACGTTGAAATACAGCTAGAGAGGAATAAATTGCACCCCATGCATAAATTCCAATTTACATGTCAGAATTTCAGAATTCCAGAAATTTTATTATAGAATAGATTTTCAAGGTGACACTAAGAACATTCAATCACCACAAGGGGCCAATAAAATAGGTCTCATACAGCCACAGAACCTTGATTTCACCTGAGGTTTCTTGCCACTGGGCCACACGAGAGATTCGAGTCTTAGAGCAGTGTATAAACCTCCAAATCCACCACCCAATATGCACACCCGGGGCTTCTGTAAAACAAGACAGCATCAGCTCATTACAATCAAAGATCGCCTCATTTCTCCTTCCTAATCACTAATCAGCACTTAAGTAATACAGACAATTCAGGTTCATGAAGTCATCAGAACAGCCCAAAACGAAGACATGTATATAAAAACCATGACATTTATAACTAAGATGTTTATTCTATTAATTTTCAAATAACAGCAAAAAGAATTTTGAGTCAATGGGAAAGGAAACACATACAACGCTTTATACAGGACTCTAATTAAACAAATACAAACTTCATGGATCATTGAAACAGTTCATTTCCGCTTTATACGTGGCTCTAATTAAACAAATACAGACTTCATGGATTATTGAAAGAGTTCATTTCCACTCAATAAATTATGGGTGCCAACTTAAACAATCAAAGATATTGCTCCGTGCACTAAAAGCAGAAAGAATCTCAATATTATTTTTTTTTCACACGCACACACACCACCACACACTCACGCCATGATGGGATTTCACCACCTGTGGGTGCTCGAACCCTCAACCAGGTGTTGAAACTCCTAAAAGTCTACCACCGGAGTAAGAGTAAGGACCTCACCACAATACAATAATCATGCAATAATATTCCTCCTTATAATTGAGTCACAATGATAAAATGCATACTATGCGAGAAAGCCCTTTTTTTTTTGTTGGTATGATGCAAGGGATCCTTTAAAAGCTTTGAACTCAAAAAGTACAACCAACCCGGTCATCTGGCCATGCATACAAAGACAGTGCTGTTTCAGTGTCAAATGTCTCTTTATTCCCTCTAACCCTCCCTGTCGCACTTGACGCAATGATGTGAATGCATCGTGGAGGAAGTCTCCTTAAAATAGATAAGTTGGCTGATCTTCTTGGTGACCAAGGAAGCAGCTTCTCCCAGTTGCTCAACCTTCCTGAAATTGTTTGGTGAATAAGGAGGTTAACATGGTCATAAGCAAGAAATCATGTATTCACTTATCCAAATTCAATCCCGATTAGGAACCTAATGCAATCATTGGATTCACTCTTTCTCATATCAAACACAAGCATAACAAAACTTTCAAAAGGTTAACATTGAAAGTTCCTGTAATCATTGCCGTCAGGCGAGAGAAATACTCATAATACACATTAGATCAGTGGGCACATCAATTTATTGATTTTTTACATAATTCTATCATTATATAATATTGGTTCCAGGACCATGCTCACCTATTCATTTCTTGTACTGATTCCACTTGTATATGGATGTTCTAGGCAGATTCTTTGGTAAAAGAAACCAAAAGATGGAGATTACGAAGATGCCAATGTCTAACCCAGAAGGCTCAAAGGAAAAGGCCATATCACTACTACACCAGAACCCACCTTATGCAGCGCAAATTGAAACTGGTGAACTATCCAAAAAACCAGGAATCTCTTCATGATTGATCAAAGCACAACCAAACAAGATTGTAGAAGACATCCACCACCGATTAAGCCACTTCAAGAGAAAGGTGGCCGATGTATGCGATCAAAACGAAAAAGAAATTAAAAGAACTCTTCTCCCCACCCCCATAGAGTCCATATCAAAGCCATATTAGTAAACAACCCCAATTGAAGCGTTGGTCAGGTAAAAAACAATCGATTTGAAGACAATATCTGCCTCAAAATCAAGGTTATGAAAAAGTATTAGGACTGAAAACTCTTGGCAAGTTTAAAACAAAGCCAGCCCCATTGACATATTCAACCAAATGTCGGTTTGGTTTGGGTTAACTTCCAAAAAATTCACAAATGGGCGTGTTTGGATACGCTACCTAATCAAATCGCAATTTATACTCTAATCAAGAGGGTGGGAAACACCTTTCCTTAAGAATTCATCAAAGAAACGGCAATGCAATTTGAGAGAGAGAGAGAGAGAGGAGTGCTCACGTGCAACGGGCTCGAGGGTTGCAGAAGCCGCCATTGCAAGAGGCGCCATTTCGAGTGATGATGGATAACTATCAGAAGCTCCAGCTCTCATCTGGGAACTCATTTTGGGGAGATTATATACGGAAGCGGACTGCGTGCCACACACCACTGACCTCCGTGGTGTGTGTTGACGTCACCAAGTTTTGTGGGTCCCACCATGATGTATCTGTTATATCCACACCGTTAATTTTTTAGATCATTTTAGAGCATCAACCCTCCAAGGCTCAAGTGGACCACACCACAGAAGGCAGTGGAGACTGATTTTCACCTTTGAAACCTTTCTAAGGCCCACTATGCTGTTTATTTGCCATCCAACTTGATAAAAAAGTCACACAATCCTCAGGAACATACAAAAATCAGATTAATCCAGAACTTCCTTTAGGAAACCCCAAAGAAGTTTTCAATGGTACAAGTTCAACCACCTGGCATAATGTGGTGTGGTCCACTCAAGATTTGAATCTATCTTATTTTAGGCCTCCAGCTCTAAAAAGATATCTCTAAATGAACAGACGGTTTGGATATAATACATACATCATGTTGGGGCCCACAGAACTTGGTGACGTCAACACACCACGCAATCCGCTTCCATTATATACGGTTGAGCCGGTAGATCCGGGACATGGTACATCCATCTCTCCGTTGTACACGTGTTAAGTTGATGTGTCAATCGAGACCGTCCATCTGGTAGTCTCTAATCCTCTCACAGTCCCAGATGGATCATGTTTTAATAGCTCACTGTTCAGATGAATCTATCGGTAGATATTCGTCATTCCCGCGACACTAAATATTGCCTTCACTAGTTTTGTTCTCTGCCGTCACTTTGATTGCTAATGATCAAACGGCTAAAATCTTCTGATCTATGAATAGTTTGAACTAGTTTTTATCCATAGTAGAATGAACTAGATGGACGGTCGCGATTAGAAATCATTCCTGCCAAGTTTACTGTGAAGAGATTACTCCACTGTAATCTGGTGCTACCTCTCTACCGTGTAACCTGCGTTTCTAGTTCGGACAACGAGACGCGGATGGGTCGGGGCACTCGTTGCTCCACCGCCTTAGCACCGTCTGGAAGCATTAGTGCTGTAAACGGGTCCAAGGCGGGTCGGATATTGCAACATCCTTGCTTGGATATTATCGGACTCGAACATGGATACAGATCTAGATCCAGATATTGTCCAAACAAGTTACAGATACTATCTAAAGAATTCAGATATAAATTGGATGGTTGTTCTTGGGGCACCTAAACAGAAAATCTTTTATACATATTTCTAATTAATTTCAAAACATTGAAAACTTATTGGGGGCCCACCATAATGTTAATTTGCCATCCAACCTGTTAATCACTTCACACAGACCTGGACGAAGGGATTACACAAATATCAGCTTAATCCAAAACTTATGTGGTCCTCAAGAAGTTTTCAATGGTAGATGTTCAATCACGACTACTTTTTGTGGTATGGTCCACTTGAGCTTTGAATCTGCCTCATTTTCGGGCACATTTCCTAAAAAGATCTTGGAAAACAGATGGACGGTGTGGATATAACTACATCATGGAGGGCCCCACAGAACTTGGTGACGCCAACACACCATTCATTAGGTTTCCAATCTGGGCACCTATCTACAGTGGACCCCGCAATTTGTACCGTTTCTTATGAATCACATGTATGCACCATGTATAGTTTCAGAAGACGTGCGTATTAAGTACCATCACGCTCTGCTGGAGGATCTATCTTTCCAATAGATAGACATGCGCACCACCATCTGAGTTGCAACAGCCTGTGAGGGGTGTGTAAAAGCAAACAGGTACATCTCAGGACCAACTCAATTTGTGATCGGTGCTGGATCTCAGCTGTCCATGTTCGATGTTTTGAATTCGATCAAGACGTGGGTCTTGCTGTGAATGGGCCACTGGAGAAAAATGTTGCCCACATGCACTGTTTTCAATCGGCTGAAAACATAGCTCCACATTTTTGAAAAATTTAAAAATAAAATAAAATCGATGGGCCCTTCTGTTGAGTGGGCCAATGTTTGTGAAGCCACTATGAGAGGACAAACCTCAGAAATTCTACTTTGGACATGCTTGCATGAATTGAAGGCCTTCCATCATCATTACATGGCCAGAATTCTACTTTGTACATGCTTGCAAACACCAATAGAGAATAAAAATTCACACCACCCAACCAATTGATCTCACCGCAGACTGTCCACAGCTTACATGGCACTCATCCGACAATCCTAACCAAGCAATCCACCTTCTTCTTTTTTTTCCGATGTAAGCAGTAGAAATGATCATGGCACACGGATAGAAAACCAATTAGACAAGTGGGGACCATGGTGTGGTAATCCAGACCACTGGTTATGTGCCTTGTGGCCCATTGCTATGCAGCCAATATCTTGGCAGGACAATCTTAACCATCCCATCTGTACAGCCTGCAGAGGGATGGTTCATCATCAGAGTCTGCAGCCTCCAGATAGGCGGTTCATCAGCAGCACCACCACCATCATATTGTCCCAGCCCTGCTGATAAGATAGATAATTAACAGATACAACAAGCTCCACATTCAACTGAAAAATATGAAATATTTTTGGGGCATGCTCCATTAGGGGACCCAAACGGATCAATGGTCTAGGTCACTAAACCATGGACCCGCTTGTCTTAGTCAAAAACCCATGTATACTATGCAAAGATACAGAAGACCATGTTATCATCACATGCGTTGACATTTCTCCAAAACAGTTCAACCTCAGGAACGGAATGTGAGAGTTCTTGTTGTGATTACAGAGTGTTGGGAGCTGTATCAAACACTTGAAGCAAGCTTCACCATTTTAACATACACATACAAATATATAAATGTTACAGAACAGCAGGAACGTGAAATGAGTGACCAGTGCTGGGGCATAATGGAAGGGACCCGATCTTGCGTGTTGAGAAATGTGCCTGCTAGCATTTTTATGCGCAGCACAGTTTCTCATCCTCATTTGAGCAGTGCCTAGGAAGCATGTGAGGTCGTCTAAGTCTATTGCTGCCAGACATCAATAAGTTGCCATTTGATAGTGTGGCTGATATGAGGGCCCCAGTTCAATAATTGCTGCCTGAAAGAATGGCTAACATGCAGTCAGAAGCATGGGTAATGCATACAAGACTGATTGTACCAGTTCTTGAAAATAATAATAATCAAATAAACGGATTTTGATAGAGATCCCCATAAAATAAAAGAACCACGTGAGTTTGTGTGTGTCAATACATGCATAATCCTCTTAACAATCATGGTTGCAAATGATTGGTTTTTCAGATCATAAATCATTCCACTCTCATTTCTCAAGAGTCATTTCAAGAAGCTCCTTGCCTGGAGCCTTGAAAGAAATTTAAAGATTTGAGAAAACAAAAGAACAAAACGTTCTTTAACAAAGATCATTGTATGTATGGGTGCCTCTAATGCACTATTCTTATAAAGAGAAATGTGCTTTAACATCTTCTTAACCTGAAATGGCTAAGGAGAGGAAAGGTTCCTTTTTGAAGGTACTCCCGGGAACAGGTCCAGCGGAGACAAGGTGGGGCCTGTAGCTAGAGCTGGGCAGAATTCGACCCGATCCGACGGATCCGACCTGATCCGATCTGAACCGAAGGCCAAGATCGAGTAGGCTCACTCAAATCCGACCGTACATCAGATCGAGTTCGGATCAGTGGCCAATCCGGACCAATCCGATCTAGTCAGGCCATATGAAGTTAAAATATAGCCATTAGATGTTTGCATCTTAACCATTGAGAAATAAATAAGTGAGGTTAAACCATTTCCCAATAAAAGTGACGTGAGGGCACTAGCGAGTGGGTGGCACATTGATGAGGCCTGCGGTGGGCAGGTGTACCTGAGACCTTGAAACCTAGAAGCGGATTGGCTGGTGTACCACAGAAGCGGTTATACTAAGTAAACTCTATAGGCCCAACTATCATTCGTGAAATTTATCCACTCCGTCCATCTCTTTTAAGAGATAATTTTAGGGCTTTATCCCAAAAATGGAGTGTATCCAATTCTCAAGTGGAGCACACCACTGGAAACAGTGTGAATTGAACATCTACTCTTGAAAAATTATTGGGGACCAAAGAAGTTTTAGATCAAGCTGATATTTATTTCTTCCCTTCATCCATGCCTTTCTGGTTTTATGAAGAGGTTGGATGACAAATAAACATCATTGGGGCCTTATGAAGTTTTCAATAGTGGAAATCAATACTTCTACTTTTTCCTATAGTATGGTCCACTTGAGCTTTGGATATGCATCAATTTTGGGTTCAACCCCTAAAATGATCTAGAAAAACGAATGGACGGCGTGGATAAACCACATGCATTCATGTGGATATGCATCAATTTTGGGTTCAATCCTATTTCAAGTACAACACACCAGCTGTACAGCTGGTGTAGATACATGTCGTGCGGAGACGAGCGCAGACGCCTCGAGCTCCCAGTTGCACGAACAACTCAAATGAGATCAAAGTTACATGGGCCCCACAATGATGTATTTATTATATCCATATCATTTATCCATTTTTCGAGATCATTTTAGAGCATTAGAAAAAAAAAAAAAAAAATGAATCATATCAAAAGCTCAAATGGACCACACTGAAAATAAAAATGAGGACAATGATTTTCACCATTAAAAAATTTGTAGGGCCCACCATAACGTTTATTTTCCATCTAATCCGTTAATAAGGTTAAAAATACATGGATGAAGAGGAAAAACGAATTTCATATTGATCTGAAACTTCTATGATCTCCAAAAGGGTTTCAATGGTAAACATTCAATCCCCCACTATTTTTTGCAGTGTGGTCCAACAAATCTTTGTATCTATCTTATTTTTCGGCTCAAGCCTTAAGACGAGCTCTCCAAATGGATGGACAATTTGGATATAACACATACCTCATAGTTTGACTCACAGACCCAACCCGATTGGACTCAGTTCAGGTCAGGCCAATAGTGCATCGGATCGGATCGAGTCAGCTGACCCGGACTCGGTCCCGGATCGGATCGAGTTCAGGTAGTTACTTGAAAATTTCGGATCGAGTCGAGTTGGACTCAATCTGGTCCAACTCGACTCAGTGCCCACCTCTACCTGTAGCTCAGAGGATTAGAGCACGTGAATACAAACCACGGTGTCGGGGGTTCGAATCCCTCCTCGGCCACGGAGGATCCAGCTACAGGAGAACCAGGAACGGAGAGATCTTCCCCTCTTTCTGCCTGACTCTTTGGTCTTAAGAAGCTGGTTTTAAGAATGAGTGATGATGAAGTTACAACAGTCAACAGTTATTGTTTGTTTTATGTTTTCGGATGAAAAATCAGTTTTCCTTGGTGATTTTGAAAATCAAGACCATTCAAAATCATTTCAACTACATTTGGATTCTCAAGCACTTAAATGCATTAATTCAATGTTTAGAAAAACCAATAAAATGAAAAATGATCAAATGAGGTCATGCCCACACAATAATGCAGTTCAACTGAGCATGCAAAAGCACCTTACGGTGTATCCGACACAACCCAAAATGTAAGGTGCCTCCAAAAAGAAGAATGAATATTTGG